>CM072817.1:38209997-38645276 GCA_036937905.1 Salvia rosmarinus
GATTTTATTATATTCTTTAATTGGTAGATAATTAGTTTTGAATATTAGACAACGATAGAAAATATATATATCAAGATATTAATAGATTCAAATAAAAATTTATGGAGTAGCATAGAACTTTTCGAGAAAGATGATTCCGGCATATATTATGAAACTATAAATAACATAACTCATTATACCTACACTACAAATTATTGTAGAGATGAGAAATGTGCATACAACAGTTGCTAGCAAATTTGATTAATGATTATATCGAATTGAAATTTTTATCGGGCCTTGTAATATTCTTCAAGTGGACAGGAAATGGCACTGATCATAACCTGCAGAAAAAGTTAATCCAGTGAGACTTTTCATCATCAAGTGCTGAATAATTTATTTATTTTTTCCAGATATATATATATATGGGGATATATATATATATATATATATATGTGCGAAAATATTAGAGAATTGGCCCCCCACGATCGAGATGCGAATACAGCTAGCTACAAAAATAGATAAATCATTTAACTCAAAGTTACACTTTCGAATTTCGATAGGATATAACAGTTATTTCCTATGTTCCACTTAAGATTGTTTAATTCTTTTCGATACGATTATTTAAGAGAAAAATATAAAGTGATTAAAGTGATAAAAAATAGGTAGATCCTACAACTTTTAAAGAAATAATTATTTTAAAAAAAAAACGGACCATCTTGGATGAGACAATCTAAAAAAGAATACAGATCATCTTAAATGGGATGGAAAAAGTATAAGTTTGAATGTAACTTTCTTCAAGCCTATCATAAATCAAATCTAAATATTCGTCTAAGCTTGCTACATTCTATTTTCCTTATTATACCGAAAAGTATATGTATAAATTGATTTTACATTTTATTCCCTCCGTTTGATTATTAGTGGCTCCTTATTTTTCAATATATAAATTAAAAAGAGATGAATTTTATACCAAAATTACTAATTCTAAACCAATTATACTAAATCTCATTTCTAGTATGTAATAATAATAATGAAACGGATGAAATATTTAATATTCTAAAAGATGAGGTTAGACCATCTTTGATTATCTAACTTTGAGATATGATCTTGACGCATCATACCTAGTCTTGTCCATTTCTTCATTTATGGAAATGGTAGCCTTGTAGTTTTCAATACGTTAAACTTTCTAATACAAATAATATTGTTTTCTCCAAACAAACAAAAGAAGCTTGTAAAAAGGTCGGTATTAGGATTGATAAATCGATGATTAAGGTATATAAGTTTTTTAAGCTTCAATTTTTAGAAATAAATATAAACCATAATTCATTATCTTATTATAATTTTTATTTTTTTAATAAATAGCATATAAATACTTAATTTAATGGTTGGGTCCTATAGAAGTTTAGACCTGTAGGGCCCATCTTATTGGCCTACACCCTACCGGCTCAATTGATACTTGTTTTTTTTTAATAAGAAACTAATATGCATGATTAATCATCATATGATTACGGTTGTCATAAAAAATATTACGGTATACATAAATAAATGTTAAAAACATTATTCTATATAAATCAATCTTGACCATCTATTTAATCGAACTTCGTTTTTATATTAGGATAAATTCGTTTTTATATTAGGATAAATTCGTTTTTATATTGGGATGATACATATTTAACCCCATCGTTTGATATATGTATTCGACATGTAGGGAGCACAAGTATTACTATCTAAAAAGTATATAGGCAGAATTTAGACCTCTATGACAATTTGAATATAAAATTTCTATTCTTCTAATTAGAACACTTGTCAGGGCAAAGATTAATCGAATTGACAAGAAAAAATGGTGCAAGACTAAAACAAGGAAGCATAAAGTGGAGGAAATTAAAATTGTAATGAATTGAAGATAAATGTAAAAATAGCAAATATCTCGACTCTCATAGATCAATAATTATATGTAACTCCTACATGCACACAAGGCATAAATTCTTGATTTATTCTTCACATATATATATATATGTGTGTTTAAGCAATGTTTTTATCTATTCTTTTTCTGTTTTTAGTCGGTTGGATTGAGATTTGTACGGCATTCTATTTATTATTCTTATATTAAGGAATAGAGTTACAATAATTTTATAATTGTTTCAAAAGTGCAAATTGTAACAAACATCGTTCGTTTTACGACCATTAAACCTATGAAAAACTTACTTGGATCAACCTTGACAATCATAGCTGAGCCTCCAAAGTCACAAGTTCCACCACTCAATTTATTCTTCTGCCAGTAGCTATTGAAAGCATAGGAAGCATGCGCAACCACGGTGTCCGGTTGGGAGCACGCGCCGCCCACCTGCGTCGGCCGGCAGTCGGCGCCCGACGCGCAGGCGTAGTCCAACGCCTGCTGGATCGTCGAAGCGGGCACCGTTGGCTTCGCCACGCACCACGCCGCATGGTCGGGCGACGATGGAGTTGGGGGGTGCGTGGGTGGCGGGAGGGCGGTCGAAGACGGCGGAGTTGAAAGGTGCGTGGGTGGTGGGAGAGCGGTCGAGGATGGCGTCGACGATGGCGGCGGATATGCGCACAATGGAGGGTAGTTTTGAGGAGTTTGATATGGCGAAGTAGGTTGGAATTGAGCACTCTGTGTTGCAGCTGCGTTCTTGATTGAGTCTAGGCTTTGTGAATCTGAAAAATGACATTGATAAAAAAATTAGTTAGACATTTTATTCAAAAATTGTTGGGGAAAAAAGAAATTAAGAATATACGTATGGGCGGACCCAACAGGTTTGGGTAGGCTGAAGTACCCCACAAGCGAGAATTTTTTTATGATTTCATAAAAGTATTGTCAACATTGTCGGAAAAAAAAGTACAAAGTGTTTTGGTCTAATGGTATAGTGGTTAATACCTGAGGTCAAATGTCTCAGGTTTGAGTCCACCGTAATACGACTTTTAAATTTTTGTATTTAAATGATAAAAAAAACACTAATCCGGCTCACAAATTTTAAAAAACCGTGGAGCCCCTCATATTTTTTTTTGGCTCCGCCGCTAATTGTATGTAATAGAAAAAAGAAATGTTACCATAGTTTGATATGCATTTTGTGAAGGCTAATAGTGTTGAAATGGCTAAAATGTAGAGATTGATGATAGAGATAGTTCTTGGATCCATACTTGAGATTGAGAATTTGATGTATATTTTTGTGTGTGTGTGTGTGTGTTTTTTTGGGGGGTTTAAATGGAGTAGTTTGTGAAGAACATATGCTTGCCCCCAGCAGAAGCAAATTAAATTAATGCAAAAGAAAAGTACTGAAATCTGCCTTTTAATTTGCTTCCTAATTGCTTAAGTGGTAAGTTAATTAGCTAAGAAACACTCCAATACAAAGTACAAATAGGAGGAATGGAATTAGGGGTGAGGAAAATTTTTAAAAAAATTAAGTAAAAAAATAATTTACTACAAACAGGCATAATTGCAAATTGCAATGCATTCAGTATTTCGAAGGCACAGCCACGGCCTACCAAACTATTGAGAAATGGACTACTATTGATGTTTTATATCAGACAAAATATATTTTAATGCATTTTATATGCATATTCTTTTTATTATTAAATATTATTCCAAATTAATTGTTTTGCGATCTTTAATTGTTCAATATAATATAATTTGGTTTTTTACAAGTGGAGGTGTCAAAGTCATCGAGCTTGTTGGATAATTTATCTTGGGCCAAAGCAATCAGAACCTTTAATTTATTTTTTCAAGCCAAATGTCGATGCTAAGCCCATTGGACACATTGTGTCAATTTTGTATAGCCTACAAATATATAGCTCAGCTTGCAAAATTTGATATTTTTATTAATAGATTAATATCAATACTTTTTTTTCCAAAAAGAAGGCAACATTAGTAAGTTAAATGATCTAAAATCAAAATACTATTAAATCACGAGTCAATATAAAATCTTTTTTTAAAGGTAAAAAATAGTACTACCTCCGTCCCCAAAATGGAGTGTTAGGAATCTTCGGCACGAGTTTTAATAAAAATTGTTGAATGTATTTATGAGTGGAGTAAGAGTCCCAAAATAATGTAATATTAAATTAGTTAGTGATGGACCATATGTGGTAAAATGTGTAAATAAATATATTGTTGAGGGTAAAAAAGAGAAATAGTGGTAGACCATATGTGATAAAATGTGTAAATAAAGAAAATATTATTGAGGATAAAGTTGAAAAGATAGTTTTTATAAATAAATAGGAAAGAAATTGGGGGAAGTCCCAAAAAAGAAAATTAGGAAGAAAATTGGGGGACGGATGGAGTATTATATATTCCTCCTCCCACTTAAGACGGTCCATTTCTTTTCGATATGATTATTTAGGAGAATGAATAAAGTGGTTAAAGTGATAAAAAGTAGGTATGACTCATAACTTTTGAAAAGATAATGATTTTCTAAAAATAAAACAGCTCATCTTGGATAGTACAGAACAAAATGGATATATATCATCTTGGATGAGACGAATGGACTAATATTTAGATGAACGATATCAAGAAATCAAGATTAAAAGTCCAACCTCCATATCATTACATCTTGTGAAAAATAATTAGACCATTCTATTAGTTTCGTGGCAAGCATGTGAAAATTCTAGCACCACATGATGTTTGGCATGAGAGAGAGCTTTGTATATGTCATCACAGAGAGTTGAGCCATGAATAGTTTCTAAAACGACATGTATAGCTAAAAGAGAGTCAATAACAACATGCATCTATTTCTACTAAGTTGTTTGTTAAGAATTATCAATACTGACTAAACTTATCGAGTGATTTTTGTTAATATGTTTATATATTATTGTTTTTTAATTACGAATCATATTATTAGTAATTATTCAGCCAAAAAAAACCCGGAAAGTGCGGGAAAAGAATAGATAAGTATCGCATCGCCAGCCGGAACTAAATTTTGCGCTTTTTCTGCAAAATAAAATGGAGACGGAGGCTGCACTTGAACAGCTCCTAGGCATGGGCTTCAACACAGACACCGCCGCCCAAGCCCTGGCCGCGTGCGGCGGCGATATCCTCAAAGCAACCGATTGGCTCCTCGACCACGACCGCCACCCTCCTCAAACTCTACCATCGCCGCCGCCGCTGCTAGATTCCACCCTTCCCAATATCCAGCCCAAAATCAACCGATTCTTCAACCTCAATCCAAAAAAAGATCACAAAACGCCCCCCAAAACCCTCCAAGAATCCCAAGAAATCGAGAAAGTCGAACAGTCGCCTTCTCTGATTCATCGGATAAAGCGCCCGAGATCGCCGGAAATTCAAGAGACCTCCGCTGCAGCGGAAGCGGCTCCACCACGCGTGCCGCTTTCCGAGCGGATGCGGCCGCGCGCACTCGACGAGGTGGTGGGGCAGGACCACCTCCTCGCCGGCGCCTCCCTCCTCCGCTCTGCCGCCGCCTGCGGCCGCCTCCCCTCCGTCATCCTCTGGGGACCGCCCGGCACCGGCAAGACCTCCATTGCCCTAGCCCTCGTCGGCTCCTGTCCCGCCGCCGCCTCCTACCGCTTCGTCTCCCTCTCCGCCGTCACCTGCGGCGTCAAGGAGGTCCGCGAAACCGTCGAGGCCGCGCGGCGCTCCAAGACCTCCGCGAGCGGCAAACGCACCCTCCTCTTCCTCGACGAAGTCCACCGCTTCAACAAGGCGCAGCAGGACTCCTTGCTCCCCGTGATCGAAGACGGCAGCATCGTCTTCGTCGGCGCCACCACCGAAAACCCCTCCTTCCACCTCATCACGCCACTGCTCTCGCGCTGCCGAGTCCTAACCCTCAACCCTCTCCAGCCCCAACATCTCTCCCTCCTCATCAAACAAGCATCACATGATTTAGAAAGAGGAATTCTCGCCGGCCTAAAAGGAACCACACTAACTTGCGTGTTAGTAGACGATTCGGCCGCCGATTTCCTCACCCTACATTCTGATGGCGACGCCCGCGTCGCCCTCAACGCGCTCGAGGCTGCTGCCACCACCGCGGCCGCCCGAACCACCGACAAAACCAGCCTCCACGTCGGTATAAACGACATGAAAGAAGCCCTCCAATGCAAGCACCTTGCCTACGACCGCGCCGGCGAGGAGCACTACAACCTCATCAGCGCGCTGCACAAGTCAATGCGCGGGAGCGACGCCAATGCTGCGGTCTACTGGCTAGCTAGGATGCTCGAGGGCGGCGAGGAGCCGCTCTACATCGCGCGACGCCTCGTCAGGTTTGCCTCCGAGGATGTCGGCCTGGCCGACTCACAGGCGCTGACACACGCCGTCTCGTGCCACCAGGCGTGCCATTTCATCGGTATGCCGGAGTGCGGCGTCGTGCTGGCCCACTGCGTGGTCTACCTCGCGCTCGCGCCGAAGTCTGTTGCCGTCTACCGCGCCTTCACAGCCGCGCAGAAGGCGGTGAGGGAGTCGGTCGGGCAGAACGAGAGGGTGCCACTGCATCTGAGGAACGCCCGACGAAGTTGATGAAGGATCTCGGCTACGGCAATGGGTACGTTTACCCACCCGACGACCCCGACACAGCGTCATCGCAGACATACTTGCCGCCGTCGCTACAAGGTTACAAATTCTTTCACTGGCCTTAGATTATCTGTTTCAAACTCTGTTTTTGCTATGTTTAAATGTGGAGCAACTTGTTCTATTAAAAGATGATGAATTAATGTGCTTCTCCATTGAAACTATAAATCAATGTGCTTCTCCATTGAAACTATGCAAGTAAAAGTATGATACACTCGGCCATCAAATGATGGCAGGGGAGAAATACTGAGTAAACAAATACAAAGAATCAGGACTGATTTCTGTACCCTCTTTTCCATCTAAGTTATAGTAGCTAGTTGAAGCAGAAGCAAAAGCAGTTGCTGATTTACAAACATCCTAGGAAGCTAGCTGAACTCCTGTGATTTTTTTTGCGGTGGAGTTAGCTCAGCCGTAGCGACAGATTTCAATCCTACTTCAAGTTCCACCGGATACAAAAAAGGAACTGTATTTTTTCCCCCATAAGTACAGAATTTTCTGGCTCGCTATATCACTATATACAACTTGGGTGATCAAGAACTGCCAGCGACCTCTGCTGCGCGTTGCCTCATCATTTCCATTACAGCAGCCCTTCGTCGTGAATCGGACTGCTGCTGCAGCCTTCTCAGGTGTTCCTTCAAGTCTCTGCATCAAGCATGGGGGAATTCATATAAGCATGTTTAAGACGGTAAGAGGGAGGAATACAATGTCAATATAAAGAGTTTTGTTAACAAACCTGCAACGTGGTACATTGCAGTTGGATTCTTTGCATGCTCGAGCATGAAGCTGAAGGAGGTGCCACATTTTCTTACACAAAGGACAGCCTCCA
This sequence comes from Salvia rosmarinus, assembly GCA_036937905.1. Classification (NCBI taxonomy): domain Eukaryota; kingdom Viridiplantae; phylum Streptophyta; class Magnoliopsida; order Lamiales; family Lamiaceae; genus Salvia; species Salvia rosmarinus. Next base: position 38,217,332 of record CM072817.1, read on the forward strand.
GAAGCACGTCTTTTGCACAGGATACCATGGCGGAAAAGTCCCTTGACCTTGCGACAGTTAGGATACTGGCAAAGGGGTGACCGGCACTGAGAAGCGTGCACCAGGAGATCGAGCATTTTCCTCAGCTGCACGACAAGTCCAAGAAATTAGTGTCACGAAGTACACGGCAAATAATAATAGGTGGTGTATGGTATGTAATCTCAAAGTAAAATTTACCTGTGTGACTCGTAATTGCCTAGCTTCTTTGTTCTGTGCGTTCGGATCAATGGACTGGTTATTAGTTAACTTGTGAGAATGATCTTTTCCTCCATCCTTCTGATAGCAAGCATTGCATATATCATAATCAGGGCAAGTCTCACAGCGCCAACCTTGCCCGCTTTCTATATCAAGGTGACATTTAATGCATGTTGTGACAAAGGCGGGGGCAGTCGGATTGTGCAGATGATATAGGACCATCATAGAAGAATGCTTAGCTCGGCGAAGAGTATCATACTGATAATGGTTTCCTTGACAAAGACTGAGAAATGCCTGTCTTGTGTCGAAAAATTCACTTTCAAGATTCTCATTATCTTTGGTATCATCAGGGACTTCAGCGACGTCAACCTGCAGATTTTTAAATTTCTTAGTCCAAATGCTAAACTCGAATGAACTACATTGGGGAAAAATTCATAAGCATAGCCCTTTATGATCCTCTAGACTTACAGGGTAAAGTGCATGGACATCCTTGTAGTTTACAGGATGTCTCTCCCTATCATCACGTTTTCGCTCAGCATCATAACATCTGAAAGAGTAAAGAGGAGATTAGTCCACTGCTCTACAGGTATAACATGCAGCATGATGCTATTCCAGGATGCAACCGACAAAATTTGGAAAAAACCGTCAAATTCACCAATAAAGGTTGCTATTTCAACAATGGATTACGTAGCAACCACGACTAGCTAATTAGGTATGCCTATCTCAAGAATATAAGAGTGATAGAACATTTTTTTGATTCTGAGTGCCAGAAATATAACATAGCTTGGAAATGAAATCAACAAGAAGATTTACTATAAATAAGGTAGAAAGTGAATAGAATCCTTACTTGTCACAAAGCTGAAACTTTTTGCACTGTTTGCAGACCCACCGTTTTCCAGAAACCATTAGGATGCAGCAATGAGAGCATGAATGCTGTAAGTGAACCATGATAAAATCTTCCTTCATTGAAGTTATGGTGTCGCCAAGCTAGGGAAAAAGAGTTATTCTTTTAGTATCACCAAAAGAAAATAGCAGCAGTAATTGCTTAAGTCTTGTAAGTACAGAAAAAGAACAAGGAACGAGTTACAAACAGATCAAACCAAAATACGCAAAGTAGCACACCCGCAGGTTAAGCACAATTTCCAAAGGAACAATCAAACAAAAATTATTACAAAGATCTTACCCTATGCATTAACATCAGATCCTTTGATGCATTACTGGAAAGATCAGTTTGGCCAGATGCCTTTAAAGCTCTTTTTGTAATGCTCTTTTTCAAAGTTCCCTTCTTAGATTGTTTCCTCCCTTCTTCTTCTTGTTGCAGTTGATTGATGATGTCCTCCGCAGCACCAGGCCAATAATCTCCATCAAAGTATGGCAACCGAGATGCAGTTACCTTTGCTTTACATTCACCAGTTGAAACAAAGAAATGTTCATACAGATTGGTAAGCTCTACGACAATGTTTTCCTTTGTGGCTTTCCGTAGCATGGCCAAGTACCTGAAAGAGAGAACAATTAAGGTGAAACACTGCTATGCATTAGCGCTCACATTCAGACAGTAATGGTACTTACCACTCTCGAAGTTTGTCAGATTTGGGTGTCTTTTGAATTTCTGGGTGACAATACAAAATGTAGTCTTCACCCTTCAGAGGAGGGCATGCCCAGATGTAGCAGCTTGTAAAACCACGCATTTTGCAGTACTCCAGATATCCAATCTGAATTAGAAATAAATATCAAAATACTTTGCAAGATATGGTCATTTTTTTCTTCTGTAAATGCATCAACTATAAGTAATATAGAAGAGTTCGATAACTTGCCAAAATTTCATGGTACACAAATGTCCTTAGAGCCTCGCCTGACACTGCTTTGACCTCTGGCCTAAAATACTTAACAGAGTCCAGGTAAGAGAGGTAGACTCTTCGATGATTTGGCTGCTGGCATTCAGATCCAAATTCTTGAACATACATGCCAAACAAGCATACTTCTACGCCCTCGATTCTCTGAAATAACAGTACCACCTGTTACATAGCACAAACAGTTATAACACATTGGAGGAGGAGCCAATTTGCAAATAGCAGCTAAAACAACCTTGCTTAACGAGGCTTCCAATATTTGCAATTGCAACAACAAAAAAGAGAAGAGGCGCCAAACTTAGGTAACAAGCCATATCAAGAAATAAACCTTCAGGTATATCTTTCAGATTTTTCATCACTCAATATACTCTCGCCCCCATCCAAAAAGAAAAGGGAAAGCAAAATGGCAAAATTCATAGAACATTTCAACACTGATAAGGTATATATATGGAATGTCTTCATATCTGCTTTTATCATTTAATGCAACTTTCACTGTGCAACATCATTTGCCCTCTAGAAGCAGAGGACAGAGTAGATTCGTACTGACGTAATTTTTCTAAAATCTTTTAAAGAATTCTATAGAAGAAATTTGAAGCACTAATATTAAGCTGTAAAGACATACCTTAGATTTATAAGGATACTCTGTTGGATAGTTTTCCTCTTGGAAAATCTCCAGGAAGCGAGGCTTAACATCCAACTTTTTGTCCACTGATGATACCACTCTTACAACAAGTTCTTCTGCTCCTGGGACCTGGAAAACTTGGCAAAATATGTATGACCTTGACAGTATTGATAATACTGTCAGCAAAGAATATAGAAAGATAGGCCTCATGTGTATCTGTGTGTGTGTGTGTGTGTGTCAGCAAAGAATACAGAAAGATAGGCCTCATGCTACACAAAAGTAAAGTTAATCACCTCATCATAACTTTTGCCTTGAAGCCTTGCTCTGTCAAGCCTCTCTTGCTTCAACTTTACAATTAAACGCTGCTCCAAGTGATCACTTAGATGTGATCTAGGCAAATCTTTTGCACCGAGAACAGCACTTTGTGGTAATGGCTCACGTTCTCCCATTTCAACTTCTTCCATATAACAATTTGGACAAGTATACTCGGCTTCTCCACCATTATTTCTTCTACCATTAAACAATGCACAGATTTGATGCTGCCAAGCTTCACACTTGTCACATTGAACCCACTGCAAGAAACAAATACTTAGTGTAATCTAAGATTTCATATCAAATAAAACAACTTTGCAAGCAGATAAGGCATTACCCATTCTTCAGTTTCCTCATCATTTTTCTTTTTCTCCACCCTTCCCTTTGGAATGGTAGTGCCATCTACTGCAATGGTGTCTCCATGAGAATTATTATAGCATGGAATGCAGAAGCAATGACGGGTGTCCCCAGATCCAAAGGTGTAATACATTGCATTTCTTTTAATGCGAGCACCACAGGGAGTACAATATATAGGAGGAGGTTCAAATGTAAGCTTCTCAACTGCACACAGCTGGCAAGAATTTTCACTCATTGAATGCTCCATTGCCTGATTTCTTTCAGCCTTTGCTTTGCTCTGTGGATCAAGAGAGTAATTACAAATTTCATAGAGGAAGATGAATGACACATCCGAAGAGCATATATGATATATGATGGTTCTTTAGGAGGAAGGTGAAGGCATGAATGGGTGAGATCTAATCCAACAAAATGAGAAATTTTATCCCATCACTCTTCCAAATCCAAACAACGGATACAAAAGTAAGAAAGATATAAGAAAAATAAATCATCAAAAAGAAAAAAAGGATGGACTCATAACAAATCAACTGAAAATTGAAGAATGAATTCAAGGATCCTCATCTAGAATAGTTGTGTACTCAAAACCCAAGCATAATTATTCAATAGAAAAGCAAGCAAACGGAGGAAGTTGCTTCCAGTAGTTTAAGTGTCTTTACAAGCTTGCCAAGGGGTAGAAAAATTCGAAGAGTCTCAGAGCAAGAAAGTTGGGTTGAGGGAGTAATCTTAGACCGTATGAAATACAACAAATTAAAGCAAAAGAACACAAATGAGCTCCAAACAGTCCGATTAGATAACTGCATGCAAAATGAAAGACTAATACTGATTAAATTTCATAAGATGCTTTAGATTGCTAAAAGTAACATTGAGGAGCCTTCAAAGGCATACAAGCAGCATCTTGGCCATAATTAATCAAGAAGAGTATGTACTTATATGCCTAATGAGGTTGAGGAAATGAAAAGGTAAGACTGACCTGTCCTACCCACTGTCGGAGACCCATAATATGTTGGCGGACCATTTCAGGGGTGAATAATTCAATCATTGATACTCCCTTTATTTTTGGCTTCCCAGACTTGGATGCATTCTCAGGAGGTAAAGAAGTGTTTTCCTGCTTAGCCTGCACCGTATCATTTTCTGTCTTCGTGACCTGCTGAGCACCACATCCAACAGAATCACTATGTGTAACATCATCACCTTTCGGAGTTTGTATGTAGGCATCATCCATGTTGTCCTTTTTCATCTCGATAATTTTGGGACTTTCCTGTGCAACATTTCCAGGGACTTTCACCTCTACTTTCACATCGTTAATTTCAGATTTTACTGGAATATGATAATCGTGATCCTTTTCACTATAATGTACATCGTATTCGTGAATATGACTATCGCTTACAGTAGAAGCCATTGCCACAGAGCATCCACTGCTAGGGACAAGAGACTGCAGGCCTTGCTCAACTTTTGTGCGTTTAATAGGAGGTTTTAGATCTTCAGGAGTTTCAGCTATCACGGGGTCCATCTTCGGAGTAGACCTTCCCACAGTTCCAGCAGTATCATGGGCATTAGAAGATTCATTGACTAATGTTGGCAACCCAGAACTCAAATTAGAACGAGCAAGTGTCTTGAATTGAGCCTGCATAAAACTCTTGACGGGAATACAAACAGGGCAATTTGCATCCTGGCAGCGCCTATGATGATTGACTAAGACCCTTGTAGCACGGCAACGAGGGTATGCACACTGGAAAACATTGCAACTTCCAATATGCTTCAACAGCTTCTGAGCAGTTAAGCAGTGAGGCTCAGGGCATTTCCCTTCTGGGAAATGACACCGACGAGCATGCCTCAAAAACAACAACCATCTTTGTTGGTTCTTGAACTGTTTTTCACGAGTAATGCTATGAGTTCGAGATGCTGGGTCACTCGTGTTCACTGGTTCTGTTGATCTAGAAGTTTCAGAGTGGCCAATAACAGATTCTTCTGAGGACAAATTATTTAGTTGAGCTCCATCTTGCCTGGTTAATCTGTGATGAATTTCATCTTGAATGGTCTGATCAAGTGGGAGTCTTCCTGATACATCCACATCCTGAGGCTTAGAATACCGCTGACCGCCCAATGCAGCATCTGGTTGAACACCACCAGAAAGACCAGTAAAATCACTTTGAGTGTTGCAAACAAATTGTTGTGGATGCAAAGATGGGACTACATGCGGTGCAGATGAATGAGAAAAAGGCTGAGCAGTTCTTGAATGGCTCTCTATAGAGTTCGACTGGAACTGATTCTGCATATCAGAATGGAAGGAGTGGGGGACTTTTGACTGTAGACCTTCATTATGATGCTCTGTTCCAATCTCTGGCTTCACCTCAGAAACCATACTGGGTGATAGATGAGAATGACTGAAAGAATCATTTCTCATCAAATACTGGTTTTGCATTTGCCTTTTTTGTTGCAACTGATGCTGAGAAAGTTGTCGTTGCTGAAACTGCTGGGATGGCTGTTGAAACAGATGATGTTGGTGAGGTTGCACTAGATTTTCTGTCACTGAGTACTGTGATTGAAAATTCACCTTTTGTGATTGATCCATTGCCTGTTGAGAAGAACATAAATTTGGCTGGTTATTGGTCATCAAAGGAGAATCTGTCTTGTGTATCGATTGCATGGATATGGTATTCAAACTCGGTTTGTCAATCGTTGACCCAACAGTTGTTACAGGAATATACAAGTTTCCAGATCCAGAAGCATCAGTAGCACCAACTCCATAGCCATCACCTGTCAAACAGAAGACTGTCAAAAAGAATACAAACTAGAAGCTCAAAGGTGTCCACAATGTAACTGTTACATTAAGGATTTGGGAAAACACGTGCAGACACAAAAGCATGGCTGTAATGGTGAAGAGAGAATAAAGCACCTTGTGTTACTGGTCTTTGGTGATGCTGGTCAAGATGCTGGGACATGGGCTTGGTGGAATTGCCATATATAGCCCCTGATAAATGTCCCTCGGTGTTTCCTGGACTATTCATGACAGGCATATTCTTTCCCGTTATTCCAAACCCTCCACTTAGGGGCCCATGAGATATTCCAAAGGATTTCTGCTGCAACGCAGAACTGCCTCCACTACCCATTTGCCCACCAATATTGTGTAAGACACGAGAATTTTGACCACCAACATGCTGTTTTTGCAACATAGGCTGTGATGCAGTTGTAGAGTCAACATCAGGACATGCTCCAACATCTGATGGCTCAGTTTTCATGGACTTATTGTTGCCAGTGTTACTAATCATATCATTAGTATTCGAGTTATTAATTCCAGGAGTTGGGATCATTTGACTTGTCAGTCTTTGTGCACCCATGGACGTCATCTTGTTATTTCCCCCAGGATTGACCAAGAAAGCATTAGGTGACTGCTGATACCCACCAGCCAAAGCTCCTGCAGAAAATTATTTCATTAGATGAGTAAAAAAAATCGACCAGATAGTAATCCATGGATGAAAAGACTAAAAAAACATCAGATGAACTCAAAGAACTACCATGAGCACTTCCAGAAGACCCATTTCGAGATGGAAAGAAGCTTCCCGAATTGAGGGTGGACGATGCAATTGTGTTGGAACTACTATTGTTGACAAAAGAACTATCCACTGATGAAGTTCCAGTTTGTTGAAACCCAGGTGTGGGTATCATTGTACCGATGGGAGGGGAAGAATTGGCATGTGACAATTGCTGGTTGTGATTACTTGTAGGGAAGCGCTTAATCAGAATGTGCAAACGCCTCTCCAAAGTTTCCAGGTTTAGGTACTCCTCCTGACAATAGATGACATAATAAGAAATAGGAATGCAAAAGGACTTGATGAAGAGTAACTCAATAATATAAGTAGCTATGCTTACAATTTTCCAACACATATACATATATTAATATATAAAGATTCTTGAAACTTATACAAAACTTTCAGGTCAACCAGAAGGTTTGCTATGCAATGTTATAACAAAAAAACATTAGCTATACGAGGATGATTGCATGATGAAGCAGGATAAAAAATAACACACCATTGTTGTAGCACTTCTGAATAAACCATCTTCTAGACGTTTCACTATATCAACCATTTTCCTGTTGGGAACCTCAGGAGATTGTTGGCGGCGCTGCATGAGAAAGTTCCAGCTGCAGAACAGAGAAACTAAAACTTTAGCAGCACTAACCAAGCAAGCAACTTTTATAGCATTTCTCAATAAGTAACTTTAACCTATTCCTACACAAATCAGTAAGCACTAGAAATAGCATAAGTAGAAATAATCCAACCAGAATAGTAGATAAGGAAAAGGGTGCCATTTCCTTGATGTGAAGTGAAGCCAAGAATTTTAGAGCTGATGGATGTAATGGCACTATCTACCAACCAAATTAACAGGTATCATATTAAACAAAGAAAATAAGAAGTAAGTTAAAATGGGCCAGAAATTATAAATACGGATAAAGCAACAAAAATATGCCTGTCTAGCAAAGCTTTCTGAATAACTTTCAAGAACGATAATTTTTACTGGATCCAAATATCACTATCAAGGTATAAAATATCATTAAATCTAATCGCCAAATCAAGAATTGGAACACTTTTTTTCCGTAGTCCATACAAGGATCAAATGTCTGACAACTAAGCAAAACTACAAAGAATTCACTTCAACTTGTTGATGCTAGATGGTCCACCCAGCATTCAGTTGCATTTATTTTCAAGAAACCAAATAAAAGTAAACATATCATAAAATTACCAAGGATGTTAAATGAACATATATATATCGACAGAAATTTTCTATTTACTTGAATGGACAATAAGAAAAATCCTTACATTTTCTCTTGCATGTATTTGCGTCTTTTAACAGTTTCTGGGTCCATATTGGGTACATTTCGATGAATATTAGGATTCTGCATTTGGCTGGCCATAGGATTCCCATTTTGCTGTGGTAGCCCAGGCAACATAGTACCAGCTTGATTGGGTACCTGGCCTGAGATCTGCCCTGTATGGTGTGTCTGTAAATTCATCTTTATCTCTTAGACCAATAAATATGTGCTTTGTAACATGAAGTTAGACCCGCAACTAGAGCCAAAGACCATAACAAAGGAGTCGAACAAAGTTCGATCTAGTCAAGTTCAAAGCAATGAAATCGTGAAGTCCAAACCAGACACGAAACCTGTCAGCAAACTGCAATAGTGTTAGAAAGAAGACGAACAAGATAAGCGAGTCGATGAAGATTCTAAAAATATTTAAAAGATCTCTATGTGAACTTGAAGACGTTAATAATCAAACAGAGATCATCTCATAAACATTCAAAAGCAAAGTAAACTGATAGTTGCAAAATGTTTACTACGAAGTCTCATACCTTTTTTATTGGACTAAAAATATATACATAAACTCATAACCTATCTGTTCAGTACTTATCTAGAAGAACTACACAGTAAAACAGTGAACAGAACTGAAAGATAACTTCATTGTGAAAATAGGTTCATTTATATCTAAGGAGATCAATCTACAGATGATCCCAAAACAACAAGGGCCAGACTCCAGAGAGAGAAAGGGCACCCCTAAAATGACAAAACTTAAGCTCTTTAAGAGAACTCAGGTCACCAATAACCCACATCAAACATACGAAAACCAATTTCACATTATGCATTTTCCAGAATAATGACTACAACCACAAATTCATACAGAGTGCAAACACACACATATACAGGATGAACCACAGCATTGGGTTTGATTATAAAGTTAATCTTAGCAGCATCGCAAAAAAGTCGAGCTCTTTTTTCCAGAATTCGATTCTCTACACCAAACCAAAGCTAAAGCAATTTTGCAGCATTAAATTTCTGCCAAATGATCGCATGCATAAAACACATACAGATTGCAATGGTCGCAAAGATGTAGGCACCAATGAGCTGCATACGAATGAAAAAGTCAAAATTGGTTGAAAATCAATGACATTCAAACTTTCTAGGGCTTCACAAATTGGGGGAATTCAAATTAGAGCATCGACTCTGGTCAAACCAACGCTAGATTTTCAATTGCGGCTAAGCCTGATTGCGGCGAGCAGTCAAATCAAAGAACAGAACGAGAAGAAGAACAAACTAAGAGGGCAATCAAAAAAGCGCACCGAAATTAGACGCGTCACGTACGGGAGCTGAAACGAACAGATAAATATGCAAATAAGTTATAGAATACCAAACAATCCAGCTACGGCCGCGTATGAGCTTAACCGGCGGGCGCGCCAAGATTACGGCGGAGAACGGTGATTTGGAGAAAAAATGGGGCAGATTTAGAATTTGGGTATTTTTGTTAATTTTCTTTTTTTTCTGATTGTAGAACGGGCGGTATTTAAATTTTCTTTACCTTTTCTTTTTCGTGAATTTCTGCAAATCGACTTACATTATTATTGTTTTGTGCCTTTTCAATAAAATACTTGTTTCGTCTCACAAAATAGTCTCATTTATGTTTTTTACACGAAAATTCCATACAATAGTCTTTTTTCAGATAAAAATTTAATACATCCTTAATAAAAAACACTATAATTTCACATCAACAAAAGTTGTTCTACCTCACGACATTGGAATTTGTCAATTTCTTGATTGAAGACGAGTCTGCCATGTTGATGGTAGAAGTGACGGATTCTCATATATGTGCTGCTTACGATAATTGGAGAATTGGCAACTATCTTTGTAAAAAAAATATTTAGACCACTTAGAATATAGTCTTTATAGTGCATATGTATTGTAAGTACCTTTAAACAAATGTAAGAGGCATTGGGGAAATGATGATGTTTATAGGGAGAAGTTTGTTGTAGCTAAGTATCATGACTAAAAGATGGTCGATTGGAGCAAGTGCAATGGTTCCAACTCATTGTGCACGAAATCCAAATAGAATGACATATCATTTTAAACAGCGTCATCGTCGCTAAGATGATTGAGAAACTCCGTCTGGATTAGAAGGACTTCAAGATCTACCTTAACACAAACGAAAGGAGATGACACTCGAAGATTTGATCGCCAAGATCCATATGTTTGACGTGATGAAGCAAGATCAAAAGCCAAAGGACATTGATGCCATGGCCAACCTGTTAGACAAAAGCGGACCCTCCAATAAACACACTAGTCTCAATACTAAAGGCAAAGGCAAAGAGAAGATAGTTGCTCGAAAGTTTGACTGTGATTGATACAATTATGGCAAGCATGGTCACACAATGAAGGACTGCCGAAAGCCAAAGAAAAAAGGCGAAAGAAGACACCAACGTCGTCAAGAAGGATTTCGACAAGTGGGATAAAGATGATTTAACTATCGTGGTCAAAGATGAGGTCAACCACGGTGAGAACCAAAGCAGTTGGTTTGTTGAAACTAGCGTAACTGCGCATATATACGTCGATATGAAGTGTTTCTCCACCTATACATCCTTAAGAGAATGAAGCTCAACATGAAAAATCAAGTTTTGTCCGAGGTTTTCGGAGTTCGTCTGGTGGTGCTCAAGCTATCGTCCGATGTTGAGCTAACTTTAAAGAATGTGCTACATGTCCATGACATCCGGAAGAACTTTGTTTTGGGCTCTATACTAGTGAATAAGGGATCTATGCTAGTTTTTTAGTCCAATAAACTTGTTTTGACTAAGTTTAGAAAATTCATTGATAGGGGTTATCTTGCCTGAGAACTTTTCAAAATCAAAGTAATGGTTATGTGTCTTTTAACCAAGAATGTTGCTAATGGGGATGCATTTACTTTCTCTTAATAGAATGATCACTAATTTTCTAGCAAATAAAACCCCAACTAATTGATGCAATTATAGTATATTAGTAAATCGAGTATCGTATCCACAGATACTATAATTCGAGCACACAGCAAGTAATTAAACACAGACGTTTTGTTATTATTTAGGTGAAACAAGGTTATGAGGTAGGATGACGATAAACTTGACAAAGAATTGAGAAAAACATAAAAAAATTGGATTTAATAGACAGATAGAAAAGACTAACCCTAAGTAATATATCAACTCAACCTAAGCATGCAATTAACCAATTAGTCTAATTACCATTATTTAATTCAAATCATTTAGAAGATCACATAAATAACCACAAGCTCTCTCTCGACAAGTCAAGTGATCGTTGTTTAGCATAAGTTCTATTACCATCAGGTCTCGAGAAAAAAGTTCAAAGATAATTCTTCCTACGGTTAATTCTAAATTTAATAAGTTTTTAGGTTAATTATATTGTGTATTATTGAATTCAATTACTCAAGTAAACCTGCTAAATATTTAACTAAGTAACTAGCATGCATCAATAGTGATTAGTTATATCAACATGAGAATAAGCATCAAGAACCACAAATCATGAAGTGAAAGACAAATTGGTATTAATAGATCAATCACATAATTTTGGTTAAGTCATACAAACCATATGATCAACTAAGAAATTGGCTAGACAAATTAAAGTAAAAGAAAATAAAAATAAAAGAAATAATGAAAATATTAATTTAAATAAATAAATAAATAAGCTTGTGTTCAATGATCACGATAACAAACTTGAATCTTTAAGTCTCGAATATCCACTTGAAACATAAAACTAAAAGTTAAGCTAAAAACTCTAAATAACTACGTATGAAAATAAGAATTGAATTGTGAAAATTCAAGTATGTGGGAGGTTTATTTATTGGTGGAGAAAACCTATTGAATTCTAAAAGGATTCTAAAATATTGGGATAAGCATTAGAATCCTAGTGGGAATCAAAAACACTAAGAAAAATGTGAAAATAATAAAATTTAAGAAATTTAACAGTACGGAACCAGACAGTGGTCGTTGGAAATGGCATGGCTGACTGTTGCCGGTCTTCATGAATGCAAGCCTCAACATAAATCTTTGCTTTGGTCACCTATGCAGTCTCCAATGGTTGCTGTAAACGTCATATTTTTACCTTGTTGATGTTCCCGTGGGAGGTTATACTGGTGTAGGGAGAAATACACCAGTTAAGGCAAATAAAAACTTTTCTTAAACAAGACTTGACCTTCTAATGATGTTAGTAGATGTCGAGTTACTGATGTCAGTCAGTACTAATGATCAATTTAGATAGGAGGAGTCTTGTATAGAGTAAAATAGTTAGCAATCCGACCGACTTCTTCAAGAGCTGGTAAGTTGGATTGGTAACTAATATGCATGTGGAAAGTGGTGGTTACGTTTTGCCTTTACTGAAACTGATACTGAAAATAACTTAGTCGAATAATGGTATTAATTTTTCTCCTCAGTAGCAAAGTGCTACTGATGGAGGTTTCAAATGATATGCAATGTTACGTGTGCTGAGTGAAGGCAGTTCAATAGCATGTAGTTTAGAATACTGAATATAAATGAGCATAATTATATTTATATGTGGCTCGGATATATCAGCTCCTACATCCATGGACTGATCAATCAGTTCCATTACTTGGGATTTATCTTGCTTACATGTGCAAGAGAAACTTAGATACAAAACATCACTTTATTTGTATCCCGACTTACTTATCATTTCTTCTTTCGCTTACTGGTGCAAGGAAAGTTCTTCTTGCTTATGGGTGCAAGCGATCTAACCTTCTAGCTTACAGGTGCAAGAAAACCTAGCTTTCAGCAACTAACACTTCATTGCTTACTTGTCAACTTCTTCTTCTTACTCCTATTACAAGTGTTTGGTGGAGGGTTTTAGGTTTCTCCAACTTATGGTTTAAGTTGTTACATGTAATAACTTCAACCAAATCTAGACGTAGAATATTACAAATAAAAAGCCTATACTCTAAGGGAATGTATTATGAAATTATGAGTAAATAACTAGATTTATACTCTTAGGATTTACAGATAACACTTAGGATTCTCCTTCTTCGAAAATACGTTGTTCGTATGTTTATGGTTATGAACTTGAATGCTTGTAGACTTATTACTTAGTGTATTTTCGGTGACCTTCAAAGGTTGGGTTTCATGGATATTTATAGGAGGGAAGATGAATAGTATTGTTAGAGGAAACACCAATCTCATATGTTCCATTTATCGTTTGAATTCTTCTCGTTTGAATCCTAATACGTCGTTTTTTGTGTCAGCAACATCGTACATAAAGTCTACTGAAGGTCTGGTACGCAGCTCTGACATGGTATGATTCTCTGCAGATTCGCTCTAACACGTCAGAAGTCAAACACTAATGTGTTAAAGTATTTTGTTTTTCTTCAGTAGAGTTGACTCTGTGTCTCTTCACTACGGTTGACTTTAGATCTCTTCAGTAGAATCGTCTCCGTGTTTTTTCAGTATAATGACTTTGAGTCTTCAGTAACATTTCTCTTTGGTAGAGATTCTCGTATCTCTTCAGTATTATTAAGTAAGTACTTCTTCAGTAGTGATGTATTGAGTCTTGTATCAGTATGACTAGCTCCAATACTGCTCATGAGCTCATTCAGTATTTGAAATACCATACTGGTGGTTCTTTTGCTGCAACCTACAAACATAAAAAAACTCGATCCTTAAAAAATGAGCAACACTATGTTACATCAACAGGGTAAACATTACGGAGGTTTTGTAATCTAACCAAAACACTACATATTGACAGAATTTTCCCAACACTTCCGTCAAGCTCGTCAACTACACGTGCAATGTTTTTGTTTCGTCTCTTTCTTTCTCATCCGAACTCTAAATTGCAATCCGCTTGTGTCTACGGACTCCTATCGAGACATACTTAATCCTATCCATTTTTCACTCTTTAAATCCTTCTTCATTCTTCGATGAAAATGATAAAATATACCAACAAGTAACATTTCTTCAAATTAAAGAAAACCTAACCAAATTCTCATTCCAAACATGATTTCACTCTCAAATTAGTCACAAAGATGCATCATAAACCATTGAAAATCCATGTTTGTTATAAACCGAGTGCTCTGATTTATGGCATTGTATATTAGGAATGTAAATCTAAATGCTTTAAAAATAATAATAAACTTATACTTACTAAAAGTAGACAAGATTAATACACAAAACAAATGTGAAATTTGTGTCGAAACAAAAATGACTAAGTTGCCATTTCATTTGGTAAAATAGAACATGATACATCTAGAATTAATTCATATGGACGTGTGTGACATAAAGTTTTTGCAAACTAGAGGTACTTCACGTTTATTGATGATTGCATAATATATTATTTTTATGTTTTAAGAAGTATAGACGAGGCTACTAAAACTTTCAAGAACTTCAATAATGAAACCAAGATCAACTAAGTTGTCAAATTAAGATGTTTTGAAGTGATTGGAACCGACAAAATGGACCCGACTCGATGGCCAACCCAGGGTACCCGGGATAAGCGTTGAGTTGGGGTTGAAAAATACAGGCCCGGAAACAATTGAGGCTAAAAAGACCATCCAAAAAACCCCTCGGACCCGTTTAGGTTTCGGGCTAAAAAAACTCTCCCATTTAAATATAAATATATTTTATTAGTTTACCTACACTATTTTCTCATTCATGTTTCATGCACAGCCAACTCTAAATCTCTTTGAGAAATAACCTAAAATTCCTATATTCTCATATTCCACACCGCAACAACTAGAGCCCGTGAATCACCAACCATCGGCAATGTCGGAAAATAGTGAAAAAAGGTAAGACCAAAATCTGTATTTTCTTGTTTATTCCTGAGTTATTTTTTATTGTAAATGATTCATCTATACACAAATATATGGGTTGACGATTTATCTCAATTTCTCTTACTTTGCAGACACATCTTCTATATGATATGTATAGTTCAATGTCAATTCTCTAAAATGATTTGTGGCCGTGAAACCCCATCAATAATCACCTTAGATTTTGTTTAAGCGATCAAATCCTCAAGCCTTGTTATTTAGTATATTTATTCCACATATATGCAGTTAATGTACATTAGTATATTTATTGATCAATTCTTTTCTTCTATTGTTTAAGAATTTAATTGACTAGTGACAGACAATTGTACTAAAAAAATTATGATATGAATTTTAAGGTCTCATGATGTTGAGTGTTTTGATTTCTCAGGGCTATCACTTTCGAATATAACTCTTGTTTTGATGTTTCTTGTTATGAGATCGAAAATCAATTCTATATAGTAGTGATCTTTCTAAAACTCTATTAGTTGTCTCATATCTGATATTCATGCATTTGATCTTGATAAAATAGTTAGATCTATTGGAATTTTGGGATCGAAGCAGGTTTTGTTTACATTCTAACAAAATCTAGCTAAAAGATATATGGAAATATATCTCCCGTGATGACAGGTTATCTGATGTCGAGCCTATAGGACAACCCTTTCAAGAAGTTGTGCCCAACCGACAGACCTTTTGTCTGAAGAAGAATTGAAGCTGGTGATGTCCAGCCAAGATTCAATTTAGATGAAGAAGTCAGTTGGTTCATCAGATGAATCAACCTCAAACATGACGAACGAGTTAATAAATTCATGGCAACAAATTAAGTACTTAAGTTACAAAAGCTGAAAAGCATTAGATGAAAGTTAATGATAAAAATCTATCATCTGAAGACTAAGCATCTAATAGGATTCAGTAATCCTGATTGTCAGGGAAACTGAAAATCAGATAACGACTAAGTCTTGCCTAGGCAGATACATGAAGTTCAAATAACTGAATACTCAGTGAAAAGATCATCCATAGTCAGACTTGGTTAAGGCCTTGTCGCGGAAAAAATTACCAGAATATGAAGTCAGAGAAAGTCTACGGAAGCCAACACGGGATCAAACGATCAATTCAGTTGAAGACCGAAGGTAGAAGCTGATGAAAAAGAGTTAGTTATGCTGATGATTGTCAAATGATTTGATCTGACTCATAAAGGGACAAAACACAAGACGACAAGTCCAACGAATGTATTTGTTAGATTTGAATTTAAATTTCAAATAAGCTTTTTCCAACAGCTAATTTGTCTTAATTCGTCTATAGGTACAAGATTTCCTTAAGGAACAAATAAAGAGAGTGAACGAGTTTTAAATGAGATAAAATTCTCTATGGTAGTGGGAATCAAGAGCTAGCGCTTACGTGCTCTCTGTCATATGAGCTCTATGTGTTGGACGTCTTAAGATAGAAGACACAACTGAAAACTTCATCTCTCTTTCCAACTCGAAGAGACTTAGACATAATCATATTCTTAAATGTGTAAGGTTATCACAACTTCGTCTATGGTGAAACCACATAGGTTTAGTCCTTCTTTGTCTAGGTTCTTTTACTTTGTTCTTCGTTGTAAGGATAAACTCGAGATAGTTGGAAATGTAGTTCTAACCAGTCCAAGATAAGGACAGAAGTTAGGATAGAGTCATGAGTAGGCAGCAAGGTGTAGTTGCTAAAAGCAATGACAGCGAGTAGTCCTAAGGTGAATTAGGTGAAAGCGATAATGAGAGAGGTCCTGGCCTGATAACCCTGGGATGGAAGATCTCAAGTTGCATGAGATTTAAAGTCACTTCACATGGAAGGATGAACATGTGGATGAACATATGAATCCCTTTAAGGGATTCACATGTTCATCAGATCGTAGATGTAAGAGGAGTTTTTTCGAATCACGTGAAAACCTCTATATTGCCTACTGCTTTGATATTAACAATTTAGCATAGCTTTACCTTTAACATCTTATAGTTCTCATAGTTGGATCTGATGTTTTTCATTCTCTCCTTGCTTGTTTTAGATCTGATCTGACACAACTCCGAACAATTTTTTTTAGTAAACTAAGTTCAGCCTTTCGTTCTATTACCTTCCGCACACAAACGTTGAATCTGTGTTGTAAGTCAAATTGTATGATAATTTATATCAGTCAGTTGATTCAACAAGATCATGTATTTATATCTAACCAAAGTACACACAATTTCTTGCTGATATTTATTTGAGATATTGAAATTAATTTACTTATACAATTATACTTATTATCCTAGTAATCTACGAGCATCTATTTGGTATTAGCTCTCATCATGAAAGTCAGTAACATAGGGTATTAATTAAAACATTTTAGTAATTTTTATTCGTTAACTTGGTTTCAAAATTTGTGCTTTACGAAACATTATTTCGGGTAATTAAGGAAAATATTCATTGATAGTCTTGCATGAATCAATGCTAATTTGTAAAATTAAATTAGTTATTGATAATTGAAAATGCCACAACATAATTGAATTTTCAGTCTTTATTAATCGTAGTAAAAAAAATTTAAGCTTTATTTCTTGTTCTTATTTAACTATCCATTTTGATAGTATTCATTTTACTATCAAGTCTAATTGCAACAACTTATTCTTAACATGCAATCCAATAATCTAAATCTAATCCAAGTGTAATTATCTATTTAGTGATAGTCTTGCAAGAATGAATGCATCATTTAGTATAGCATTTTATTATGTCAGAATAATCGAGTATACATTGTTTCTCTATTTAATTCAATTTTTTTTATCATTATACATAATGATTCATTGTTTCCCATAAGTTTTTCTATAATGATTTCCATTTATTGTGTACTGTGTCGATTTTAATAACACACTGAGAGTGTCTTTCTCTCATGTACAGAATAAATGCATCATTTAATTTTTTTTCGTTGTATTTTGAATCGACGTTACTACCTAATAGATTTTATCTAATATTACATAAATTACTATCCTTTTAAAAATAAATATATATAATTTTATAGATAAAGAAAAATTGCAACTTTAGGTCGATTTAGTCTGCCGCCTGGCAGCCCGCAAGGAGTTAGGTCGGGCCTCATATTTTGTAACTGAAATACTCTGCCTGATTTGGAAAAATTGATTTGGCCCGTCGGGCGGACAACAATTTATCTCGTACCTCAAAAGCCCACAAAAACAGAGTTGATGCTCCCACATCCATAGCTGTTATTTTTGTCAGCTCTTGAGGATTTGTGTAACGAAAGTGACATAATTCATCTAACGACTGCTCCATATTCACCTTACTTTAATGCCATTGCTAAACGTAAAAATCAAACACTTGAGGAGATGATGAATGTTTTGTTAATTAGTTCAGGATTTCCACATAACACGTGGAAGGAAACTGTTTTAGAAAGAAATGAAAGAATCGCACAAATACCTCAAAGTGTGGGGTTGTTTATAAAGGTTGAAGTGTCTCTTTCTAAACAAGTTATAATTCGACCTAAAACGATCGATTGTATCTTTATTAGGTATGCACGAACAATAGGACTTGTCATTTTATAATCCACAAGTCAAGAGTACCCAATATGACTGTAGGGACAACAACCGAGTTAAGAAATGCAAATTCTTTAAGAACCTCTATCATTTTAAAGATAAGAGTGAAGCTAGTTCTAGCAATATAATTGAGGATAAAACTGCTAATTCTAAATCTGTGGATGTAGAACAAAAATTACATAAGCTATCGAGGTCTAGTCTGAAGTATTTAGAACCGAGACATGGCAATAGAGTCAGAACACCTAAGATTTTTGGTCCAGACTACATCATTTGTATGTTGGATGAAGAACCAAGATTAATTAAAGTAGCCTATGTTAGACCAGACAAGATGCTCTAGAGAGAAGTTGTTCGAATAAGATTGACACATGACACAAGTCTACAAAACCACATTTGGGTATTGGTTGACTTACCAGAAGATTGTAAACCATTAGGGTGCAAGTGGATCTTTATAAAAAAATATGAATTAGATGGATCAATTGACAAATATAAATCTCATTTGGTGGTCAAAGGCTAAACAAAGAGAAGAATGTGGTTTGTTTGATACCGATTCACCTATGACGAGAGGATTATGCCCATTCGCTTCTCGCTGTGACTGCTTTATATGATCTGAATGTAGAGAAATCTGATTTTAACCCTCTCCCGATGATCTATCTTGGATGTTTAATTCACCATACATTGATTATATACCTAGCATGCACCTATATAATTAATTGCAACACTTTGGTATTTTCTCGTGTTCACCTGCAAATTCGTCGGACAAAGAATAGGATCAAAACTCGTGCTTTGATCTTTTGGACTGTATCCCATTCGCTAAAACCCCATTGCTGAGTGAGAGCAATCTATGGAGAGTATTGCAAAAATTCGCCTTCTTCCTCACACTTGGAAATCTCGAAAATCATAATATGCACACTATAATTTTTGAAAATCTCTTAGCATTAGCATACATTGATTTTCTCTCACCTTATATTTATAATGCAACCCTAGAATCCTATTAGGATATGATCTCTGCATATCTAATAAATATAATAATATCTTTTCAGATATAGAGGATCAGAACAGAGTCCCAGTGGGACTCTACATGAGGTGGAAGAATTTATGCAGCTCCAGGCCTTGATGGGCCATCCCAATGATCAAATGCAAGTAATAAAGATGAGCCTCAAATAAATTAATTATCTTATGTTCATCCAGAACATAAATTAATTCATAAACATTTATTTATGCCACTAGAGAATAAATGCTGATTTACCCCTTTATTTTCGAAGTTGAGTCGGGCTTGCAATTAGACTTTACGAATCCCCATATTTAAGATATCGCACGTCCATTAATTATTTACAGCGTTCTGACTGCTTAAAATAATTAATCTCTTTAATTTCTTAAGTAGTACCACTCAACCTTATTATTGTACTTGAGAAAACTCAACCTGCAGGGTTTAGTACAATAAACCTTTGAGTCGCTAAGGGACGCCATCATCCTAAACGGATACGGTGACTGACATGTAACTAGCATGACATACAAGCATTGCCACCACCCAAGATGCGAAGAATATTGAGTTATCTCATGTAACCCACTACAACAAAATAGACTTATTGCGACATACACACATGCGACATTACATGTATGTGCCGTAAAATTACCACACTTATGCTTCTAGTGTCTCATATTTATGTCATTTGTGCGTCATTTAAATATTGTGTCGTAGTTTAGTGACAAAAATGCAACACTCGTTTTGATGTCTCAAATTACGATAATTTATCTAAGACATCTCAATAAAATGTCATAATTATATCATATATTTAGAATAGTGTTATATCTAGTGTTGTATATTTACGTCAATTGTGCGTCATCTATATAGTGTGTCATAATTTAGTGACACATATGCGACACTCATTTTGATGTCTTAAAATTACGATAATTTATTTGCAACACCTCAATAAAATGTCATAATTATATCACATATTTAGAATATTGTTACATTCAATGTTGTATATTTATGTCGGTTATGTGTCATCTATATATTGTGTCATAGTTTAGTGACACATATGCGACGCGACACTCATTTTTATGTCTCAAAATTTGTTATAGTTTATTTAAACACTTGCTAATTATTCATTCAAAATATTTAAATAATCAAATATGAGCTATTATAATATTGTATACACGTTCAATAAAAATCTAAAGGTTACAAATAAATAATAATAATAATAATAATAATAATAATAATAATAATAATAATAATAACAACAACAATAATAATTTAACACAAGAAATTGTGTCAGTCTGTATTATTAGTTTAAGATTTGTCATTATTTTAATACAAAAAGCTGATGATTTCGTATTTTTACAAAAGAATCAATATAATAAAAATAATCATACTAACCATAAATTTCGTAAGTGTTTATGTTTCGGTGTCATGTAAAAAATTATTAGCTACAAGTTAAACCTAGAAAGTTAAAAACCTCAAGCGGCTCTCAGCCGGGCAAATATGAGAAATTGCAGAGTAACCGAAATCTTCTCAGAACCTTAATTTCCTTTCTTCTAAAAATCCACGACAATTTGTACCAAAACAGCAAATCACTCAAGCTAGCTACCCATCATTTTCATCGATTAATCAGTAAACCCCTCCGCAGATACGGAAACTGCTGGCACGAATCTTCAAATTCTTTTTGGTGTGCGGAATTGGGCCGAAAATCCAAACTCTAGATGGGAACCTAGGCTACCATCGCACAGGCATCATGTACTTGCCGTCTCTACTCGATTAGTACCCTCCGCCCAATCACATCATCTGTCCTCCACTGAGGCATATAGGTTGCCTGCCAATTCCTTCGTTGATAAGTGAATTTGTTTCGTCTCACGGGCCCTAAGCTTCGGGGTAATGCACAATGCATTGGAGAAGATATATCTGCTGTGTTTTTCGACTTCTGGGAGCAGGTAATGACATGGATCTATCTGTTTAATGTTTTTTGCTACATGGTATATATCAAAAAGTAGTTTTCAAATATTTCAAGAATTGGATTTACATGTACATGGAGTAATAGTTTTTTATTAAATATACAATATATACGTGTAAAAGTTAATGTCTATTTTTGAACTATATAGGAGCATGGGATAACTGCAAGAAGGGTCGACAAGAGAAAGAAGAAATGACAATGAGTGACACATTTTCACCATGGAATTTGCATTCTTACAAAGCAAGACAACTTTAGACATTTTCAATTTTAGTTTAGAATTTTAAATTATTTTCTAGTTTATTGAATTTAAGTTTTGATATTTTTACTTTTGACAATTAAAAGATATTTGTTAATTTGTGTCGAACTTTATATCTAGTTGAATTATTATTTTGATGCATATTATGACTTTCTTGTTATATTATTAGTTTAATATACAATATATTTGTCACAAAAAGAAAAATGTGACATTAACCATGTGACGCCCGGGGTAGAAGTACGGAGTGATCGTCGGTGCGGAGGCATGGACAAGGAGCGGCTCCGATTAAGACTTCAAAGCGGAGGGGTACATGAATGAATTGAAACACACCGGAATGAGAGGGATTTCGAGAATATGTAGATATGGACTGCATATTTGAGGAGAGCTTAAAGAATTTGATATATACTACTCATACCAACAAGATGCATCTTCTTTTCGGGAGTCCATCTTATAAAAACTCTAAAGTTAAGCGTGCTTGGCTTGGAGCAATTGTGAGATGGATGACCCATGGAAAGTTTTCTCAGGAAGTGTGTGAGTGAGGACAAAGCACACTGAAAAGACTCGTGTTGGTCCGTGGGGTCAGCCATCAATCCGGAAGCCGGGTCGTTACAAACCATCTAATTTAAATGTGTTGTAAAGAAATACAACAATAAAATTGTTTACATTTATGTATCATGTAATGTGACATAAACTAACATGTGCCACTTTCACGGATGACGCGTAATATGTCGTAAATTTCATACGACAATTAATTTAGTGATGCAAAAATGATGTATATGTTGCAACATTAATGGAAACAATGTTGTAAAAATTATATTACAATTGATAATAATGCTAGTGTCGCAAATTATGATGCATCAATTCGGCTAATGTCATTAAATATGACGCAAACTAACATGCGTCACTACAACTAAAGTCACGTAATATGTCGTGAATTTTATACGACAATTAGGTTAGCGATGCACAAAGTGTCATATATGTTGCGACATAAATATAAAAAACTGTCGTAAAAATGCTACACGACCTTTTGCTACACAATATAAAGTGATGCAAAAAATGTCGCAAGTTAGTTTTGTGACATTAAAACAACTGTTAGCGACACATTTTACATGTCGCAAAAAGTCAACTTTCTTGTAGTGACCCACACTCATAACAAGTCAAAGTGATGGTCAGCAACTCATACTCACCTAAGACCTTATTGAGGTTTAGATCAATGTAAAGTCACCGAGATCTAGGTTCTTCACTACGATCAGATAGAAGAACTCATCTCACTGTGATCCATCAATACGTCAGAGACGTACGAGTATAGACAAGCAACCAAGTCAAGTCATTTCTTATCTATACCGCAGCCTATACCGACAACTCGTCCTCAAGTTGTCTCAGCTGTGATCCTTTTTATATCTCATTAAGCTTGACTAATCATACAGACTTCTGTGATCTTCTACATACTGTATGATCTAACTTATATATGAGATAAAGGGACATACATATGCAATCAAGTAAACAATTCAGACAGGAGATTGTAATAGTGGTAACAAGAATCATTAGATACAAGTCGTCACGCCCCAATTCCCGAGGGAAGGCACGGATGCCGGGGTATGACTAGGGGTTGGAAATAAGAAGCGGAAAAGAAATGGGGAAACCATATATATACGTATGAGGTTCACTTACATGCCAAAAATTGGGCAGCATCTCCTCTATAAAAGAATAAATCCAAAAAGAAACAGAAACTGAAAATAAGCAAACAAACACATATTTTCAATATTGGTGTCGGAAAGCTCGGCACGCCACGTTGGTCGTATACAACCGACTACAATCACGGGGGCTGAACAGTCGGACAACCAATAACAATTATCGGGTGAACATCCTACTACACCTCAAGTCAAGTAAATGATGGGGTATCGAGAGCCTAGCTCGCTAAAAAGGAGTTGATCGACCAGCTCGCTCATGAGGTCGATTCATCGCCTCGACTACTACATGAGGCTTTGGCAAGCGTCCAAGAGGGCCGACTACTCGCACTTCCATCGAAAGCAATAAAGAAAGCGGCAGAGAAATCACAACAGAAACCAACCGAACTTAAAATACTTCAAATATAATAGTCATAGAACTCAACCGAGTTTCTAGACGATAGCCACAAAACATACACACTTAATAGCGCATAAATGAACGTAACATACTTAAAACAAAATAGAGAACACCAACCCGCCTCACCGCTCATCACGTCCCCGCTTATTAACCCGAAAACATTTGAAAAGATTTTGGCCGAGTACTAGCGCACTCGATGGGTCATGCATTTTCGCAAACAGCTCATATAAACAAAACGAAGAAAGTCCATGTCATAAGGTAAACATAGAAGGTTTTAAAACATAAACCACTTCCATGAAACCAAAACCTTTACTTGGGGCCCATTAGCGCATTCCATTGTTACTCTAAGCTAAGATCTCCGGACGAACCACACTTCGAGATCACATTAACATAACCGGGTGAGACTCGGGACGAACCACACTTCGAGATCAATCACCGGGCTGGCAATGGGCGTAACCCGTGGTTACATCATAAGTCGGCACGCCAGAGGATCAATCCACGGCGAAGACGGACTCGTACACAACCCTTAGTAAGTGTGTTAGACCCACTAAGAGCCACAATTGCTTTACGAGAGCATTAAATGATAGAGATGCACCAAAATATTTTCATGGACATTCAAGATTTTCTTTTGAAATATCGAGCTTAATAACTCAAGATATGTACTCAAAATATAACCCACCTATACCGACGAAAACGCTCATCGGGAGAGATCTAAAGATCCAACAACTATACCGATCACACCGCAAGTACCGTAACAATACGGAACAACTTTTGGAGTCACATTCCACGGCAAGGCAACAATGCGATCAAACGGAGATCGAATGAAAACGGGGTTTTCGACTTTTCAAACTCATATTTGGCAACATCCGGTTTTCAAATCAACTTGATGCGAAGGCAAAATGTTCGTGGCATTGAAATCTATAAAGGGTACCTTGAAAACATGCATGCGCAAGTTGATACAAAACTTAGCTACGAAGAAGTTTCCAAACTTGATGCTTATCCTCGATCTAGGATAAACCATCCAAAACCAATGCATGAAAATGGAAACATAAGCAATATGCATTTTAGGAACATAGAATGACAAACCATGTCGAAAATGGATAACCCGGCATGTACTTCCTTTAGAAACTCAAAACGACGAAAAATATCCCGGTATGTAAAAACACGAAAAACGAGAAAAATGAATCGGTACGCTAGTAGAACACATAGCCCGGAACTCAAAACGTAAAGGGCTCATAGCCAAAAAGTGGCCCGTCGGCCACCAAATCGGCGCCAACCGCGACGACGGCGTGAGCTAGGCGGCGGTTTTTTGGCGGATTGGTCGGCCTCGGCCGCTTCCTCGCCTCGTCCCTTTAGAGACCCGAGTTCTACGCTATGCTATCTATGAAAGACGGAATCAAAACAAGAAAAGGACAAAATTTAAAAACGAAGGCACCGGGGGAGGCTGATCGGCTATGGTAGGCGGCAGCAAGCAATGGCGCCGCCTGCCGAGCCCTCCCGGCTCGATCCCCACTCCTCCGGCGCTCCGCAGCGTGCACTGAGCGCTCGGCTCTTCCGTAAACACAGAGACGCTTGAAATGAACGCTTGAAAATGAAGGCCCTAGCCCCTATTTATAGATTTTGAGCTTGCTTGCACAAGCGCATGCGCAACGCCACGCATTAAGAGTGTGCTTGCGCAATCACCGACATGGCGTTAAAAAACACTTTAAAAATCATAACTTGATCGTTTGAAACTCCGTTTCAAAATTTAAGAGCCCACAGCTCGCATTTAAAAATCCTTCACAATGACTATTCATTTGCAAATTTTGGAAATCATGTGAATATAATGCATATGAAAACGGATTTAATACGGACGCCGATCTCGTTCTAGGTCCAAACAAAGTCCAACTTTTCCAAACTTCATCGAAAATCTAACGTAATATTTTAATAATATTCTATGAAGAAACGGGTCATTACATCCTCCTCCTTATAAAAATTTCGCCTCGAAATTTCATATCTTGGTCTTTTACTGGATACCGACTAACATCTTATGCTCTAGTTCCCACGTAGCCTCTTCCTCATCGTTGTTATTCCATAATACTCACAAGGTGAACTTTCTATTTCTCCAAACTTGAACCTTTCGATCAAAGACCTTTATTAGTCTTTTTTCCTCATAACTCTTATCCCGAGCTAGCACAACTTCATCATACTTAATAACGGTTTATGATCAAACGATACTTTAATCATAGAAACATGAAACACATCATGCACATCATTCAAGATAGGTGGCAAAGATAACCTATAAGCAACTAGGCGACATCATCATCTTTAAGGCTTGTAAGATCATTTGTAACTTGGTCTTAACTTACCTCTCACCAATCTAATCACGAGACGGTGGTAACCTACAATTTCAGATAACACTCAGACGATGTCATTTTATCATGATCTTATAAATCTTGTTATAGACAAACTTGACTAATAATATGTTCTTCCAACTTCCGGTTGTCTTTGTTGACTTTCCTACATGTATACGCCCAACTAATCCATTCTCGTGTATCTCTTTATTCAATATAAAATATACTGTAGTCAATTATCCAATTTAACCATACCGCTAGGTTCTTCTACATCTTAGCTGCGTTAGTGTTGGCTTAAGACGTATGCCTTTGTCTTTGTGGCAAGGTGGGGTACCTAGGTGGTGGTGCTTTGTCATTCCTCCCATTCGGACAATCTTTGCTATAGTGTCGGTCTTGCGACTTAAAACATTGGTTGGTACCTTGCTTGCATTCACCATAGTGGAGCTTTTGACATTGTCGACACATCCGTTTCGGTTCTTGTTGTCGAGGAAGTGGTTGATGTTGTTCTTGTTGTTTCCAAAATCTTTTTCGATAACTTCCTCATTCTCACCCTCCCATTTACGCTTTTCCTTTTCCTTTTCCCGAGATGGTGCTCCATTGTCTTGCGGGAGTAAGACCTCTATGTTGAGTGCTCGGCTTAAGGATCGAGCATATGAGAACACCGACTAGCTAGAGATGGCTATTTTAACGTAGACCCTTTCAAATTTATCTCGCCGCTTCTCGCCGATGTCCACAAGATGTGGAGCATACCGGATAATTGGTTAAACAATCTATCATACTCGATCACGGTTCCTCTCTTGCTTCAAGTTCCGAATCTGCTTTGTTTCTTCCGCCTATAATAACCGGATGTACTTCTCGTACAACTCTGCTTTGAAATCTTTCCAAGTAAAATTTTCCCACTGCTCAGGGGCTATGGTTCTCTCGACTGATTCCCACCAGAAGTCAGCTTCATCAACCAATTGGTATATAGCGCATGTAAGCTTTTCCTCATCCTCACAACCAATATAGTTAAAAATCCTCTCTAGTGCCCTTATCCATTTTTCTGCATCCATCGGCTCACCCAAGCCATCAAAGGTAGGTGGGTTCTGTTTACGAAATCTCTCTCCCGTACGTTGTGGGTAATGTGTCATCTGTGGTTCTACTGGAACTAGGTTCGTTCTTCGGGGTCTTCCTCTTGGCATCTTTGAGTAACGATATGATGCTTTTACCTAACTTTATGTTATCCGTCATCCATCAAGAACCATAGTCAGCCCGAAGTTCTAAAAATCTAATAGGCAACTTAAAAGGCCCTAACATATAGCAACACATTTATACATCAATTCACATATTCATTCATTCACATAATAATTCACAATTTATTTCCATTCCATTGCACATGTATCAACTATGCATCAACATATAGCTTTCAACCGCATTACTTTTCCTTTGTATAACTAATGCAATCTTTCATCATAAACATTCTTTCAAACTTAGCCATATGGTTTCAATAGTCCCAAACATGGCAACATTTCAAAATTCATTCACCTCATTTCAGACTCTAGATAACAATTTTCAAAACGCTTTTCATATGGTGTCATACTTCCAACATAATATTTGAAAATACTTTGAATACTTGTACACACTTTGAAATAAAATTTGATAAAATTGCGTACCTTACTTTAATCATGGCGGTGTGATAGCGAGCTGGGGGTGGTTGTATACAAAACAAACAACATAATTTAACTAAGAGCATCAGGTTCATCAGGACCCTATATCTAATATTATTCTTGGTATCAGATAACAAAGCTAGATGTCAGAGCCAAGATCAACCGCTCTGATACCATATTGTCACGCCCTAATTCCCGAGGGAAGGCACTGATGCCGGGGTATGACTAGGGGTTGGAAATAAAGCGGAAAAGAAACGGGAAACCATATATATAGGTATGAGGTTCACTTACATGCCAAAATTCAAGCATCTCCTCTATAAAAGAATAAATCCAAAAGAAACAGAACCGAAAATAAGCAAACAAACACATATTTTCAATATTGGTGTCTGAAAGCTCGGCACGCCACGTTGGTCGTATACAACCGACTACAATCACGGGGGCTGAACAGTCGGACAACCAATAACAATTATTGGGGTAGGAACATCCTACTACACCTCAAGTCAAGTAAATGATGGGGTATCAGAGAGCCTAGCTCGCCAAAAGGAGTTGACCGACCAGCTCTGCTCATGAGGTCGTTACTGTCTCGACTACTACATGAGGGCTTTGGCCAAGCGTCCAAGAGGGGCCGACTACTCGCACTCTCCATCGAAAGCAATAAAGAAAGCGGTAGAGAAATCACAGCGTAAACCAACTGAACTTAAAATACTTCAAATATAATAGTCATAGAACTCAACTGAGTTTCTGACGATAATACAAAACATACACACTTAATAGCGCATACGTGAACGTAACATACTTAAAAACAAAATAGAGAACAGCCCAACCCGCCTCAACCGCTCATCACGTCCACCGCTTATTAACACGAAAACATTTGAAAAGATTTTTGGCCGAGTACTAGCGCACTCGATTGGTCACGCATTTTCGCAAAGTTCATATAAACAAAACGAAGAAAGTCCATGTCATAAGGTAAACATAGAAGGTTTTAAAACATAAATCCACTTCCATGAAACCAAAACCTTTACTGGGGCCCATTAGCGCATTCCATTGTTACTCTAAGCTAAGATCTCCGGACGAACCACACTTCGAGATCACATTAACATAACCGGTGAGACTCGGGACGAACCACACCGAGATCAATCACCGGCCGGCAATGGGCGTAACCGGAAGCCACATCATATGTCGGACGCAGAGGGATCAATCCACGGCGAAGACGGACTCTGTACACAACCCTTAGTAAGTGTGTTAGACCCACTAAGAGCCACAATTGCTTTACAGCAGAGCATTAAATGATAGAGATGCACCAAAATATTTTCATGGACATTCAAGATTTTCTTTTGAAATATCGAGCTTAATAACTCAAGATATGTACTCAAAATATAACCCACCTATACCGACAAAAACGCGTCATCTGGGAGAGATCTAAAGATCCAACAACTATACCGATCACACTGGCAAGTACCTGGTAACAATACGGAACAACTTTTGGAGTCACATTCCACGAAGCAAGGCAACAATACGATCAAAACGGAGATCGAATGAAAACGGGGGTTTTCGACTTTTCAAACTCATATTTGGCAACATCCGGGTTTTCAAATCAACTTGATGCAGAAGGCAAAAATGTTCAGGGCATTGAAATCTATAAAGGGGTACCTTGAAAACATGCATGCGTGCAAGTTGATACAAAACTTAGCTACGAAGAAGCTTCCAAACTTGATGCTTATCCTCAGATCTAGGATAAACCATCCAAAACCAATGCATGAAAATGGAAACATAAGCAATATGCATTTTTAGGAACATAGAATGACAAACCATGTCGAAAATGGATAACCCGGGCATGTACTTCCTTTAGAAACTCAAAACGACGAAAAATATCCCGGTATGTAAAACACTAAAACGAAAAATGAATCCAGACGCTTAGTAGAACACATAGCCCTGAACTCAAAACCTAAAGGGCTCATAGCCAAAAGTGGTCTGTCGGCCACCAAATCGCGGCCAACCGCGACGACGGCGTGAGCTAGGCGGCGGCGGTTTTGGCTGTTTGGCGGCCTCGGCCATTTCCTCGCCTCGTCCCTTTAGAGACCCGAAGTTCTCACGCTATGCTATCTATGAAAAGACGGAATCAAAACAAGAAAGGACAAAATTTAAAACGAAGGCACCGGAGGAGGTCGATCGGTTATGGTAGGCGGGACAGAAGCAAGAATGGCGCCGCCGCCGAGCCCTCCCGGCCGATCCCCACTTCTCCGCGCTCCGCAGCAGCACTGAGCTGCTCGGCTCTTCCGTAAACACAGAGACGCCTGAAACGAACGCTTGAAACGAAGGCCCTAGGCCCTATTTATAGATTTTGAGAAGCTTGCTTGCGCAAGCGCATGCACCGACGCATTAAGAGTGTGCTTGCGCAATCACGACCTGGCGTTAGCCGAAAAACACTTTAAAAATCATAACTTGATCGTTTGAAACTGTTTTCAAAATTTAAGATCCCACAGCTCGCATTTAAAAATCCTTCACAATGACTATTCATTTGCAAATTTTGGAAATCATGTGAATATAATGCATATGAAAACGGATTTAATACGGACGTCGATCTCGCTCTAGGTCCAAACAAAGTCCAACTTTTTCCAAACTTCACGAAAAATCTAACGAATATTTTAATAATATTCTACGTAAGAAACGGTCATTACACAAGCTCAACCAAAACTGCTTCCAGTATACAAATCCAACATTGAAGATTCATCAAATAGACTTAAAAATTGTATTCTTAAATGATGATCTATCATGTTCTACAAGTGGGCATGTGTTTACGGTTAGGGTGGAGTAATATTGCGGGATCCATGAAATATACGTGTATAGCTTGGTCCACCATGAAATCAAAATTCAAAGTTTTAGATAAAGCTAGTGAGGAGCCTAACAAACATGCTTTTATAATCATTTTTAAAGTGCATTTGTGGCTTATTTATTAGTGGAAATCATGTTTGGAATTAGTATTTGCTTAATTTTGCTTATATTTGAAGAAATGATACTTGTTGGCATCTTTTACCATTTTTATAGAATAATATAAAATGAATTGATGAATGAAAAGTAGATAAGGTTGAATCACATCTTGATAAAGTTCATGGGTGCAACGGTTCGTAAATCAGAGTTCAGATGAGAGAGAACAACGAGAAACAAAAATACTGCCCGAGTAGTAGGCGGACGGAGCAACACCTTGGCTCATAGGCCAAAAATGGTTATTTTCCACGACCAACTAAGGCTGCAGAAGAAACAAATGTCGCAGCCACATTTGAGGGGCATTTTCAAGTGTATTGGGCAATGTCGACTCAATCATGAGGGGTGACACAGCCCAAACACGTCCAGATTCGAAATTTTATGATTTCAACTATTTTTAGCCCTAATAGGATTTATATTCATTTTTAAATTCAATGGACATTCTTCATCTATAAATACCCCATCTTTACAATGTATTAGAGTTCTCACTCTCCCCATTCATATTTTCTAAAGTTTACAGTTTTTTGTTTTTTTGGTCAATTGATACATAAATTTTAAAGGTTTGATCACGGTGGACTTGAACCTGAGACTTTTTTACCTCATGTATTAACCATTCTACCACTAGGCCAACACATGTACACTAAAGTTTACAGTTTTATTTCTTTTTTACTGCAATAAGTTAGAGATTTAAGTTCAAGATTCAAATTTAAAGTTCTTCATTGTGGAATTCCTACAAGAGTTTTATTTACTTGTATAAATTATTTTTTTCTTTATTTTGTCTTATCTAATTCTGTTATGGGTAGCTAAGTTTTCCATTAATCATAGGGTTGATTTAGTAGGAATTTATGTCATTGATTTGTTGAGCCTATTTACCTGTCACTTCATGTTTTATCATTCTCGATGTTATTTTCATGTGTAGATAACTGGTCATTATTAATGCATGTTAGCTATATGATTAAATAATTAACAGGTTTAATTGAGTAATCGTATTCAAGAATTCATAATACGATTAATCTAAATACTTAGCATGTTTACATTTAATTGTAGGAGAAATCATATGTGCGAGCTATTAGGAGTTGATGAATATTTCTTGACACCTAGTGTAGATAGAAATTGTATTAATCTATTACCACAAGCAGCTCGGGAGAGATTGTAGTTAATTGAGTGATTCTTCATCTGAATTGATTTAAATTGGCTAATAGGACAATATATTGATTGTGTAATTTTCTATTGAATTAATACATTTTCTAGGGTGAGTCTTTTATTCTTTATATTTTTCTGTAGTATGTTATTTTGTGTCCTTGTCTTTTATTTGTTTAGTGACAATCAAATCTCTACACCATTGTTTTAGGCTGGATAATTGTGAAATGTTATCTTTATTACTTATTGTATTTTTGCTTCACCAGTCCATGTGGATACGATACCGTGTTTGCTAATTAACTATAATAAGAACCATTAATTGTGGTATTTTATTACTAGAAAATTAGTGATCAAAGTCGTGTGGTTTAGTAACATTTTATAACACATTCCAAGTTGGTCGATGCTTATGCCCTAGTGATGATTCACTACAATAGCCAAGCGGCCATTAGGAGGGAAAAATGTGGCATGTACACTAATAAGTCTCGACATATACATCGACTTCATAATACCATGAGAAATTTGATCTCAAGTGGGGTTATCCCATTTGACTATGTTAAGTAATTAGATAATTTGGCGGATTCGCTGACCAAATGGTTGAATCGAGATCAAATAAACAAGTTGCTGGACGGAATGAGTTTGAAATCCACATCTTAAGGATGATTATAGTGGTAACCTAATCATGATAATTGAAGATCTCAAGAACTGGTTTCAATGGGAAAACTAAGCAATGAGAGTTCGTGTGAAACAATCGACCAAATCTATTTCCTAAAAGAGCAATTGAGTGTCAAAACCTGCCTCCGAGTCTTTAGACTTTTAATGATTCCTAAGTACCTCGAGGATGTTGAGGGTGATAGGATACTCGACAAAGAATCATACATATAAGTGAGATATGAGGTTCGTTTAGTGATAGTTATGAATCCAAAGAGGTTGTTCATGGCCTGTACAAGACACTAACATGATGGAATGATGAGGTTGATGTGTTAATGTATTAATATCATTGTCCTAGTACACATTGTGAAGGAATAGTTCAAGGCATCATGTCCACATGTATACTCGATGATATTGACTAAGAAATGTTCAAAGCCATATACTACTCATTCATGAATCCGATTTTCAAATGAGTGAGAAATAGTAGATCGAAGTTGGTCACTTGACTATGGAGTTATGAAACAAAGTGGATAATCATGGATTATTTAATGCCTATCCATATTGATTAGTTAGTATTAATTGGTCAAATATTTAAGTAGGTTCATTAATACTTATAGTAATTATATGCTCAACCGAAGGGCCATGAAGCCCACGCTCATGCCACTATTGTCGAGCACCTGACATTCGGGTTCGGGTCTGGTTCCAGGTCTGCGACCAATGGACTTGGATATTGACAATTGTTAGGTCTGGTCTTGAGCTTGGTTCAGGCTCGGCGTGTACCTTTTGGATTTGGACCACTGTAACAGCCCGGGGTTTCGGATCCAAGACCCGAGGCGTTACGACAGGGTGATTGTTCAACTAAGTCGAGTGAAATAAAATAAATAAATAATTAACGAAATCTTCACACAACATAAGAGAACTGTGATCGACACTCTAAGGGAATACCCGAAAAAAATTACTTAAACGAACACGGAGTATGAGGACTCCGGTTCCCGCAGAAGTTAAATATATAACAAGTTCAAATTCAATTTCACCGTATAGGTGATATATCCATAAATGATAATGTCTTAGTTATGGGATACATACATGTCCCGATCAATACATTTCCACGTGGGAGCGTTATACAAAAACATAAACGACAATAAGGATCCACGCTAAGGTACACCATAACCATATAGAAACTATCGTCTTGCCCTCATCCGTCCATAGCTCGTCCTGCAAAACATTTCGAAAGAGATTTTTGGCTGAGTACTAATGCACTCAATGAGTCAACTTGCCCATTTTATAAAACTTATTACGAAAGATAAAATCTAGTGACATGTATATATACCCTATAATTGGAAAGGTTTTAAAACTGAAAACCACTTCACAATTATGTAAAAACATTTTTTCTTTTCTTTTCTTGAGCCGAAGCTCCCTAGCTCGAGCAATTTTTCGGGTTTGGCATTACCTTACCTTGACCCAAGGGATTTCTCCCCAAGGCCCTTAACTTTGCTGTGGATGGGGGACCCGACCGAGCCACACCCACCAACAGACTTCTGGTGTACACAAAACCTTATCCCCGGAGGAAATAAGGCCCGATTATTTCGGTTTCTTGGCCAAAGCCCTGGTGGCGTCAGTATTGCTGACCCCATAAGGTAAGTAAGCACACAACAAAACATTTAACATGCATTCACAATTTTAACTTTAAAAGCTTTGGGCTTACTAACTCAAGAGCTTTAATTTCATTAATTGATTTTTTCTCTCTATCAAGATGGTTATTGTCATGTGAAATTTGGCTGCTGTTTGTTACGTTCTTTTCATTCCAAAATACGAAAACATAGTATTCCATAAAAATGGAATTCAAAATAATAATTTAAAAAGAGTTTCATTTTTGAATGAAGTAATCTCTTCGTTTTGCTTGACAGGTCCTACAAGACAAGTCTAGGCCTTAAGCTAATGACATGATATAACTTAGCCACATCATACATCTCAGTCCTAGGTCTACCTATTCCCGGTACTAACTTTTATACAGTCAACTCACGGTTCAATACATTCACATACCTGCTCATCTATTCATGAATGATGAATACACAATATGCAATGCATATTTTTAATCACAAGTTCCATTCTTATATTTTTTTTGAAATCATGACTTAGCAAAGTTTGATGTCACTTTTAAAAACAAGAAAGTGTCATGGCCCTATGCCATATTTTGTTGATTTACCATAATAGGAAGTCATGCCTTGATAAAATGTATGCTCATATCGTGATGCGCATTCATGTGTTAGTATTCATGTTTAGACATATTTGTACACATAAGTACTTAGAGCATGACCACCTTTATTCACTTTATAAATAATAAGATTGGACACTTAGTCCCAAAAATCATGAATCATACTCATATGTTTATATTTAGGTGATATACCCTTAACACCCTTCATAAGTCATAAAAACTCGCAAACATAGATTTTCTCACGTTTTTCCAACACTTAAAGAGAATTTGACTAAATACAGTAAGTTTTCAATTTTAGTAAAATACGCACTGAACTTCAAAAATTCATAGCAAACTCGTGTATTTATCACAAAAATATGAGAGTTGTCATTCTGGAAAGCTATTGAACTCATCTATATTTCATAAAGATTTGATATCCATAGTCATTTTGTAACTATATTATATTTCTCTTTAAAATAGAACATTCCCAGAATATTTTGGAAAATCACTAGATGTTTGTACATTTTGTAAAAATCACCACGGCCAAACTAATAGGCCAAAAATTGTGAAACAAGTACCAAATCAATGCGTCTATTTTACAAGTGCTCGTTTTAGTGAAAAAATCATCATTGTTTGGGAGAAATAATTTTTATACTGAGGTCTATCTTTCTCTCGGTAGAAAAGCACAACTTCAAAAACGAATTTTGAAAAATAGCAAATGAACTCAGATAAGGGCTAAAATTTGGTATGCATGTTCAAGACTCATATATACACATATGGTATTAAAAAAAGAATTCTCCAATCACTTTAATATAGTCAAGAACATCTCGTCACTTTCCATATTTTTGAGTAGCTCATAGCAATTTTCATATACTTCGAAAATAAATTGCTACACATGATTCCAAGCTTAGAAAACTTATAGGTTTCCATATAAACGTCATATGAACATATTAGAACATATATATCATGCTAGATCATACATGCAATCACATTTTGATAAGCTAAAGTCACATACCAACACATATCAACACAAAACTACACGTAGATGGCACCGAGACTCCATTCTCACGTATCCACCTCTCTTCCGTCGATTATTTTCAACAACCATCGCCACCAACAACTTAAAACTAATATAAAACTAGGGAGGACACCTTCAACAAGAAAAATAATTGATCATTACAAAGAAAGCAATAGAGAAAAGCTATTAACTCTATAAGTTTCCAAAAACGTCTCTCTCACTCTCTATCTCCTTCATAGTCTCTTACTTATTCTTCCTAGCTCTTTCTTATCCCTCCAATCACTTGAAAATGATGATAATATGGGGAGAAATGGGCTGCCTTGGTGGTGCTTGAGGATATAATGAGTTTTCTACATGTTTGAGTTTGAAAATGGAAGAAAAATTGTGTTTTTGATAGGGGAAGGAAGGGGCTACGAAAATTGGGGATTAGGGAAAGATAATGACTCTCATTGGGAGAAAAAAATCTGAATGAGAAAGTGTGGGGGAGGGGCTGGTCATTCATAAGGGTAGGGGGATAGCAAAATAAGATTGTGATCATGATATGACATGCACCAATTCATGTGCATGCTCTACTTACACACTCTTACACTCCATCTCTCATAGCCATCATTTCCACCACTTAGACCCCTCATGGTTGATTTTTAAATTCAAAAATATCTTTAACTAATTGATACTAAATAATATCACACATCAAAATATTATGTGGACTATTACTAGTCCACATACACGATACCCACACAAGACACACACACTTACGCACACGGCATACACAAATACCTAATAAAATACATACCTTAACATATAATAGCATATCATATACTTATCATATAGTAATTAATTATAATTACACATATGCTCAATCGAGAATAAAAATCGATGTATACTTTGAAATTTGAATTACTATAGGACATTAAAATTCCATATATCATATGATATAATACTCCACGTAATTTAACCAATCACGTCGTAAAATATGCATGTTATGACTTTCTAATCTTTCGTGCCTCAAATGCAAATTTTTGAAATCAGACATTTATTGATCGCGTCAGATCAAATTTTAAAACCTCGTAAATTTTCAATTCACCCGTGAGACTTGATACTTTAGAAATCATGAACTTTTCTAAACATCACATGAATTTTCTTATTCGGGAAACAGGGAACTATGAAACGTCTTAGTATTTTTATTACTGGATTTTCTTAAGGCGAGAACTGCGGGTGTGTTACAATCTATCATCCTTAAAAAATTTCGTCCTCAAAATTTATGTTCTGTAACTGGTAGATCTGGGTATAGCTCGTTTACTTTGGTCTCTAACTTCCAAAGCATTTTTTTTATCCGTGACGTCTCTAGGCTTTCACTCTGGAGATCTGTTTATTTCTAGGTAACTGTATTTTTTGGTCTAAGTTATACTCTTGTTTTCTCTTGATAGCTAAGCTCGGGGCTAATAGCTAAGTCCTCATAATTGAAAGTGTGCTTGTGAACAAACATATCATTTCTTATCTGGGGCATTTGGAACACATCATTTATTCCACTAAGACTAGGTGGCAGATCCATAATATAGGCCATAGGGCCTATCTTTTCTAGAACTTCAAAAGGTCTGATGGACTTAGACCGCAACTTGCCATTCTTGCTGAAATCTATAACCCTTCTCAAGGGTGACACTTTAAGAAAAACTTAGTCTCTAAATTGAAGTCTTGGTTTAGACATGTACTTGTCCGCATATGATTTTTCTTAACGTTGGGTTTCTTTGATCCGCTGGCATATGCGGTCTACCGCGCTTTCAGCTGCTAATATCATCTCTGGTATCATTACTGGTTTGAGCATAGTTCTTTCATCGATTTTATCTCGATCGAGCGCGAAGCAAAATTTTTGTCTGTTGGTGGACCTCTTTTACCACCAAATAATTCCTGGAATCCTGCTAAGAATCAAGATTAATATAGCAATAAGTGGTCGAACCACGTAGAAGCAGGTTCATCAATTCAATTTTCTAAAGATCGAGTTTGGTGTAGCCACCATGCCTTAAATTGGAGAGAATGAGAATTAAATAAGGAAACAATTAAATAACTAAGAGAAATAAGAAATAAATCAAGATAAAAGGGATTCGGTTTGAATAAATCCACACTAATCACTACCTCTGATCATCGATGCAAACATATATATTAATTTTCATGGACCAACCAATTATAGGGTACCATGAATGTATCGGACATACCCCAATTCCTACGTGCTTTATCGATAATTAGCAAGAAACGCTGAACTAATTATTTTCCTTATGAAAACACAACCTAGTTGGAAACGTCAAACATAGATTTAATGTTCTAATAGCTTTAAGAATTGAAGTAACCCAATTTATATAAATTACCCAAGAACGCAGGTAATAATTCGTCCACCAATTTATTCCATTCTACCAGTACAATAGCTTTGCCACTAATTAGCCTCATTCCAATAATTACAGATTGAGAGAACCAATTGATACTAATCTAAATTAACCTAAGGTGACCAGACTTAAGAAAATCAGATTTAAACTCTCTACTCAGGGAACAAATCAAAATTCAATTAAATTAATTAAACAACAAATTAGCTCTCACAGATATTGAACTAGTGTTTCATTATTCTACCCGAATCAAGAAATTTAGCTACTCATACTATTAAAGTCAAACATAATCAAAAAAATATAAAGAAAGCATAACTAATAAATAATCCAAAAGAAACAAGGAAAGAAACTGATACTAGCAACTGAATTCTTCTTCAAACTTTCAGCCTCAAAAGAAAACTAATTTCTCGAGCCTCTTCTACTCCAGTACGCATATATTCCAGATAGGGATGTCAATGGGTGGGTTTTACCTGGACCGATCCAGAACCGTTCAAAACCCATTAAATTTTAAAGCAGTGGTTTTGGTTTCAGATCCGCTTTAGACCCGGACCGCTTAGATCCATAGTTTGATGGTCCGGCCGGTCCGGAATCGGTTACAGTTGGAACCGTAACCGACGTATTTATTGGTTACCGCCGAGCAAAACCTATCTATTGACAAGCTTAAGTTTAAATAGGCTTGTTAATGAGCCAGTTTTATCCATATCGATTCAAAATCACTCATAACACATTAAATTATAAAGCAGCAGTTTGATTCTAGTCGGTTCTCGTGCTGTTCGAGTGGGTTACGGTTTCGGACCGCTCGAGACTCGGATCGCTTAAGACCAATAGTTAATGGTCGGGTCGGTCCGGATCGATGTTCGATGGGTCGGATCCGGAACCGTAACCATTATTTATTTATTGGTTTCGTAGAATAAAATCCGCATCGACATCCTTACTTCGGATATTCACCCAATGATGAAAATGAAAGTATCTTCTAATCCTTATCTCCTCAAAACCGCCAACTCCCTCATGATCAAGGTAAAAAAATAATATTAAAGAAATCCTAATTCCCTTCTTTCTTGCTAACTCACGTCCAGCACCCCCTTTTATGGCTAAGGTCAAATAAAAAATTAAAGAAATTCCTAATCTAATCTCCATCAAGCCACCGCTAGCATCCTTGGTTAATATCGATCCTTAATTTTCATCTATGTTGCCATCTTTTAGCGATAATATGGCCCAAATTAATAATTAAAAATCCAATAATCCTCCATTGACTTGATCCATATTTAGTTCAATATTTCTTGCATCTCTATTTCTTCAATAATTGCACCAAAATTCGTCTTTCTTCTTTTTCTTTTATGTAACTCCATCAATAATGATCTTCTCAATTCATGTATTAAAAAGCTCCTAAACGTATATATTAAATCCAAATAAACATAGAAAAATCCAAATATTGTGAACAACAAAATACACACATCATCTGTATAGGACTTCAACAATCCTCTAACATCTTGATCATTCCTTTTATCTTGCCACCGGGTAGCAATTGATAGGTTGTACTAGACTTGGAGCGTATTCACATGGCGCCTTGTAACGATCCGAAAGTGGGATATGAACCTAGTATCTCTATCTGTCATGATTGTCATGGGCACACCATGCAATTAAACTATTTCTATAACGTAAAACTTTGTGAATCTTTCGAGACTCCAAGTCATCAAAACTGGTAGAAAATGAATTGATTTTGCTATATGGTTTATGACAACCCATGCTACTGGGTTTTGCTTATAACAACTTTGGAAATGTGTAATAGCTTCGATCGGCGCTCTTGCGCTAAAGATAGATGAGGCTAAGCGGTCCATCGAAGGCGTGGGATGTAAAAATTCATCAGTAGGGAAGCATTCCGTCTTGGAAGAAATCCTTTGCATGAGTAGTAGTAGATGAAGCGGTCTCACTAAGAAATCTATGGTGATATATTTCTATTTCCACTCTGGAATTCAAGAGGTTGTAAAGTTTCACTTGATCGTTGGTGAGGTACTTTCACTTTTTGGCACACTAAACATTTATTGACGCACGCTGCTACGTCTAACTTTAACTTGTCCCTTCCAAAAACTTGGTTTAGGGTCCTGATACATCTTGGTGCTCCCTAATTGGGTTGTATGAAGGGTGTCGAGTTTCTAGTGGAATTTCTTCTCTTAGATCAACATCGTCGGGGACGCTGATCGCTATATTTCCTACCAATTAAATGATAGTAAAACAGCAAGTATATTATATCGTATCCACATGGACTGCGACTCGAGAACACAGCAAATAATCAACACAGAATTTTTGATTATGATTCAGGCAACAAAAATATCAAGAAGGATGATTAATAAAACAAGACTAAAAATAAATAAGGAAATAAACCGGATATAAAAAAGACCGAATTTGGATGTACTTAACCCAACCAGATTTACACAACTAACCTATGAATACATTTACCAATTTAATCCACATTCATATGAAGGATCACTAATGTAACTATAGTTTTCGCCAGACAACCTATAGTAGTAGGTTAACCTAAACTCTATCTCCGCTGGTCTCGAGAAGTAAGCTAATTTCAAAAGCACACAAAGAATAACCTCCCACAGTTCACCTATCTC
Source organism: Salvia rosmarinus (assembly GCA_036937905.1). Lineage (NCBI taxonomy): Eukaryota > Viridiplantae > Streptophyta > Magnoliopsida > Lamiales > Lamiaceae > Salvia > Salvia rosmarinus. Next base: position 38,258,104 of record CM072817.1, read on the forward strand.
CTTGGTCTCAAGGTAAAATCAGATTATGAATTCAAGATATCGATTATGCAATTAATTTCGCCAAGACATCAATCACATAACTAGCATGCATTAATATTGATCAGATACCAACACATGAGAATTAAAGCCAAGAATCATAAATTATGAATGGGACGGCAAAACAGTATCAATAGATAAATTATACGAATCTAGTCAGACATACAAACCCTAGGATCAATACGGAATTAAGCTACGCATAATTAAAATACTAAAACAATAAATAAATAAAAAAACAAGAACTGAATTAAATAAATAACACCCTAGAAATCCACGATGAACAATGTAGCGACTTCGATCCGTAAATAAATCTGAACTGGAAACGAACTTGAATCGAAAATTAAAATACTAAACTAAACTAATTTATCCAATACGTGAAAAGCAAAGTGAAAACTAATTGAATGTGTTCTGTACTCCAAAATAAAGCTATCGTCTAATGCGTATGATGTCTCAAAGTGTGCGCTCATCCAATATGTATATACGTAACTCTAGCGCCTCGCAAAGCGTGCTAGCGACCTTTTGCCGCGAAGGAGTCTCGCGAAGCTTCAAAAAATGCTGCAAATCCATTGCTCCGTGCGAGTTTGCCTCGCGACCGGCGCGAGTTTGCCTCATGACCTTCGGTCGCGAGCAAAACTCGCGAGTCGTGTTTTCTCTCGCTGGGCATTGCGCGACTCCGCTGTTTCGCTCCGTTCTTTCTCGTTCGGACTCCGAATTGCGATCCGTTTGCACCTATGGACTCCTATCGAGATGCTCTTTAATATTATAAAATTTTCAGATCCATCCTTGTAAAAATACATTTCATCATATTTATCGTCGTATCTAAACAGATATTCTTCGCGCGAGCTTGCGATCGGGCTAGTTAATTCCTCTTTATCTTGATCCACCTTTTTGACATCAAAACCTGTGCTAAAATGACATGAAACACGCACGGCATAATATCTTCTAAGGTAAACATAAATATATCAAAAGACAGATCAAAAGATCACTTATCAATTATAAACGAAACGAATATAGCCTTATAAATCAGGTAAAAATGAGGCTTATCAACTCCCCCAAACTTAATCTTTTGTTTGTCCTCAAACAAATCAGAACAAGAGAGAGACGACCAAAGACAGGTAAAGAGTCGAACGATAAAAGCAATAAGCCTCAGAGCAATGAGCAATAAAAGATTCAATCAAATGAATCAAATCACAACCTCTTTCGTTAAACTCCACACATCATAATTATTATAAGCACAAGCCTTCTCAAACTTGAATCCTCACAACATGAATGTACATATAAGAAATCTCAAACACTCAAGTGTATCAAGGAGGATGTGTATACTCTCACAGTTTAAAAACACATGAAATCTACCATAAGCTTGCAAATCGTCTAATTCTCCATCGCTCAAATATGTGCTCAAGAACTAAGATAAAAAAGGTCTTATACAAGGTTATAATGTAGGCTCTTTGGTAAGGCAGGATACATTTAGGCTAAGTGACTCATAATCCCTTAATGAAAAACACCATAAGTATCATAAGACACGATTCCCAAACTTTCACAATTCATTTCTATTTTTCATACCAAGAAGTCATTTTTCTATAAGAACTCCATAATTATCATATAAGTGATATACTCATCTCAAGCACTAGCTACCTACCCATTTATGTTCTTTTCGCACACTTGTGCAAACTATTTTATTCTTTTTTCTTGAACTTATATGGGTAAGCAACTATTTTTAATAATCACTTTCTCAACATATATTTTCTTTCCTTTTTTTCTCAACCTCAATTTCAAACAACCAAAATCATACTAACTACATACCCCAACCCTCAGTTATATGAAAGAATAAGGTAGGTTCAAACGGGCTCATCAAAGGATAATAAAATAACTGGTTAGTGTTTGGATAATGTATAGGCTAAGAAAAGAATGCCTAATATCATTTCAAAATTCTTAAACACATCAATGCAACCTCGAAAAAGACCCAGAGCAAGTTCTAGAGAAACACATGCTATTTCAAACTATTCACACGTAAAGAAACAAGATTGAAAAGATATAATAACAAAAGCTCAAGTCTCATGTGTTTCAAAAGTGTGATCAAGTTCTCAAAGGCTCAATACTCACAATAATCATAACATGCTTGTCTCACAAAATCAGTTGCAATCAAATTTTCTAATAAAACAATTCTCATCATCGACTGCTCGTCATTCAATTCAACCCAAAACAGACACAAAACCCAAACAAGGAAACAAAACAAAAACAAATAAAAAGAAAACAAAACAAAAATGAAAACAGAACAAAACAAATGAAAACATTGGGTTACCTCCCAACAAGTGCTAAATTTAAATGTCTTTAGCTGACCAATACTAACCTCGATCAATCTCGCGTTTTGGCGTGGAGACTTCTTCCCAAATCTATGCTTGCCTCCATATTTTGATTGACCACAGCATCACCACTTAGTGTGAAAGTGGCTCCCTCCAAACTTGAATAAATCACTCGGAGTTCCATGCCGAGTCCAACTCTTCTTTGTAGCATCCTCATCGACTGGTCGGTTGACATCTAAGTGCGAGACTTGTCTAGCTGTGGCAGTGGTGATCGAATAGCATTCCTCGTGCTCTGAACTATCGTGTTGCTTGATGACATCATATATTGAGATTTTCAGCTCCTCATCGTTGACACGAAATGTAAGATCACCTTCCTGCACATCAATTAAAGCATGACCAGTTGCTAGAAAAGGCCGACCCAAGATTAGTGATTGATCTTTAAATTCGGGTATGTCTAAAATAACAAAATCAGCAGGAAAGACAAAATCCCGAATTCTTACCAACACATCTTCAATTATTCTCTTAGGGTATCACGATCGACACGTCGACCATCATCAATGAAATTTTAGTTGGCTTCATTTTGCCCAGCTCCAAGCTTGAACACAGATAATGGCATCAAGTTTATGCTCGCTCTCAAATCACACGACACGTTGGGGAATGTGTGCTCAGCAATCTCGCACTCCAATGTAAAGCTCCTCGGATCCTACATTTGGTGACAACTTTCTCGTAAATATAATCGCATTCTTGTAAATGTTAATTTTTTCAAATTTTCCTAACTTCTTCTTGCTTGCCACTGCATCTTTGAAAAATTTAATGTATCCGGGCATATTTCTGAGGGCATCAAAGAGAGGTATGGTGATGTTAACTTTCTGGAACATCTCTTTGAATAGGGCGAACTCCTCATCATATTTCGTCTTCCCGATGTGCTGAGGAAATGGAGCTGTAGGCTTTGGGAGCATCTGATCATTCGCCACTTTCTCTCGCGAATTTTTCTCTCTGGATTTCCTCGTGATGTCACCTCCGTCAGTCTTCGCAAGTTTACCTCGCGATCCTTCATCGCGAGGTGAGGTCGCGATGTCTTCTCCATCATTCTTCACGAGTTCACCTCGCGACCCTTCCTCGCAAGGGAAGGTCGCGAGGCCTGGTTCTGCATGCGGCCCGCTTTCCTTTGTGGTATTCCCTCGCGACTGGCTGTCGCGAGGATGTCTCACGAGGCGAGAAAATGTGAATTAAGTCATCCTCGGCTCTTTGCTCATCCAACTCTTCTCCTTCATGCTCCGGATGATTAGTATAGGATGCTCCATTCCTCAAATAAATGCATTACACACCGATTCGGTGTGATTCTTGGATTTTGCTCGGTATTGCTTGGGAATTAACCCTGCCTATGCATCCCAGCTCTCTCATTGGCCATCTGCCCCACTTGGTTCTCTATCATCTTTACTTGTTTTTCAAGGGCTATCACCGTGTTGTTAATGGCATTGAATGTGCTCTCGAGTGTTGACCTATTCCCAAGTCTCTTGAATCTGAATATTTTCTTGAGCCATAATTTGTTGGTGACTCGTTGCTATTTGCTGATTGCTCGCCAACACTTGTTGCATCATCTCTTCAAGGCTCGGCTTTTTAAACTCCATAATCATCCCATTATTCACAGCAAAACCAGGTGGTGGTTCTTTGAACATCTACGCATTAGCATAGGAAAAAATGGGGTGATTCCTATTGTCAGGATGATATGGTGGATTCCACTTTGGTTCCTTGAAATTACTCCTTTGGTTCACATAGTGAACCTCATCATATTCTGCACCATGGTTACGATCATCGCACTTTCCTCCGCTTCATACTTCTTCCTGCGAGTTGTCAATTTTCTAACAAATCATCATACTTATCATCCAACTCTGCAGCACCACTCTTCCGATCATTTGTCTCTCCATCGCCATCGATAAGCTGTTGGATGCCATCTCCTCAATTATTCTCAACGCTTCATCGATTCCTCTGTTGAGCAGGCATCCTCCGGCTGAAGCATCTACAATGCTCCGGGTGTTAGCATTGAGTCCATCAGAAATTGGGTTACTTCTTCGCTCGGTGAAAATCCGTCTTGTGGACACTTAGGAGCGTGTTTGAATCTCTCCCAAGCCTCAAATAATGATTCATCTCCCAATTGTGAAAAATGAGAGATCTCGGCAATGATCTTACGTGCCTTGGCGGTGGGAAGTATTTGGATAGAAACTTCTCAGGTCGCCCCACGTGGTAATCCGTGATCGTCGAGCTCTTGAACCATTCTTTCGCTTGCTCCTCAATGAGAATATAAACATCCGCATCGGATGACATCGGTGGCACTCCGTTCTGCTTGATAGTATCACAGATATCCAGGAACGCTTCTAAGTGTGCATTGGGGTCTTCAGTCACCCCTCCCACAAACTACTCCGCTTGGATCATGCTGATGAGGGCAGGTTTCAGCTCAAAGTTGTTCGCGTTGACGTTCAGCCCCCATCCTCCACCTTGGAACTGATCCGTCGGTGGTCTGTACATATGGTTGAACGGTATGGGCTGTGCTCGTCCACCAATCTGGCCCATCTGATTATTCAACACCAGTTGGCGTTGCATGGCAGCTAACATCTCTTCCATCTCGACCATTCTATCATGGCTGGGGTTTCTATCTGCCATCTCTTTTTGTCTTCTTTCTCGGCTTTCTCTTATGCGATCTTTCAATCTCAAGATCGAAGGAATAATTTCTTTCCTTTGAGATCTTGTAATCATATCTTTGGAAAGAAAAAAGCGGATCGGATCCAATCGAAATATTTTTTTTAATTTTTATAAGATCTGAATTAATAACTATAATTCAGAAAATTATCACTATGCAATCTAAGCGGTCCCGAACAACGGCGTCAAAATTTGATCGCTATATTTCCTACCAATTAAATGATAGTAAAACAGCAAGTATATTATATCGTATCCACGAGGATCATGACTCGAGAACCTGACAAATAATCAACACAAAATTTTTGATTATTATTCAAGCAACAAAAATATCAAGAAGGATGATTAATAAAACAAGACTAAAAAATAAATAAGGAAATAAACCAGATATAAAAAGACTGATCCTAGGGATGTACTTAACCTAACCAGATTTACACAACTAACCTATGAATCTGTTTACCAATTTAATCCACATTCATATGAAGGATCACTAATGTAACTATAGTTTTCGCCAGGACAACCTATAGTAGTAGGTTAACCTAAACTCTATCTCTGTCGGGTCTCAAGAGAAGTAAGCTAATTTCCAAAAGCACACAAAGAATAACCTCCTCAGTTCACCTATCTCCTTGGTCTCAAGGTAAAAGCGTATTATGAATTCAAGATATCGATTATGCGATTAATTACATGAGACATCAATCACATAACTAGCATGCATTAATATTGATCAGATACCAACATATGAGAATTAAAGCCAAGAATCATAAATCATGAATGGGACGGCAAAACAGTATCAATAGATAAATTATACGAATCTAGTCAGACATACAAACCCTAGGATCAATAACGGAATTTAGCTACATTATAATTAAAATACTAAAACAATAAATAAAAAATATAATCGAATTAAATAAATAACAAGTAGAAATCCACGATGAACAATGTAGCGACTTGATCCATAAATAAATCTGATCTCGAAACGAACTTGAATCGAAAATTAAAATACTAAACTAAACTAATTTATCCAATACGTGAAAAGCAAAGTGAAAACTAATTGAATGTGTTCTGTACTCCAAAATAAAGCTATCGTCTAATGCATATGATGTCTCAAAGTGTGCGCTCGTCCAATATGTATATACGCAACTCTAGGGCCTCGCAAAGCGTGCTAGCAAACTTTTGCCGTGAAGGAGTCTCGCGAAGCTTCAAAAAATGCTGCAAATCCATTTCTTCGCGCGAGTCGTGTTTTCTCGCGCGGAGTCGTGTTTTCTCGCGCTGCGCATTGCGCGACTCCGCTGTTTCGCTCCGTTCTCTCTCGTTCGGACTCCGAATTGCGATCCGTTTGCGCCTATGGACTCCTATCGAGATGATATTTAACATTATAAACTTTTAACATCCATAATTCTCAAATAAATTTTATCATATTTATCGTCGTATCTAAACAGATATTTTTCGCGCGAGCTTGCGATCGGGCTAGTTAATTCCTCTTTATCGTGATCCAACTTTTTGACATCAAAACCTGTGCTAAAATTACATGAAACACGCACGGCATAATATCTTCTAAGGTAAACATAAATATATCAAAAGACAGCTCAAAAGATCACTTATCAATTACAAACGAAACGAATATAGCCTTATAAATCAGGTAAAAATGAGGCTTATCAGATGCATATTCTTCCTCTAAGAACAAGGGTATTACCTGTCTCTTCCCTGAACTCCTGCAGGGCTATAGATCTTACCTTGGGATTATAACTCTTCTAGTTTCTTGTCTCGTCGTTGCACGCTTTTGATCTTATCTCGTAGAATGGGCTTAGATGTAAGAGCGGCGAGGTGTTATTGTATCATTTTTAGCGGGTATACGACTTCTATTCTCATATTCTCAAACTCACATTTGAGCTCTTTCTTCATGGTGAGAAGGCATCATACTCGACGTTGGCTTTCTCCTGGTGGTAACTCATCGTAAAGCCGTAATCTTTAACCAACTCTAGCCATCTTCATTATCCATATTTTGTTCCTTCTGCATGAAGAAATACTTCAAGATCTTATGGTCCATTAAGGTTTCACACTTGACTCCATATAGATAATGCCTTCAAAGCTTTAACACGTATACAACAGTAGCAAGCTCTTAATCATGGGTCAAATAGTTCACTTTGCGAGGTATTAATTATCTTAATATATAAGCCACAACTTTTCTCCATTGCATCAGCACATATCTTAAACGTTACTTCGAGGCATTAGCCTAGAAACATTCTCCCTTCCCATTTCAGCGTCTAAGCAAAAATGACTCATTTCCAAAGTAGTTGCTTCATTGGTCTTGCATTCTTGGAAAATCACTTGTTAAAGCATCTATAGTAGCGGCCATTCCTAGGAATTCCTAGTCTTGGTGATTCTAGTTGGTGTTTTTCTAGTTGTTTATAGTTTTAACTCTTGCCGAGTCCACTTTGATCTAATTTGCTGACACCATGAAACCTAAAAAGAATCACTTATTTGAGCCAAAATTCGCATTTACTGAACTTGACATATAACTTCTCTTTTGTCCACATCTCTAGCACTATGCGCATGCGTTCCTCGTGCTGATTTTCGCTCTTCGAGTAGACGAATAGATAATTGATAAATTCAAATATGAAACTGTCGATTTATGGATGAAAGACATGATTCATGAATTCCATGAGTACTTTAGATGTGTCGGTTAAGCCCAAAATGCATCATTACAAATCCGTAATGTTCATATCTTGTTCGAAAATCTATTTTAGGAATATCATCTTATCGTATCATCAACTGATGATAACTGTGTCATCGATCTATCTTGGGAATTACTGATGCTCCATTCAGTTGATCGAATAAATTATCTATTCTTGGTGATGGGTAGCGATTCTGGATCGTAATATTGTCGAGTTCCCAATAATCAATGCACATCTAAGGCGATCATTCTTTCTTTTGAACGAACAGGTCTGGTGTTATCCAAGGTGAAACGAAGGTCGCATAAAGTGCAGTTGTAAAAACTCTTGCAGTTGTACTTTATTCTTCTAGTCTATTGGATGCCGTACGATGGCGTCTTGGATATCGGTGCCCTCCAGGTTTTAAGATGATGGTGAGCTCGTTATATCGTTTGGGTGACAATCACGGTAGATCATGGACAAATATCTAGGTACTCGCATACGAGGGATGCATTCTTGATTTGTATATTCGTCTCAATGTTCTTTCCATGGATGACTAAAACGTGTGGCGGTTCTCATTTCATAATATCTTCATCATCTTCAAGGCTAGGGCTATGGGTATTTTCTTGTCGCTTCTCACTCGTGCTCCGTGATACTTGATCTCTTCTTTTTCTAGAGATTGAAACGTGATTTCTCTATCTTAACAATGGAATGTAATATTTTTGTCCATCTGTTGATCCGCTCTTAGGATAAGATCGAAGCCTTACGTAGGCATCACATATGGTTTTATTTGGAAAGTCGTGCTATCTTCGTTCGCTCTTAAGTTCCAAACTTGGTTCTTCGAGATCAAAACTTTTCTAGGCTTCTTGGCTAAGTTTCCATTGGTATCATCATGAGGTTGAGAAAGTTATAACAACTTGCCAGATGACCTATCACATTCAGTTTCAATCTTTATTTCTTGGTACTGGTTCTTAAACTTTATCTTGGAATATCTGGGGTACGTATTTTCTTAAAGGAAAATTCATGCTAGATTTGTCTTATATATTCATGTCATTTCTCCTTATCCAACGTCGTGTTTAGACAGCGTTTTGCTCTTGTGTGCAACATGTGCTAGCAAAACAAGGTGTAGATGTTCTGGGTGGGTCAAAAATCTCTTTGAAAGACTATTATTTAAGTGGCTAAGAAGTTTGTATGAGAGTCTAAAATCAGAATCCGAGATGATGGTGGTATAGAACTATTAACAAAATCAGAATAGTTGTTTTAGGCAAGCACTCCCTATTTGGGTCCAATAGTGAGGAGTAAGTGGGGATTCTTTTCGACGTGCAAACGATACATGTATTCATGATTTTCTCAAAACTAAAATTTAACGAATAGCATAACATCAATAAGGAAAGAGTTCCCTACAATAAGGACTTAGCAATAGAGTATTTCTTGCTTGACATGTAAAAGATCATGCCTTATCATGAAGACTTAGTAGTTATGAATACGAAATGGTCGTATGTATCATAAGATGACTTGTTAAGAGATATGAGAAAAATAAAAATTGTGATCAATTTTGCAATACGATCTCTAATATGAGATTTTCATATTTGGATAGTCTAAAAGATGAACGTTTTTGGTTTCACAAGAGAAAGTTGGAAGAAGTACATTGAATTGGTCGAGAAAGCTAAAATTTAACAATGTTCTTTACTAACAAGTTGAAGGGTGGAAAATATGGTTATTTTGGTGGGAGTGGTCCAAAATGGGAAATATTTCTGACTAACAATAATGGTAATGATACCATCAATCGAGCTAATAAAATCTACAAAACTCTTCCATCACTGTTCTATTCGGGCATCCTTTCAAACCGCTTCTTGTAATTTTATTATCAATTCGACCACCCAAACAACAAGGGCAACAATGCCATGAAATATTTAATTCTATCAAAGACCTGCATGCGAAGAGAGTGGTAGTGCAGGGGTGACTCTTTTTTTCTTGTGATATCCCCAATTCTAGGCATTTGTATTGGTGGAGAAAACGGTGTGCGCACTTGAGCTACTAACTGCTTCATAACTATTATAGGCTGAGAAGGTTCAGTCTTGAAATCATTTAACCTTTAGCAGAGGAATAGGAGTTGAGATGACATAATCGATTCCTTTGTATATCGCTGGTATGTTATGATTTGGGCTACGTGCCACTTAGGTATATAATCAAACTTCCCTTAAACAAACGACTGGTGTAATAGCGAGAGAATCGCACTTTCTCAACTAAGAACTTAGATGGAACATTGTGTCATTCTATTGACAAGCGTTGAGTTACTAAGTTCTTCTCTCGACTACAACTATTCAAAAGTTGGTAGAGTTCTTACCAAGGAGTAAAAATTTACAAGCTCGAAAGCATCAAAAATTTAGTCATGCACTTACTCACATGTGACATAAAGCAGCCTCGTAAGATCTTATACCGGTGCTAAGTTCTCGTTTTTTGTTATTATGAGGTTTTACATACTGACAACAACTAGTTTCAAACTTGTGGTACCTATCACATAGGCTCAATATCCCAAACATGACAACTCATTATTCTTACTTATTTAGACACGAGGATAATTATATAACATCATAATTCTCTTAGGAATAAACAATCCAAACATATACCGTTCACACAGAAACGTCTATCCGAACTGTGACATTCTTTAGTCTCATGGGCTCATTCGTCTCAATCTTGACTACTTTTCTTTTTAGATTCTCTAGTCAACTTTAAGGCAACTGGTCCCCATCTTGTTACTGATTCTTTCTCTCTTGAGGGTCACTACCCTTCTTGGACCATTCATTGCAACATTAAACACATTTACAGGTAAAAACTTTAAACAGTTCATAAGCACAACTTTGAACAGTTCTTAATCACAACTTAAAACAGTCAGTGAAAGCTTTTTTTAAATAAATAAAAAAATCATGAAAGCTTCTTTAACTCATGTGTTCTCAAGGAAACATACCTTCTTCCTTTTGAGCGATGCGGGGAAAGTGTGACGTTTCCCAAAAATTCTCAAACAGAGACTCTCAAAGAAGACTAGACTCAAGATTCTAGGGTATCCTAAGGGTACAGCGTGCTCGATACCATTACATACCGGCCGGTTTCGGTTCCAAGACCCAATGCGTTACGATAGAGTGGCTGCTCAACTGAGTCGAGTGAAATAAAATAAACAAATAATTAATGAGATCTTCACGGGACATAAGAGAACTGTGATCGACACTCTAAGGGAATACCCTAATCAAGTTACTTAAACGAACATGGAGTATGAGGACTCCGATTTCTGCGGAAGTTAAATATATAACAAGTTCGAATTCAATTTCAACGTACATGTGACATATCCACAAATGATTTGGTCTTAGTTATGGGCTACATTTTCCGATCAATGCATTTTCACGTGGGAGCGTTACAAAAAACGTAAACGACAATAAGGACCCACACTAAGGTAGACCACAACCACAGGAAAACCATCATCTTGCCCTCCTCCCATCTATTGCTCGTCCAACGAACATTTTGAAAGAGACTTTAGGTTGAGTACTAATGCACTCAGTGAGTTAACTTGCCAATTTTATAAAACTTGTCGTGAAAAATAAAATCGGTGACATGCATGTACACCCCATAATTGAAAAAGTTTTAAAACTGAAAACCACTTAACAATTATGTAAAAACATTTTCTTTTCTTTTCTTGAGCCGAAGCTCCTTAGCTCGAGCAATTTTTCTGGTTTGGTGTTATCTTACGTTGACACAAGGGATTTCTCCCCAAGGCCCTTAACTTTGCTGCGGATGGCGATCCGGTCGAGCCACACCCACCAAAAGATTTCTGGTGTACACAAAACCTTATCCCCGAAGGAAACAAGGCCCAATCGTTTCTGGTTTCTTGGCCAAAACCCCGGTGGCATCAGTATTGCGGACCCCATAAGGTAAGCACACAAAAAATATTTACATGCATTCACAATTTTAACTTTAAAAGCTTTGGGCTTACTAACCCAAAATACCTTGTAAAATATAACCCACCTCGTCTCGGTGGTGGTTGATCTCAAGCGGTGATCTCTTCGTTTGCTAGACGGGTCCTACAAGACAAGTCTCAGCCTTAAGCTCGTGACATGATATAACTTAGTCATATCATACATCTCGATCCTAGGTCTACCTATTCACGATACTAACTTTCATACTTTGAACTAACGGTTCAATACATTCACATACATGCTCATCTATTCACGAATGATGAATATGATATCTGATACCTTTTTAATCACAAGTTCCATACCTATATTTCTTTGAAATCATGACTTAACAAAGCGTGATGTCACTTTTAAAAATAAGAATGCATCATGGCCCTATACCATGTTTTGTTGATTTACCATAATAGGAAGTCATGCCTTGATAAAACGTATGCTCATTTCGTAATACGCATTCATATGTCATGTAGTCATGTTTAGACATATATATACACATAAGTACTTAGACCATAACCACACTTTATTCACTTTATAAATAATAAGATTGGACACTTAATCCCAAAAATCATGAATCATACTCATATATTTATACTTAGGTGATAATACCCTTAACACTCTTCATAAGTCATAAAAACTAGCAAACATGAGTTTTCTCACGTTTTTCCAATACTTAGAGAGAATTGACTAAATCTGATAAGTTTTCGATTTTTTAAATCGCGCGGTTCACAAATTCAAAGTAAATGGTGTATTTATCAAAAAAATATGAGAGTTTTCATTCTGAAAAGCTATTGAACTCATCTATGTACCATAGCGATTTTCTATCCATAGTCATTTTGGAACTCTATGATATTTCTCATTAAAACAGAACATTCCCAAAATATTTTTGGAAAATCATTGGACATTTGTACATTTTGTAAAAATCACCACGGCCAAAATAATAGGCCAAAAATTGTGTAACAAGTACCAGATCAAAGCTCTGTGTGTCTATTTTACACATGCTTTGGGTTTAGTTAAAAAATCATCATCATTTGGAAGAAATAATTTTTATTCCGAGGTCTATCTTTCTCTCGGCAGAAAAGCGCAACTTCAAAAATGAATTTTTGAAAAATAGCAAATAAACTTGGATGGAGATGAAATTTGGTATAAATGTTCAACTCATATATACATATATGGTTTAAAAAAAAAAAATTCTCCAATCACTTTAACATAGTCAAAAAATCATGCCACTTTTCATATTTTCGGTAGCTCATGGCAGTTTTCATATACTTCGAAAATAAATTGCTACACATTATTCTAAGATTAGAAAACTTATATGCTTCCATATAAATGTCATATGAACATATTAGAACATATATTTCATGCTAGATCATACATGCAACAATATTTTGATAAGCCAAAGTCACATACCAACACATATCAACACAAAACTACACATAGATGGCACTGAGACTTCATTCTCGCGTATCCACCTCCTTTCCACCGATTATTTTCAACAACCACCACCACCAACAACTTAAAACTAATATGAAACTAGGGAGGACACCTCAAACAAGAAAAATAATAGGTCATTACAAAGAAAGGAATAGAAAAAAGTCATAACCTCTACAAGCTTCCAAAAACGTCTGTCCCATTCTCTACCTCCTTCGAACTCTCTTACTTCTTCTTTCTAGATCTTTCTTCTCCCTCCAAGCTCTTTAAAATGATGATAATATGGGGAAAAAGGGGCTGCCTTGGTAGTACTTGAGGATAGAATGAGTTTTCTACATGTTTGACCTGGAAAATCGAAGAAAAATGGTATTTTTGATAGGGAAAGGAAGTGGCTACGAAAATTGGGGATTAGGGGGAGAGAATGACTCACCTTGGGACAAAAAAAAATATGAATGAGAGAGTGTGGGGATAGGTTGGTCATTTATAAGGGTAGAGAGGATAACAAAATAAGATTGTGATCATGATATGACATGCACCAATGCATATGCATGCTCTACTTACACACTCTTACACTCCATCTCTCCTAGCCATCATTTCCACCACTTAGACCCCCCATGGCTGATTTTTTGAATTTAAAAATATCTTTAACTAATTGATAATAAATAATATCACACATCAAAATATTATGTGGACTATTACTAGTCCACACACACGACACACACAAACACTTACTCACACGGCACACACACATACCTAATAAAATACATACCTTGACATATAATAGCATATCATATAGTAATTAATTATAATTACACGTATATGCTTAATTGAAAATAAAAATCGACGTATACTTTGAAATTCGAAATAATTCGAATTAGTATAGGACATTAAAATTCCATATATCATATGATATAATACTCCACGTAATTTAACCAATCACGTCATATGATATGCATGTTATGACTTTCGAATCTTTCGTGCCTTGATGCAAATTTTTTAAATCATGTATTTATTGATCGCGTCGGATCAAATTTTAAAACCTCGTGAATTTTTAATTCACCCGTGAGACTTGATACTTTAGAAATCATGAAATTTTCTAAACATCACATGAATTTTCTTATCCGGGATATAGGGACCCACATAGCGTATCAATATTTCTATTACTGGATTTTCTTAAGGCGGGAATTGTGGGGTGTTACAACTACTAATCTCTTAAGGCCCAAGTGAAGGTGAACTAACTCAATGGACATGTTCGTACATGGGGACAATAATGTCACCTCCCAACAGGAGAAGAGAACATCATGTCGGATAACGCTCGAGCGTCGTCCCAACAGAAGACATGGGCGTCAATCAAGTGCTCTCCATGAATAACGTCCCGACATGATGACACTTACAAAAAATGTGGGATTACCATCGATAACCTCCATTCTGTCCCCCAAGCTCCCCAAAATTAGCCAGTAACTCTGCAATAGTAATGTATAGATGACTTTGTAATCTCCCAACAGTGAATGAGAGAGAACTTCAACATACTCCCATACATTTATAGTCAATAACCAATATGTGACATTCTTTGTTTGACTTTGTATTTAGCAATCTAAATTTCGCATTGTTTCTCATTGAACATATTTTCCCTAGGACTCTAAGTTACATTACTAACCAACTAATTACTATGCCCTGTGTAACAGTGAAAATACACGGTTAGAGTTTCTCTCTCTAGCGAAAATTCTCTCTAGACTTTTCCTAGTGCCGTGTTCTTTTCCTTGTGCTCCGATTGCTTTTATCAAAGCTTTTCACCATGAATCATCGTGTCTTATCGTTATCTTCATACTTACCGATTGGGTTCTTGGATTTGGATCACCATACTTACCGGAATAGATAAAGCTCCGTGCGGCTATAAAGTCTATCCGAGGACTCCTACAACGTTTCAAGGCAAACAATTCATCTTATTCACTTTTAATTTAATTGTGTTTGTGGTGTTTTTTTCTGTTTTATTTCTTATCAATTCCGGTGGAGTTTCCACACGCCGGCAGGCTGCCCGTCGTGTGTTGTGCGAATTTTTTTGACACAACATAGTCGGACGACTTGTCGTGTGTCCTGCCCGTTGTTAACAAAAATGTGAAGTTCCTTCCGAGAAATCATCTGCCGGACGAATGCGCATGCAGTCGGAATAGTGACAACATATTTTGTCCGTCATGAAGTGTTTCCGTTAAATTATCGTTGCTCGACATCAGCCCCCAACGGTGCCGTACTAAGCTAGGTTAGACACACACACAACTTTCCTTGTGTGGGTGTTGCCCTAACTTTCATTTCTCTCTTTTTGGTATCTTTCCTTGCATGCTTCATCTTACCTTATTCTTATTTGGAAATTATACCATGCTGAAAATTTATTCCATATTGCATGCATAATTGTTTTTGGAAATTATATTACTGCCTCTTATATTTGTTGGATACCATTTTGAGATTATAGTCGTGTGGTTTGGCCATGGGCTATTGGATTTATGTATTTATGAGATGGGCTGAAAAAGGCCAAAGCTATGGGCCATTCAAACATGGCCTTGGTCGATTAGAACATGGTCAGCCCATGTATGATCTTGATGACCGAGCGAAAATGGTCCGCGCCCAAGTTCTCGGCCATACACCTCCTGCCGAGGAACCTTTGCCGAAGGTTTAAGAAACTATTGAGGAATATGGGTCTCTGCCGAGTGATCGAGAAACTGTCGAGGAAAATCAAGCATTATCGGCAGAGTCCTCCGCGAGATCGCACGAGATGGGATTGGCCGAGGATTTCCCACCCTTGCTAAGAAAATCATCTGCCCAAGCCGTGCCATCATTGAGCCGTAGTGATCAAGCACACCCAACATCGAGGATTCTCGGCCACCCATGAGCACGTCTACTTTGCGAGCACCGATGAGCCATATCCGCGCGTAATTGATTCGAACATCCTCGACACAATGCATCCAGGAACCACTGATAGGCAGTCCGACACACGACAAGCTAAATCCCCATCACCTTGGCTACGAAATGTCGGACAATTTATGAACCCGGTTCCGATAAGAAAGGCCGATCTTGCCTTGTCAAAATTTAAGGTACGCATAATCAATGAAGTATTAAATCTTGATTCTAACGATTACACTCCTATTTCGAAAGGATGGGGGTTTTATTTTCTTGGATTTTTTGCAGGACGATTCCCTGGAAAGAAAGCAACACAACGGCTAACGGTCGGGTGGAAGAGAAACAAAAAAATTTCATACCATCCAAATGGATGGATTGCATTTAGATTTGAAACGGAAGACGATATGGAACAAGTACGACATGCGGGGCCCTATGCAGTGTTCGGCATTCCACTAGTGCTATTCACATGCCTATCGAATTTCGGTTTGATTCCGCACCTGACTTCAAATTTCCAGTATGGGCTTCTTTACCAAATTTACCACTTGAATTATGGAATCCTAATGCTATAGGAAAAATTGCTTCTATAATTGGGGATCCTATCGAAGTAGACTATAGGAAATTGCTAAGAATCATCTAGATGGACTTAGGTTTCATGTGCTAGTTGATGCTTTGCGTGAACCTATAGAATTCATTAATTTGAAATTGCACACGGGAAACATGTTTATGCAGGCTATCAAATTTGATTTTTATCTAAAATGTATAAAACATGTAGTAAATTGGGCCATTTGGCATCTTCTTGTGCAAATACATTTGAGAGACCGCGTGGGGATCCCAACCCTACACGAGGTCCTATTAACAATACAAGAGATGATAATTAGCAAAGAGCTAGAGGACGTGATCCAAGACCACAAGCTCGAAATTGGCGTCCACGACCATCACACACACCCGCACCACATGCACAATGGAGGAAAAGGAGTATCTCGCGTCCTCAAAAAAATAAACAAGTTCAATCTCAACCTAACACAAGGGGGATTGAGACCAATAATAGATTTGAGGCGTTAAATACTCACATTCGTTTTGAGAATTCCGGGAGCACACAAAATTTAGAAGTTGGAGAATCATCGTCTACATCTAATGAAGTTTCCGCCACGTTGCAAGCCTTAACCTTGCATTCGGGTAACAAAGAACCATCTACTGTTGAGAAAACTCATTCGGCGCAAAGCTCTCGTGCACGACCACCAAGCCCCACATCACATTTTGCCAAGAACCAATCGTTCCTCCCACCCCAACCTATACCTCACGAGAACACTCACCCACCCTAACCCATACCTGCCGAGAACACTCACCTATCTGATCGCTCCCTTTTCACACGTAAAAGGCGTATATAGAAGGTAAGTCGAGTATCGTATCCATAGGGATTATGTCTGAAAACACGTAAGCTAGCTCAGCGATAATTCATCATTATTCGCCACGTAAACGGGTGATGATATAACAGGCTTCTAAATTAATCCAAGCGAGATGTAACCATGCGGAAAAATAAATAAAGCGATAAACACACGGAAGATAAAGCAGATAAGAGAGACTAACCTAGGGATGCATTAATCCTATCCACAGCGTATGTTTATCCACATTCCTATTAGCCAACTTTAATCCCGACAAGATGGAAGATCACAAATATAACTAACAACTTCAATTACGACAATTGCGGCGAGAGATTACGAGTTTTCCCTACCATTCTAGGTGAAAACAAGTAACTCCAAAAGGATCACTAAGAATATGCTTCCTCTGAATATCCTATCTAGGCTCGACTCGAGCGCTTATTCAGTATCATGCATTCAAGATCGATTGATAATTAATACAATTACGTAATTAATCGACAACTATATATGCATCAAGATTGATCGTAAATCAACACATATAAATAAGCACCAAGAATCATGAATCGATGCACGGAAGGTAAATAGCGATATGAAATCACAACATATAGGATCGAATCATGCAAACCCTAGGATCGGTCGGAATTTTAGCTACGCATAATTAAATTACCAAAGCAATAAATAATTAAATAAAACATAAATTAAGATAGATAGATAAAACCGTAAGAATCCACGAAGAACAATTGTAGCGACTTGAATCAGGAAGAAATTACGAATTCTAATACTAAACTATGAAATTGGAATGAAAATACTTAAAGAAAAAGCTAAACTAAATTAAGCGGAAAAGAACTTGCAAAAGAAAATAAAGAAGAATTTGTGTTATGCTCGGAATGGTGTTCTAAGCTCTTTGCTCTATCTCCCTATTTATAATAAAACATAAGCTCCCTTTTTTCATAAATTCCTCAATCCTATTCTGACTCTGATTCAATCCTATTCGACTGGATTAGAAGTATACATGGACTAGGTGTCTCAAATTGCTGAAAATTCATGATTTCTCGCGAGTTTTCCCTTGCGACCTTAGGTCGCGAGCAAAACTTCATGAATCGTTTTCTCGGCTGCAGCGACTTATTTGTTTCGCTCCGTTCTCTCGTCCGGACTCAATTACAATCCTTTGCGCCTCTGGACTCCTATTGAGATGCTCTTTAACATAGTCAACTTTGTACATCCATAATTGTCAAATCCATTTCATCATATTCAACGTCGTTTTCAAGCGATTCTTCTTCGCATGAGCTCGCGGTTGGGCTATTGATTCCTCTTTATCGTGATCCACCTTTTGACATTAAAACCTATGCTAAAATGACATGAAATACACACGGCATAATATCTTCCAAGGTAAATATAAATATATCAAAAGACAACTTAAAAGATCACTTATCACTTAGAAAGCGAAACGAATATAGCCTTATAAATCATGTAAAATGAGGCTTATCAACTCCCCAAACTTACCTTTTGTTTGTCCTCAAACAAATTAAAACAAGAGAAAGGCGACCGAGAGGCAGGTAAAGAGTCGAGCGATAAAAGCAATAAGACTCGTGAGCAATGAGCAATAAGCGATTCACTCAAATGAATCAAATCACAACTTCTTTCGTTCGACTCCACACATCATCATAATCATAAGCACAAGCCTTCTCAAACTTGAATCCTCACGACATGGATATATATCGAAAACTCAAACACTCAAGTGTATCAAGGAGGATATGTATACTCTCAAAGTTTAAAAACACATGGAATCTACCATAGGCTTGCAAATCGTCTAATTCTCCATTGCTCAAATATGTGCTCAAGAACTAAGATAAAAAAGGTCTTTATAAAAGGTTATAATGTAGGCACTTTGGTAGGGTAAGATTATATTTAGGCTAAATGACTCATAATCCCATAAGTATCACAAGAAACAGATCCCAAACTTTCACAATTCTTTTCAAATCTCTACACCAAAAAGTCATTTTTTCTAAGAATTCCACAATTTTCATATAAGTGATATAATCATCTCAATGCACTAGTTACTTACCCACTTATGTTCTTTTCACACACTTGTATCAACTTTTTTATTCTCTTTTTATTTTTTTCCAACTTATATGGTTAAGCAACTATTTTTAATAATCACTTTCATCATTTATTTCCTTTCCTTTCTTTTCTCAACCCTCGCTTTCAAGCAACCAAATATCATACTAACAACATAACTTGACCCATGGCTATATAAAAAAAAATTAGGTAGGCTCAAGCGGGCTCGTCAAAGGATAATAAAATACGAGTTAGAGTTTGGATAGTGTATAGGCTAAGCAAAGAATGCCTAATATCATCTCATAATTCTTAAGCACATCAATGCAACCTCGAAAAGAACGAGCAAGTTCTAGAGAAACACATGCTATTTCAAACTATTCACACGGGAAAAAACAAGGCGAAAAGATATGATATCAAAAGCTCAAGTCTCGGGTTTCAAAATGCGATCAAGTTCTCAAAGGCTTAATACTCACAACAATCATAACATGCTTCGTCTCACAAAATCAATTACAATAGATTTTCTAAAAACAATTCTCATCATCGGTGCTCGTTATTGACTCAACCCACAAAAGCAGACACAAAACCCGAACAAGAAAAACAAAACAAACACAAACAAAAAGAAAAGCGAACAAAAGCGAAAACAAACCAAAACAAAGAAAACATTGGGTTACCTCCCAACAAGTGCTAAATTTAAATGTCTTTAGCTAGACCGATACTAACCTCGATCAATCGGCGATTTGCGCGGTCTTCTTACCAAATCTTTGCTTGCCTCCATATTTTGCGTTGTTGCAGACCACCACCTTGAGTGTGGAAGTGGCCTCACAAACTTGAACAAGTCACTCGGAGTTCCATGCCGAGTCCATCTTTCTTTGTAGCACCCTTGTCAACTAGTCGGTTGACATCCAAGCTCGAGATTGGCTAGTCGCGGTGGTGATTGAATGACACTCTTCATGCTCGCACTATCATGTCGCGGGATGGCGTCATAGATTGAGATTTTCAACTTTCATCGTTAACACGAAAAGTTAGATCACTTTCGCATCGTCGATTAAAGCACCACCGGTTGCTAGAAAAGGCCTACCAAGATTAGTGGTTGATTTTAAATTGGGAATGTCTAAAATAACAAAATCTGCTGGAAAGACAAAATCCCGAACTCTTACCAACACATCCTCAACTATCCCTTAGGGTATCGATGACCACACCATCATTAACGAAATGAAGGTCTTCTTGGTTTGCCCACCCCAAGCGATCGAACACATTTAACGGCATCGGGTTTATGCTCGCCCTAAATCACACAACACGTTGGGGAACGTGTGCTCGCAATCTCGCACTCCAACGTAAAACTCCGGGATCATACGCTAGAGGAGCTTCCCGCAAACGCGACCTTTGCATTCTTCGGATAGGGTAATTTTTTCAAATTTCCCAATTTCTTCTTGCACAAGCCGTCTTTTAAAAATTTCATGTATCCGGCATGTTTCGGTAGCTCAAAGAGAGGCAAATTGATCTCAACTTTTGAAAATCTCTTTGAAGCGTGCAAACTCCTCGTCATATTTTGACTTGACTAGCCGACTCGAAAAGCGGGACCGGAGGAGGTGCGCATTAAGATTGGACTTTGGAGGCTCTTGGCGGTCGACCTCGCGATCCCGGGGAGGTCGCGAGGCGCCCGCTCTACTGCAATCCTTCCGTGTTCGAACTTGCTGGTATTGTGTCGCTCGCGAACAAATCTGGGCGCAAGACAATCGATGGCTCGCGGTCGGGGCTGGCGCGCGCGTTTCGATCGCGGCGTCCTGTGGGAAAACTCGGGACTCTTCGCGATCGGGCTCGCGGTCGTGAGCTCGATCGTGAGTTTCGCTCGGTTACTTTCTTGCTCCGTGTATGGCTTGGGTAAGCTTGTCCACTTCTCGTCTGGATGGCGTAACATTGATTTTCGGGTTTACCTCAGTATTACTCGAAAATTGGCCCGTCTTTGTAGTGCATTCAATCTGCACGGCTACTTGACCAATCGATTTTCCAAAATCTTCATATGCTTTCCCATAGCCGTCGCGATGGACTCAAATGATTAATCTTCGGCGGTGTTGCTTATAAATGAGTTCGGTTCGTCTTCAATTGTTGGTTGCTTACAACCAAGCTGCGCATCATGTCCTCTAGACTCGGCTTCTTCGTCTCTTGAATCACTCCATTCGAGGCGAGAAACACAGGCGGGCTGTTGAAAATTATTGGGGTTGGCGTCACGAGAAATTTGGATGATTTACATTATTTGCATTGTATGCCGGATTCTCCCATGATTCCTCGATTGATGTGGTTGACCTCTTACTCTCGATCGACTCTTCAAAAGAGTGAATTGCTTCATCACTCGTCGTATTTGAATCGGTCTCGATTTCTTTGCTTTAACCATTAGCGTTCTCTCCATTGGCCATTGATAACTATTTGCCGCCATCTCTTCTATGATCGATCGCCTCCTCTACACGACGATTCAATAAACATCCACCGCCGACGCATCCACTATGCTCCTTGTATGCCATGTCATTGACTGTAGAAGCTGCGTGATCTGGCGTTCTTTGGAGAATCCGTGTTGTGGGCACTTTCTCAATAGGCCCTGAATCGCTCCCACGACTCGAACAAAGACTCATCTCTAGGCGGGAGAAGTGGGAGATCTCGGCGATGATTTTCGGGCTTTGGTGGCGGAAAATACTTTGAGAGGAACTTTCGCAAAGATCCCCAATTGTTTATGCCGTGCGGTCCAAACTCTTGAACCACTCCTTCGCCGATCAAGAAAGAGAATCCGAACATGCGCATCGGATCGTGTCTTGTGGCACCCCATTACATTTGATGGTGTCACAAATGTCGAGAATGTCTCAAGATGTGCATTCGGGTCCTCTGTGACTCCTCCCCAAAGCGCTTCTCATTGTACCATCTTGATTAGGTGGCTTTAACTTTCGAAGTTGTTTGCATTGACTTAGGGCCCCATCCGCCTCCTTGGAATTGCTCGGTGGGAGGTCGGTACATATAATTCAGAGGTCTCGTCTCGGGCGGGGACTAGGAGTCCCATATTCGCCATCTGGATCTCGCATCTCTGCGAAATCGGCTAACATGCGTGCGGCTTGCTCGGGAGGAATGCCCCATTCGTGGATTAGCCGCCATTGCACTCGTCTCTTCTCTCGTCCTCTTCTCCTTTGAGAGCTTTCGATCTCGGGATCTAGTAATATTTCGTGAGGTCCACGAGATCTTGACGCATAAACTACACGAGAAAAGAGAATTTAGCTCGGTAACAATAAATAAATAATATAATATATAACTTGAATTAATAAACCAAATCGTAAATTATTCCTATGTAATCTTAACAATCCCCGACAACAGCGCCAAAATTTGATTGCTCCCTTTTTCACACGTAAAAGGCGTATATAGAAGGTAAGTCGAGTATCGTATCCACATGGATTGTAGTACGAAAACACAGAAGCTAGCTCAACGATAATTCATCATTATTCAAGCACAGAAATCTGGGTGATGATATAACAGGGCTTCGGAAATTAATCCAAAGCAGATGTAACCATGCAGAAAAATAAATAAAGCAATAAACACACGGAAGATAAAACAGATAAGAGAGACTAACCCTAGGGATGCATTAATCCTATCCTCAACGTATGTTTATCCTGTTCCTATTAGCCAATTTTAATCCAGACAAGATGGAAGATCACAAATATAACCAACAACTTCAATTACGACAATTGCGGCAGTAGATTACGAGTTTTCCCTACCATTCTAGGTGAAAACAAGTAACTCCAAAAGGATCACTAAGAATATGCTTCCTCTGAATATCCTATCTCATTCGACTCAAGGCTTATTAGTATCATGCATTCAACATCGATTGACAATTAATACAATTACGTAATTAACCGACAACTAGATATGCATCAAGATTGATCATAAATCAATACATATAAACAATCACCAAGAATCATGAATCGATGCTCGGAAGGTAAATAGCGATAGTAAATCACAACATATAGGATCGAATCATGCAAACCCTAGGATCAAGACGAATTTTAGCTACGCATAATTATTTTACCAAAGCAATAAATAATTAAATAAAACATAAATTAAGATAGATAGATAAAACCGTAAGAATCCACGAAGAACAATTGTAGCGACTTGAATCAGGAAGAAATTACAATTCTAATACTAAACTATGAAATTGAAATAAAATACTTAAAGAAAAGCTAAACTAAATTAAGCGGGAAAAGAACTTGCAAAAAAAATAAAGAAGAATTTGTGTTACGCTCGAATGGTGTTCTAAGCTCTTGCTCTATCTCCCTATTTATAATAAAACATAAGCTCCCTTTTTCATAAATTCCCAATCCTATTAGACGACTGATTTAATCCTATTCGACTCGGATTAGAAGTATACATGGACTAGGTGTCTCAAATTGCTGAAAATTCATGATTTCTCGCGAGTTTTGCCCTTGCGACCTTGGGTCGCGAGCAAAACTCACGAAAATCTTTTTCTCGGCTGCACGCGACCATTTGTTTCGCCTCCGTTCTCTCGTCCGGACTCCAAATTACAATCCGTTTTGCGCCACGGAATCCTATTGAGATGCTCTTTAACATAGTCAACTTTGTACATCCATCCTTGTCAAATCAATTTCATCATATTCAACGTCGTTTTCAAGCAGTTCTTCTTCGCATGAGCTCGCGATCGGGCTATTGATTCCTCTTTATCGTGATCCACCTTTTGACATTAAAACCTATGCTAAAATGACATGAAATACACACGCTTAATATCTTCCAAGGTAAACATAAATATATCATAAGACAACTCAAAAGATCACTTATCACTTAGAAACGAAACGAATATAGCCTTATAAATCATGTAAAAATGAGGCTTATCACTATCCCAACCACTACCTGCCGTGAACCCTCAAACACCCCATGTCGATAAAATTCGCCAAACCCACCCACCTGCCGAGAAAACCAACCCACCTTCTGTCGAGGAAACCCACCATTCACCTCCACCTCCTGTCGAGACAAACCGCCGTGCACACTACCCATGCGAGATTGAGAATCCTCGCCAGACAGCGCCCGTTGAACAAGCCCGTCCCCTTGCTCGTCCACAACAAGCTATTGAGCCATTACGCCCACCATCTACCGATACCGCCCGCCCACGCGCACGGTCTTGCCCACCAGCTGCCGAAGTTTATTGCAGGCAAGCTATTGAGACTGGCCATACGATGCGGAGAGGATCTCGTCCACCATCCTACCATACAACCGAACATAAAGAGACACAAGCACCCATCTGTGATCTTGTTCCTGTTGAGTCATCCACTGAGAATAATTCACGTATCATTCCTGAGATCCATCCAGCTCCAATTGAACCCATCCTCCCGAGGTTTGATAGGGTGCGGGATGTCACGACAAATGTCATACTTGGATTGGAGGCTATAACAGCACATGACAATACTATGTCGGAATCTACGGTACCTGATACACCATCTAGTTCTTTTGATGATTATACTGCAACTAACCTTACAGGAAATTCAAAGAACACGGAGGATGATGAATACCCAGCTTTACACAACACTAGGAGTAAAACCAGCACAAGTCGTCACACATCTCTAGTCAAGAAGAATAGGAGTCCAGTTAGTAGAAGAACACACAGTCGTCGATGATTTTTACGACATGGGATATCAGAGGCCTTCATAAGGCCCACAAGCAAGCGGCAATTGTTGACTATGTGTTTCAGAATAAACTAGATGTTATTGCGCTCATTGAGACCAAGCTCACCCAGCAGAAGCTCAAGACGTTTATAGCAAAGCATTTCAATCAATGGGAGCATGCACACAATTTTGATGAGGTTAGAGGAGGACGGATTCTTTTCCTATGGAACCCTCGTAGGCTCAAAGTAGAAGTTATCAAACGAGAAAAACATGTGATTCATTCAATTTTACTTGTCTTATTACAAACACAACCCTTCTTTGTTCGATTGTCTATGGCTTTTGGCAGGTAATACATAGACGGGAGCTGTGGGATTCTTTGATCCTACATGTTTCTCCATCAAGACCTACTATCGTTGCGGGAGACTTCAACTATGTTAAGGACCCGGATGAAAGGATTGGAGGCCAAGTACCACTTGAGCGTGAGTACAAGGACTTTGTGGATACTTGTTGATCGCTAATATTCCTACCAAATAAATGATAGTAAAACAACAAGTATATATATCGTATCCACAGGGACTGCGACTCGAGAACACAACGAATAATCAACACATAATCTTTATTATTATCCAGGTAACAAAAAATCAACAGAGAATATTATAAAACTAGACTTGAAAATAAAGAGGGAATAAAACCAGATATAAAAGACTGATCCTAGGGATGTACTTAACCTAAGCAGATTCACACAATTAACCTATTAATCTGCTTACCAATTTAATCCACATTCATATGAAGGATCACTAATGTAACTATAGTTTCCGCCAGGACAGCCTATAGTAGTAGGTTAGCCTAAACTCTATCTCCGTCGGGTCTCAAGAGAAGTAAGCTAATTACCAAAAGCACACAAAGATTTAACCTCCTACAGTTCACCTATCTCCATCGGGTCTCAAGGCAAAAAACTGTATTATAAATTTCAGATATCGATTATGCAATTAATTCCGCCAGGAAATTAATCACATAACTAACATGCATTAATATTGATCAGACACCAACACATGAGAATTAAAGCCAAGAATTATAAATCATAAATGGGACGGCAAAACAGTATCAACAGATTAATTATAAAAATTTAGTTAGACATACAAACCCTAGGATCAATACGAACTTTAGCTACGCATAATTGAAATAACAAAACAATAAATAAATAAAGAAAGTATAAATTAAGATAGATAGATAAAACCGTAAGAATCCTTTAAGAACAATTGTAGCGACTTGAATCCGGAAGAAATTCTGAACTCTAATACTAAACTATGAAACTGGAATGAAAATACTTAAAGTAAAAGCTAAACTAAATTAAACGGGAAAAGAATTGCAAAAGAAAATAAAGAAGAATTTGTGTTCTGCTCTGGAATGGTGTATCTAAGCTACTGCTCTATCTCCCTATTTATAATAAATCGCGATCTCCTTTTTCGTGTCAATTCCCCATCCTTTTCAAACTCTGACTCCGAAATATACACGAACTCTAACTCTGCCTCGCGAGACGTGTTTCAATCAAAAGTGTACTCTTAATTGACTCACAATCGAATGAGGTGTTGTAGTAGGGAAAGTTAACCCTAGTCGTCTCTCAAGGAAAACTTAACAGGGCCATTGTTTGTGTCTCACACAGAAAGCGATTAAATCCTAAACATTCTAATACCAACGAGGGTTTGAACATGCAAGAATTGAAATATGGAAAAGATAAACAACAACCTAAGCTAGGGGTTGTCAATCCCGATCTAAACTAATAAAGCAATAAATCTAAACCGAGGTTGTCAATCCCTAGTTGATAAACTACGAAAGCAAAGAAACTAAAGCAATAAACAAAAGCAATAGCAATCCAATTCGTAGGGTTTGTCAAGCCCTAATCTAAATCTAATTGCAAATAAATCATAATCATCAATCAACCAACAAGAAGCAGAATTAATCGAAGCGGGATAAATCAAAGCAATAGAAATCAACAATGAAGAAATCATTAAATAAGAACAAGGAATAGAATTGAAATGGGGAAGAAATTGAACCATAGAAATCCTTACAATTGAAATGGAAGTAAATGAGCTTCTTGAATCTATGTTCTAGGATCTCCAAATGACAAAGAAATTAAAGAAATAAATCAAGGAAGAAAAACTAGGGAATGGCATCCCAAGGGAGAAAAAATCAAGAAAATAAAAGGAGCCGTGGTTTGCGTGCATTTACAGATTTATAGCGAGCAGAAAACACGCGGCCGGACGCAATGAAGCGCCGAGCGGAAGCTTACTGGAATGAACGACCTCGGCTCGGCGCGACGGAGCCAAACACCGGACGGGCGAGATTCAGGCGACCACGCCCGGCGGCCGGGAACCAAGCGCCGGACGGGCGGCGCATGAGGGCGCAGGCGTTGCGGCGGCGGCGCGCGTTAGGTGTGAAGCGGCGGGCGGCGTGGGAGGTGCGGCGAGCGGTGGGCTTCCAGACCGGAGGAGGCGCGGCGGGAGCGCTATGGAGACACGCGAGGGCGCTGAGATCGAAGATCGGCGCTGGCCGC
Organism: Salvia rosmarinus; assembly: GCA_036937905.1. NCBI lineage: Eukaryota > Viridiplantae > Streptophyta > Magnoliopsida > Lamiales > Lamiaceae > Salvia > Salvia rosmarinus. The sequence goes on from CM072817.1 coordinate 38,285,709, forward strand.
CACGGACGGGCGGGCTGACAGGCCAGCGTGGGCGGCTGGGGCGAAGCGGCGGGCGGCGGGCGGCGTGCGTCGGCGACGACGACGCGCAACGGACGACAGCGCCTGGGCGACGCGCGCGGTAGGTGAGCGCTCACTCGAGGACGCGGGCAAGTGCGAACGCGCCGGAGTGAGCCGTGGCTGGCGAGTCTTGCGGTGGGTGCTAGCGGCGTGGGGCGCGGGCGGGCGGGCGGGCGGGCGGCGGCGGGCGGGCGGGCGGCGGGCGCTGGCGTGCGCGGGCGGCGCGCAGACGGCAGGCAGCGCGCGGCGCCGGGCCATGCGACGGGTGCCGGCGCGACTTTGGCGTTTCGTTCCGTTCTCTCGCGTCCGAACTCCGAATTACGATCCGTTTGCGCCTATGAACTCCTATCGCGATGCTATTCAATAAAATGGATCCTTGGAAGATCCAATTCATCCTATTTTAATGCCGTTTTCTACAAAATATCAAAACAAACTAAATAAGTCCGAATTGATAAACACTAATCAAATCGACGACAAAATTAGGACAAACCTTAGAAAACAACATGCAAAACAATGCCAAGAATAAGCACAAATTCATACCAAACAACTCCCCCACACTTATCCATTTGCTTGTCCTCAAGCAAACTCTATACCAATACGAATAGGGAAGATAATTCATGCAATTTCACTCTTATTCTAATCAGTCAAACCTTATTGTTTTCCCCCGCACTTGGTGTTTACGAATTCAAAGATAATGTGAAATAAATCTAGGATGGCAATTGATTTCCAATAAATGAAAGGGTAACCTCTGCTCAGACCCAACTCTACGTTAGGCGTGAACTAACTAATGTGGTCATCTTTAGCAACAAGTTCCTTTTTAAAGCACAAAGAATGTTTTAACAGATTTTGGAACAATATTCGAAAGGTGAACTCTCGATGAACTCGAGTCTCCTATCGTGGTTTCCCATGTCCATTTCTCAATTTACGAGAAAGAGGGACAGAATCCCTCTCCATTTCAACAATCTCAACAAAATAAATTCAAACTTTTTTTTTTTCATACAAGGAGACAAGTATATAGACGACCACAATGTTAACACTACCCTAAGATTAGTCGGACAAATCACATCAATTTCCCCGTATTCATTTTCTATCAATCACAATCTCGTCAATTCACATTACACTCAAATCATATATCACCAAAAGTCTCGGAAATTCAAAAACAATTTGACCAATACCACAGAGTTCAGTTGCACAAATCAAAATCCGGGCATTGCGCGTGACGAGGCGAGGAGTGCGCTGGGTGTGAAGCGAGCGCTGGGCAGCGTGGGATGTGCGGCGAGCGCTGGGCTTCCAGCGTCGGAGAGAGGCGAGGCGCGCGCTGGGAGGCGTTGGGAGACAGGCGCGGCGGGAGGCGAGATCGGGCGTTGGCGAAGCCCAGTCGGACGGGCACATCGTCGGCCGATCACTTAATTTTCTAACACGAAAAGGTGTAAATATAGGGTAAGTTAAGTATCGTATCCACGTGGATTGTAATGCTAAAATCGTGGTTAACTCAACAAGGATTCATCATTATCCAAGCAACAAAGATGGTTTTGTGAGATTTTGGGGCTTCTAACTCAATCCAAAGCAAAGGTAACAAAACAAAGTAAATTAAAGCAATAAACACTCGGATGTTTAAAAAAGAGAAAGACGACTAACCCTAGGTCGCATTAATCCTATCCACAACGTATGTTTATCCTATTCCTATTAACCAATTTTAATCGAGATAAAATGGAAGATCACATATATAACCGATAATTTACATTACGACAAAGCGGTCAGAGATTACTAGTTTTCCCTATTATCATACGCCTCTAGGTGAAAACAAGTAACTCCAAACGGATCACAAAGAATATGCTTCCTACGAATATCCTATCTCACCACGACTCAAGGCTCATTCGTATCATGCATTCGATATCGATTGACAATTAACACAATTACGTAATTAACCGACAACTAAATATGCATCGAGATTGATCAGAAACCAACACATATAAATAAGCACAATTGAATCATGAATCAATGCATGGACGGTAAATAACGATAACAGAATCACAACATATAGGATCGAATCATGCAAACCCTAGGATTAGAGCGAAAAACTAGCCGACATAATAAGCGGAATGAAATACGATTTAATCATAAAGACGGAAATTAAATATATAAACCCGTGATGTAGTGTTGGATGAACACGTTGGGCTCGAATCCCAACCTCGGTGAAAAATGTAAAATTGCGAGATCGTCCGGATTTAAACGTTCCGGATCGTAAACAAAACGTAAACTAACGAAGAACAATCCGTAAAACAACTCTAGAATGAAACTATATGGAACCTAAAGCTAAAACTCTGAAAAACTTATGAAAAAACTGACAAAAGAGGCTCTGGAATCGTAGGTCTGAACTTGGGGGCGCGAGGGGGTGTTGCCATATATATAGGCACACCCCAAACCCTAATTTTCCCTTCTGCCGCGCCGTCTCGCGACCACCCTTCGCGGTCGCTAGGTGTGGTCGCGAGGTAAGTCTCGACGCGCCTTCAGCGCCCGCGTCGCCTCTTCGCGCTCGCCGGTACCATGACCGACCAGCGGTCGCTAGCCATACTCAGTGGTCGCGAGAAATCGCCCGCTGGCTTTCTCGACGCCGGGCTTCATGAGCACGATTTCGTGGTCGCGGTATGCTGGGTTCTCGCGTGTTTCCTAGCGGCGGCTGGCGACCGCTGGGCTGGTCGCTAGAAACACGCCAGACATGTGTTTGGCTCGTGCGTGGTTCCTTGCTTCGATTTTCAACATATAGACCTACACAACACCAAAAGAACACCCAAGAGCAAGATCTTCTAAAAATAGATAAAACATTAGAATCGATACGTGGCACATTAAACGAGCTAAACTCATCTTCAAGTATCAACTATAAACGTGTAAAATGCGCTTATCAAACCCCCAAACTTAAATCATTGTTTGTCCTCAAACAAAACCAAAACAAAAGACACAACGAAAAGATCAGCGTAGCAAAGATGACAACCATTCTAGGCCTCGTAAACATATCAACGCTCAAAAACATTAGTGCACATGATGGCGTTAGCCAACTCAACACAAACAACAATTGACGGCAAAACTTATTTAATTCAACCTCACAACGGCATGTGTGTAAAATATATGATACACTCAACTCATAAAGAAATGTAGGACGGTATACACTCAACGATCAATGCAATGCAACATCTTACCATAGGCTTGCCGCTTTCTAATATCTCCACCACGTCATTGTGTTCAAATTAGGATCAAAGAGGTCTTTTCATAGGTTGTAATGTAGGCACATTGGTTAAGGTAGGATAAAATATGGCTAAGTGACTCAAGAATATTCCAAGCACCCCATTTATACTATTCGACACATATGGACTTCGTCCATTTTCCTCTTCTTTCCAACGTGCTAAATCAAGCGTTTTAATGCCACGAAGGTACCTATACTTTGATTAAAGACCCTTTATGCTCAACACTCATAGTGAACTTAACATTTTCTTTTCTTTCTTTTCTAGAGCTTATAGGGTTTATCTTATATAACAAAGGTACTATTCTTCACCACGATGTGTTTTTCTAAACGAAACTTTTCTCATCATCACTACATCAAAATCTCACCCCTTTGATTCCCATATCCATCCTCACCTCCTATCATCCGGTTAATCGAAAGAAAAGTCTAATAAAGGCTCAAAGAAGGCGACAAATGGTATATATCATCGGGTTAGTGTTTGGGTGATAAGTGGTTAACAACGATGGCCTTTATCCTTTCCAAATTGAAACACATATTGCAATCTCGACACGTAAACACGGCAAGTTCTAGAAGACAATCACATGCACGATATCACACAATTAATGTAAACTCAGATCAAGATATGTATACGATTGAAGCTCAAGTCTCACGGGATAAGCAAATGGTGAAAAACAATGTTCTAAGCCATCTCACGTCATTCATGCGTTATTTTCTAACATATCATGCGCACTATCATTACATTTCACCAAAATTTCTATCGTCATTGGCCACATGGATTAACATACTTCACTTAACTCGTTGATCGACGCACACAAAAACAAAAACAAAACAAAACACGACAAAAGATCCCAAAGCATAACAACTAAACCTATAAAGCATAGAAATATAAATGCGATTCTCAACCAACCAAACTCGTTTACCCCCAAACTTATTGTGAACATGTGGAAACAATAAGGTTTGCGTAAAAGAGTAGTTGGAGAGAAAACTTACCTTGAAAGTCACACATTCGATGGCGGATAAAATCCACGCCATCGATTCCATTGTCGCATCATCTCCATCATCTTTCGTTGTTGCTCGAGATGTGCTTGTTGTTGGGTGTAGATGGCTTGCCGCCGCTCCATAATCGATGTCAAGTTCCGTCAATATGGTTGAGACGACCATCTATGTGATCTAATCGATCATAAATCCCGGTCGCCTCGAACGGGTGGCGGGTGCAATATCGCCTTTGCCTCGTGAGCCACTTCAGCTCGGCTTGCTCGGCTTGCTCCTCATGCGGTTGTTCGCCCCGACCGCCTTGCGCGCTCACGCCGCGTCCATGCATAATGTGCAGCGGAGCTCATATTCTAGTTTGCATCCGAGTAAAGCATCGCTTATGCTTGTGAGCTCGGGATTGGGCGGCGGAAGATTGATTGCCGCTTTGATCATATAATGTACCACAAGTAACGCCGGGGTGCTCTTGAGAACGCTCGATGTATAGGCACGCCTTGTCCAGAAGATGTCGTGAGAGATCGGACTCTCGAATCGTAATCCCAAAGAAATCAAGAATGGGGTAACGAATCCCCTATACATATCTTCGAATTACCCCAAACCGTGGATCGATATGGAAATGCCGAGCTAAGAACATTCCGGCATGCATCTTCCGTTGAACACGGCCCAATCGTAATGCTCATATCTTGTGAGAGGACAAGTGCGGCTCGAACGGCCATGCAAGGTGAATGTGAGGACCGGTGGAAGTAACGGACCGGATTCGAATCGAGCTAGCCTTTGATCTCGAGGCATCATAATATGGAGTGTGCTCGAGTCTCAAGGCCCATGAACTTTGGCCATACGCTTTGGACCGTGTACTCGACGCCCCTATGTAATTTCCTTAGGATCTCCATTGATGATTCCATTAAGTTCGCCTACGGAGAGTTGACGGGCTCATTGTCGAGTTCGAACATGATGTAGTCCCGCATGCCGTTTGTCTTGTGAACATGGAGAGTCGACAAGAATTCGAGTGTCGGGATCCGTATGTAAGATAATCGTCGTGATAGCGAGTACAGCCGGGACCTCTCGGCTAACCACGCCACATCATTGGTGATGTCCATCTCGACACGTATTGAGGCACATGAAACGTGAATGCCTATGCCGTAGTCTCACCAATCTATCCCAACGGCTTCTCGACGAGTCATCAGCGGTCGACCCCAAAATTTTCTGGATCGAATTCATCGGTGGTGCCATGCGTGGCTCGTCGTGAGGCTCATCATGATGCTCATCGTGGAAATCATCTGTGTCTCGTCGTGGAAGTGGAGACAATGCTTTGCCCTTTCTCTTGTGACCGTGAGTACGCGCATATTTGTACCTAAAAGAGTTTCAAAGTTAGCCGTGTATGAATGAAACAATCAAAACAACGCCAACCCAAAATGCTCAATATAGATCCCCAAACTTCAACTTAATCAAATTATTTCCATATTGTCATATGATCTCGCAAGATAACACACAATGGGAAAAACACACATAGCCAAAAAATTCAAAATTCGACGCTCGAAAACTAGCGATCACCCTTCGAGACCTAGAGGTCGCTAGGAAGATCGCTAAGCACTGCCGTCGTGACCGCTCAAGGACATATACACATACGCCTGGAGCGCCAGATTGCAGCCGGCCGGCCGTCATGAGAATGTCATTATGCTGCATACAAAGAACAGTTTCAAGGCTATTTCCACAAATTATTAACCCAAATCAACAATGTAGCACATTAGACAACCAATATACGTGTATAAACGTGAATAAACCTATCATTGGACAAATCATGCTCAAACACCACACAAATCTAGCAAAATAAGCCCTAATCTCTCAAAGTTAATTAAACCCACCTCAAGAGGATAAATGGAACAAATCCTTCCTAATCATGCTCAATAAAAGTAAACCCATGAAGAATTAAACAAATATAGCATACCTTGGGTGGATTTGATGGAGAAATGCAAGAAAATTGGGATGAGAGTGCTTTGTGTGCTTGAGAGGGAGGTTTGTCGCTATTTCGAGAAAAACGTGTGTGTGTGTGTGTGGGTTACAATTTTGGGAGAAATAAGGGTAAACGCTGGTCACGGCGGGAGGCGGGTCGCGACGGATTCATGGTCGAGCTCGCGATCGCGAGCTTGGCCGCATGAGCTCGTCCGCCGCACAAAAAACGTTTCGCCCAATTTCGCGGCACCTTGCGACTCGCTGGTCGCTAGGTGGTCGCTAGGTACTTTTTTTTTTTTAAAAGAAAGCTATTAAACTTTGGGATCTAACAAAACAACGAAACACGACACAAACACGTAAACACAACCAAAACAAAACGAAAACAACAAAAATAGAAAGATGTAAACTGCTGGGTTACCTCCCAACCGATTGCTAGAATTATCGTCGCTAGCTCGATGGTACTCGTATCATGGTTCGCTTAGTTGGTCACCTTGACTTCTCGGTCGAAGTGTGACTTGAAGTAGGATTTGAGGTACCGCCGCTCACTTTAAAATGTTGCCCCGAGTCTAGGAGCTCAGAACTCCCATTGGCAAACGCACGGTAAACAAAGCACGGTCCCACCATCTCGACTTGAGCTTTCCGGAATAGATTTGAGTCGAGCATTGTAAAGTAAGACTTCATTACCCGCGAAAACTTTGGCACGAATGTGGAGGTCGTGAAATTTCGGCTCTTTCCTCAGATATCCGAGAATTCTCGAAAGCTTCATTCCTCCACCTGCCGAGCTCCAACAGCTTGGTCACTCCTCATCATACCCGCCTCCTCAAGTCCATGTTGATTCTCCTAGTCACCAACACGCTTTGTGCTCCAATTCAACAGTAAATGGCAGGATTTACCAAACACCATTTGATATGGAGATAGTCTGATGGGAGCTTTGTACATGATCCCAGAAGCCCAAAGAGCATCATCCAACCGCTGGCCCAATCCTTGCGCCGAACAACCGATTTTCTAGAATCGCTTGATCTCTCGGTTGGCATAGCTCAGCTTGCCCGCTTGCTTGTGGATGGTAGGGGAGGTGACGCGATGTTTCACACCATATTGGCTAGAACGCCGCCTAGCCACTTATTATCAAGTGCGATCCCCATCACCGATCAACGCCCTCTGACTCCAAATCGAGTCGAATGTTCTTGTGAAGGAACTTGATCACTACCTGGAGTCGCTCGTGATAGTCGAATTGCCTCACCCAACGGGAAACGACTCCACAAAGAAGAAGAATATACGTAACCACAAGACATTGGGAACGGACCCATGAAGTTGATCCCCATACGTCAAATAGTTCCACCTCCTTGATGGTTTTCGTGGCATCTCGCCTTTCTTAGTGACATTCCCCACTCTTTGACAATGATCACAACTCTTGATAAAAGATCGACAATCTTGAAGATCAAGGCCAAAAGAATCCATCAGGGCAAATCTTTGCGGCGCAAAATGGCCTCCAACAACGAGCTATGGCACTCATGGATTATGTTCTCCCATTCTCCTTGGGGAACGCAATGACGATCAAACCATCGGCACATCGGCGGTAGAGACGAGGATCATCCCAATAATAGAACTTAACATCGTGAAGAAACTTTTTCAAATGACCTTGCACGATGGAGGTAAAACCCAATCACCAAGTAATTGACAAAATCAGCGCACCATGGTGTGTGATCGATGACGCCAAGATGTGCTCGTCTGGGAAGTTCTCTTTATGCCAATCTTCCTATCCTCTCCTTCGACTGGCTTCTCCAATCGCGACAAGTGGTCGGCAACCACATTCTCACAACCCTTTCTATCTTTGATCTCCATGTCGAACTCTTGAAGAAGGAGGATCCATCTCACCAATCTTGGCTTCAATCTTTCTTGGCGCAATGATGACTAATGGCGGCATGATCGGCAGGTACGATGGTGTGGGTGCCCACCAAATAAGGTCTAAACTTATCGAAAGCATAGACCACAGCAAGTAATTCCTTCTCCGTGGTGGTGTAATTCATTTGAGCAGAGTCGAGAGTCTTACTTGCATAATAGATGACTCGGAAAAGCTTGTCTCGCTTCGCCTAATACAAGACCGATCGCCCAATCGCCGCAGATCACACATCACTCGAATGGTCGACTCCAATCAAAGTGAGACCAAAACCTGAGTCGAGATCGTGGCTAACTTCAATTTCTAACGCCCAAACACTCTTCGTGAACACGAACTCATATCTTTCTCTAGCAATCCACACAATGGTTTCGTGATCGCCGAGAAATCCTTGATGAACCGCCTCATAAAACCCGCATGACCGAGAAAACTCCTCACCGATTTGACATTTGTAGGCCGAGGCGCCGATAGCGACTATCTTTGCTCGATCCACTTCCAAACCCTGGTCGAGACTTTGTGACCAAGCACGATACCTTCCTTCACCATGAAATGGCACTTCTCCCAATTGAGAACAAGATTCGCCTCCTCACATCTTTGCAAAGACTTGTGACAAATTATGGAGACAATGGTCGAACGAAGAGCCAAACACGGAAAAGTCGTCCATAAAGACTTCCATAATATTCTCGATCAACCCATGGAAGATGGACATCACGCACCTTTGAACGTGGGTCGAGCATTGCACAATCCAAACGGATTCGCCTATAGGCGAAAACTCCATACGGACAAGTGAACGCTGCCTTGTGCCGATCTTCGGGGCGATGGCAATCTGATTGTACCCAATATCCATCGAGAAAACAAGAGAACTCATACCCCGCTAGTCCGTCCAACATCCGATCAATAAAGGCGGGGGAAATGGCCTTTCCTCGGTCGTGTTCGAGCACGATAGTCGATGCAAACTCGCCATCCCGTTACGAGTCTTGTTGCCACAAGCTCGCTCGCCTCGCCTCGATCACCGTGATACCCCTTTCGATACCACTTGAGTAGGGCTAACCCACTGCCGCTTGATATGGCATAGATCATGCCCGCGCCCAAGAGCTTCAACACTTTTTCTCGACGACCTCGCATTGCCGGATTCAATCGGCGCTGAGGTTGCACCTTCGCTTGTATTCATTCTCCAACAGATCCGGTGCATGCAAATCGAGGGTCGACCCCTTGATATCGTAAATCGTCCACCTAATCGCAGACTTGTACCGTCAAAGACAACCATCGCCGTGTCTCTCATCACCAAAGCCAAGATATTATCAACGGGCACGCCTCATCGCCGCCTAAGAAGGCATACCGCAGTGGTCCGACAACTCTTTCAACTCCATCTTCTGTAGTCTCTTCCTTCTTCACCACGCCCTCTCCTCCAATCGGCTTCCTCACATCCAAATAAGGCACCGACTCTTGGAGGGCCTCGACTTCATCGATGGACTCAAGATACTCTAAAATCTCGCCACACGCCTCATCAAGGTCTCATGGTGAGAAAATCGAGTTCTCGATACAAAACTCCACCGGATCAACCGATTGAAAGAGGCGATACCGCTTCTATGACTCGACAATCTTCCATGGTCTTCTCGCCAGTCGCTTCATAGCATCATATATAGAGATTTCATCTCCTCGCCGCTGACTCGGAAGGTGAGATCTCCATCTTGCACGCTCATCGATTGCTCGCCAAGAGCTAGGAATGGTCGCCCGAGAATAAGAGGTGTATTCCCATCCTCCGCATATCGAGAACAACGAAATCAATCGGGAAGATGAAATCTCAACTTTCACGAGCACGCCCTCCACTATCCCTTTCGGATAAGTCACCATGTGTTCGCCATCCAAGAGCTATGGTGGTCGGCTTGATCCCCCAATCTCCAATCGGTTAAAATGGACAACGGCATCGATTGATGTTGCCCCCAAATCACACGTAACCTGGAGAATGTCGTCCTCCGATGACACATGCTGCGTGAAGCCGCCGATCTTTCGCTGAGCGGCAACTTCTTTTGCAAGACAAAGATCGCACTCTTGAGATGATTATCGCCCCGAATTTCCCAAGCTTCTTTTTATCGCAACGGCATCCTTCGTAAACTTAACGTAACCCGCATATCTCAAGTGCATCAAGTAAAGGAATATTGATGTGCACCTTTGAACATCTCCATGAACCCGGGTCAACTTCGTCAGATTGGGCTTGGCTAAACGGCTTGAAACGGAATTGAGGCACGACGCCTGAAATCTCTTCACACTGGCCCTTCATGATCTGGACTCATGACCGCGCAAAGGTCGCTAGTACATGTACAAGATCCTCCTTCGCTCATGGACGAGGCTGGCGCTTTTCGCGCTAGGTGCGGTCTCAAGCTTCAGATGATTTCGCGGCGCCAGATTACTCGCGACCGCCAGGTCGCCGCCAGGTCCCTGACCGACATGTCGCAGCGATTTGACTTGTTGCGCTCACCGAGCCGCCGCGAACTCCGCTGCCAGATTTCTCGCGGCCGGCTCACGATCGCGAGCTCGGTCACGAGATCTCTCTTGCCCGCTTGCCCTGCTCGCCTCCTCGTGACTTTGATAAGCCTCGCCCACCTCAATTGAATGGCATTACGTTGATTTTGTGGTTTACCTCCAGACACTTGAAATCGCCCGACTTGTGCCGCCCATTCTCATGCGCTGCTATCTCGACTTATTTGATTCTCCATCATCTTCATGTGCTTTCTCATAGCCACAAGGATTCCAAATGATTGATCTTCCGCCTTGTTGCTTATAAAAGAATTTCGACGAGTTGCCAATTGTTGGTTGCTTACAACCAATCACGATCATATCCTCTAGACTCGGCTTCTTCGTCTCTTGAATCATCCGCTCGAATCGAGAAACCCGTGGAGGTGTTGAAAATTGTTGGGGTTGGCGACGAGAAATTTGGGTGACTTGTTGTTCGGATTGTACCGGATTCCCCGTGACGTTATTCCTCCGATTTATGTAGTTCACGCCCTCACCGATCATCTCGATTCTCGCAGCTTATCCGAGCCACGCCTTTTCCTTTCCTTTCTTTCTCAAATTGGCTTTTAACAAGGTGAATCGCCCATAATATTGTCGCATTGAGTCACCTTCAATCAGAGCAGCCTTCACCACCGGTGTTCTCCATCGCCATCGATAACCGCTGGCCGCCATCTCTTCTATGATGCGGCCGGCCTCGTCTACACGCCTGCTCAATAGGCAACCCCCGCTGATGCGCCAACAATACTCCTCGTGTGAGGTGTCACCATCAGAAACTGTAACTGGCCGCTTCCTCGAGAATCCATGTCATGGGCACCTTCAATAAGCCCCGAATCTTCCCACGACTCGAACAAAGATTCATCTCCTAATCGGGAGAAGTGGGAAATCTCGGCTATGATCTTCGTGCCTTAGCCGGAGGAAAGTACTCAAAGGAATTTCTCACACGTAACTGCCCAACTGTTGATGCCCGCACGATCTAAGGTCTTGAACCGGCCCTTCGCTTGATTTCGCAGAGAATCCGAACATACGATCCGGATTGTGTCTTGTGGCACCCTATTCTGCTTGATGGTGTCACAAATGTCGAGATAGGTCTCGAGATGGGCATTCGATCTCTCAGGACTCCTCCTCCGAATCGCTCCCTTGAACCATGCCGACAGGGCCGGCCACCAAAATTGTTAGCATTTACTGGGCCCCATCCGCCTCCTTGAAATTGCTCTTGCAGGAGGTCTGTACATGTAATTCAACGGTCTTGTTGCCTCCCGAGTAGGGACAACGAGTCCCATAGTCGCCAATTGGCGCCGTGATTGCGGAAACCGCCAATGCTGCAGTACTATTTTAGGGAACGCCTGCTATTCTCGATTGCCATTGCTTCCTTTCTTCTTGCCCTCTCCTTCTCCTTTGTGAATTTTCGATTTCCTGATCAAAGTGTAGTTTAGGAGGTCCCTGACCTTGTGAACATAAACCACCCGGAGAAAAGAAGGAAATCGATTGGCAAGGAATAAAAATAAAAATAAAAGTACAACTTGAATTAATAATTCCAAATTGTCAAGTTATTCCTATATGATCTTAACAATCCCAAGAACGCGCCAAAATTTGATCACTTAATTTTCTAACACGAAAAGGTGTAAATATAGGGTGTTAAGTATCGTATCCATGTGGATTGTAATGCTAAAATACGTAAGCTAACTCAACAAGGATTCATCATTATCCAAGCAACAAAGATGGTTTTGTGAGATTTTGTGGCTTCTAACTCAATCCAAAGCAAAGGTAACAAAACAGTAGTAAATTAAAGCAATAAACACTCGGATGTTTAAAAACGAGAAAGACGACTCAACCCTAGGGCTGCATTAATCCTATCCACAACGATGTTTATCCTATTCCTATTAACCAATTTTAATCCGCATAAAATGGAAGATCACATATATAACCGACAATTTTCATATTTATTAAAAGCGGTCAGAGATTACTAGTTTTCCCTATTATCATACGCCTCTAGGTGAAAACAAGTAACCCAAACGGATCACAAAGAATATGCTTCCACGAATATCCTATCTCGCCCACGACTCGAGGCTCATTCGTATCATGCATTCGATATCGATCGACATTAACACAATTACGAATTAACCGACAACTAAATATGCATCCGCATTGATCGAAACCAACACATATAAATAAGCACAATCGAATCATGAATCAATGCATGGACGGTAAATAACGATAACAGAATCACAACATATAGGATCGAATCATGCAAACCCTAGGATTAGAACGAAAACTAGCCGACATAATAAAACTAATGAAATACGATTTAATCATAAAGACGGAAATTAAATATATAAAACCCGTGATGTAGCGTTGATGAACACGCTGAGCTTGAATCCCAACCTCAAATGAAAAAACGGAAAATTGCAGAGATCGTCCGACGAAACGCTCCTGATCGTAAACAAAACGTAAACTAACGAAGAACAATCCAGAAACAACTCTAGAATGAAACTATATGGAACCTAAAGCTAAAACTCAAAAACTTATGAAAAACCGACAAAAGAGGCTCGAATCGAGGTCCGAACTTGGGGCTGAGCGGTGTTGCCATATATATAGGCACACCCCAAACCCCAATTTTCCTTCGCACAGTGCCTCGCGACCACCCTTCGCGGTCGCTAGGTGTGGTCGCGAGGTAAGTCTCGCTGCCTTCTCGCCCGCTGGTCGCCTCTGCGCCGCTCGGTACTCGCGACCGACTAGCGGTCGCCAGCCATACTCAAGTGGTCGCGAGAAATCGTCCACCGGCTTTCTCGACGCTAGGTTTCGCCATGGGCACGATTTCGCTGGTCGCGGTATGCTGGGTTCTCGCGTGTTTCCTAGCGGCCGCCCAGCGACCGCTAGGCTGGTCGCTAGAAACATGCCAGATTGTGTGTTTTGGCTCAGGCCGCTCCTTGCTTCGATTTTCAACATATAGACCTACACAACACCAAAAGAACACCCAAGAGCGATTCTAAAAATAGATAAAACATTAGAATCGATACGAACGCACATTAAACGAGCTAAACTCATCTTCAAGCATCAACTATAAACGTAAATGCGCGCTTATCAAGCGTACTGACGACGCGGGCGACCGACGAGCGGGCGCGTATTGGCGGGCACTGGTCGACGCGGGCGCGGTTGGTGAGCAGCGCAAGGTAAATTGCGAACGACGCCGGAGTGAGCCAGCGCAGGCGAGTGCGTGATGGGCGCTGGCGAAGCGCGGCGCGCGCGGCTTGGCGGGCGCTGACGGCGCACGCTGGGCAGCGAAGCGGGCGGCGGGCACGGGCGGGGCCGGGCCATGCGACGGGGGCCGTCGGCGCGACTTTTGGCGTTGCCTGCTCTCTCGTCCGAACTCCAATTACGATCTGTTTATGCTTATGAACTCCTATCGCGATGCTCTTCAATAAACATGATCCTTGGAAGATCCAATTCATCCTATTTTAATGCCGTTTTTCTACAAAATATCAAAACAAACTAAATATGTCCGAATTGAAAATGGAAGACATCGAATGATGAAATCCAATCAAAACAATAATTATCCTCAGGATCACAAGTTTAGTTTCGTGCTTCTGATAGCCAGTACACATCAAAAATACTAACATCAATAATTTAGAGTCTAAGCTCAATCAAAAGATATAATTCAAGTCATAGACAAGAAGGAACAAGGTAATTAGAGCTAGCTCATCAGCGGAAGTCTAAATACGGAACTAATATGTAAAAATACTTGAGTGAACTCAAATCTCAACTCGCCTCCGCAAGACCCATTGATCAACCCGAAAACATTTGAAAATATTTCAATGAGTACTAATGTACTCGGTGGACATGCATTTTCATAAACATTTTATAAATTGTAAAAGCGCTTTATCCAATCATGATAACATAACTTAGAAGGTTTTAAAAGAGAAACCACTTCTAAGGTGCAAAATATTTCATTTATCGGGCCCATTGTCACGACTCTTCCATTACTCGCTTTGATCTCGCCTCTAGCCACCGTCGGATCATATGCTCCCATTATTATCATCGGGACGAACCGGACAAATTCATAATTCCATGACGCATTGAACGCATCCGCACAAGCACCATAATAACATGACGCATTCTAACGCATCCGCACAAGCACCATAATAACATGACGCACTGAACGCATCGCACAAGCACCCTTATAACGCTCATGATTATGTTAGTGTCCGATGGAGATCAACCCACCGAAACAACTAACTAGTGTACACAATTCTCAATTAACGATAAGTTTAAAAGAGAATCTCGATCGATACATTTACGAGCCTTAAATGCAGTAGAGCGCACAAAACATTTTTATGGATAAACAACAGATTTCATGAAATATCGTAGCATATAACTCAAATATACTTTTCAGAATAAAGCCCACATTGATAGGACAAAGCCTCGATTTAACCACTATCAGATACGCCCTCGGAAAGCAACGCTAATCCCCTCGATCGACAAAACCTACAAGAAGCACTAATCTTAATAGGTCTCAAACGCTAGCCTTAAGTTCAAGTAAAGTAGGATACTAGCTTATGATTCGTTAAGCCCGAAGTTTTCAAAATATAATTAAATTTGAAAACTAATTTATATCCGCTAAGGCACCAACAATACCCTTGCTCGACTTTTCGCTTAAAAACAATTTAATTTCATAATCTTCTTTGTTAAATACTTTTTATTAAAAGTATAATGCAATTAAATTGCATACTAAAATCATATATATATATATATATATTAAGGACTCTCGCTTAATATGACACATAATATAATTATCAAATTATGCACTTGTTTAACATAATTTAATTTATTAAACATTCTAACTTAATTAATTTCATTAAAAGAAATTAATTATATTAATTAAATAGGTCATGATCATAATTAAAAGTAACTTAAACTTGAACTTAGCATTGACTTAATCAATTAATTAATTAAACTTAATAGTAATTAATTAATTAATTAATTAATTAACTTACCATAATTAAATAATTTAAATTTATATTTAAGTTTGTTAATTATTTATTTAATTGGACTTAATATAATTTAATTAATTAAGTCTCAAAGATTTAATTAATTTAAGTCCAAGAATTTAATTAATTGAAGTCCAATTACTAATTAAATCTAAGGTCCAACTATTAATTTAATCACAAAGGTCCAATTTATTAAATAAATTTTCTGGAGCCCAGTCCATTTAATAAAAGATCAGCCCAATACATTTAATGATTTAGCCCAACAAATTTAATTAAAAACTCAGCCCAATCTCACAAATATTAAAATTAATTTCAGCCCATTTATTTAAAAAAGGAGAATGACCAATTCAGAAACTTCTCGCCCAACACCACTGCCCAACTGAAATTAAATAACAAGCCCATAAATCCTTATTATAATTCGCCCAAAAGCATTTAATAAAATTTTAGCCCAACACTTTGAAAAGGATTAAGCCCAACTCACCCAATTACCCTCAAGCCCTAAACCTAAAGTTCGTCCATTTTCGTCGCCCGCCATGCCGTCACCGCTAACGGATTCGACGACCCCATTTTTGTTTTTCTTCCTCTTCCCATCTCTCACGCTCTCTCTCTCTCGCTCATTCACTCAACCACACAAACTCACTCACACACGCACGCACACGAAGACTTCGTCGCCGCCCGACCCGACACGCCGCCGGCCGTCGGCGCCTTCTCCCTCGCTCGACGCCGACGCACAACACACACACACCCGACAACACACACCACGCAACACACACACGCAATGTACGCACACGCACACACGCGACCTCGCTTACTCCTTCGTCAACGCCGGCAATGGAGCCATCGCCACGCCATCAATTCCCTTCCTCACCTCTTTCTCGCTAAACCACACACGCACGCGACCACGCACACACACAAGACACGACACACGCACACGACGCACAACACTCACACGGCAACACACACACACACACGGCCGCACACACACACGGGTTGCGACGCCATCGACGCCGGTTCGGCTTGCCGCCGCCCGGCCGCGCTGGCCGCCACCGCTCCATCTCTGCTCTCCTCACTCACGCCCCACTCACAAAGACACACTCACCACGCAAAACATATACATATATGCATATAAACATTAAAATAGAAGAAGATTATTGCTCAAATTTTAGAAGCTAGAGTTATACCTTGTAGATTCCTCTTGTTGAGGTTGCAAGAACGAGTGAGTGAAATTAAAATGGAGGCTGGGTTCCAAAGATAAGGAGTAAGTGAAGCCTTTATAGTGTAGGGTTTTGATTGTCCATGGGCTTTCATTTTGGGCCTTGTTAAACCAAAGCCCATTATATGATTTATTTTACGCTCAAGTCCGATCTTAAAGATTATAAATTAGTAATTAAACATTAGTATATCATTTTTGATATAATGATTTATAAGTATATATATATAAATCATATTCAATTATTATATAATATATAATAATTCTCGTAATCACTTTATAATAATTAGTGAAATAAATTCTTTTGTTGGAATTTTAAAAATTTCTTTCATCAAGCACCTAATCATTTTAAATTCTAAGTTCGAAAGTCATTCTAATCTTATTAAGAAAGACGGATATGACATCCTCCATCCTTATAAAAAATTCTCTCCCTCGAAATTCCATCCTGGTAATCTAAATCGATACTTAGTTTTCATTTTTTTTCCTCAAGTTCCCACGTGGCCTCCTCCGCATCGTGATGATTCCACTTTACTTTTACGAGAACAATTTGTTTGTTGTTCCGTAAAACTTGAACTTTTCTATCCAAAATTTGGACAGTATTTCTTCATAACTTAAGTCCCTGCTAGACTACTTCATCGTGCTTAATTTCATGTTTCGGATCAAACACATATTTTTCTTAATTATGAGACATGAAACACATTGTGCACGCCTCAAATGCTTGGTGGCAAAGCCAACCTATAGGCTACAAGGCCTATCCTGCTCAGGATCTCAAAAGTCCTATATAGCGGGTCAGAACTTTCATCTCTCGCCAAAACGATAACTCCCTTTGAAGGAGAAACCTTAAGAAAACTCGATCCCCGAATTGAACTCTAAGTCTCGATCGACGCTTGTCGGCGTAAGACTTTGTCCGTCTCCGAGCTTCTTTGATTCTTTGCTTGATGTGATCGACCTTTCCAATCATTTGTTGTACTCGATCCGGACCTAGTAACTTTCTTTCACTCACTTCATCCCAATAAAATGGTGATCGACATTTTCACCATACAAGGTCTCAGATATTCGAAATCAATTATGCTCAAGCATAATTCTAAGGGTTGAGGTATAAAGCGAGAGATTTGTTAACAAAGATGCTATCATTCCTTATATGTCCATTGAAAAGAGTCTCGCATCACCAACTTTAAACATGTCCAACCTACTAACGAGGTCTTAAGGACAATCAACTATCTTAAAGATAAGTTGTAATCTCTCTTTATAAAATATTAATATGAGATTATTCCCCAAGAATATCATATATTTTCCT
This sequence comes from Salvia rosmarinus, assembly GCA_036937905.1. Lineage (NCBI taxonomy): Eukaryota > Viridiplantae > Streptophyta > Magnoliopsida > Lamiales > Lamiaceae > Salvia > Salvia rosmarinus. The sequence continues at coordinate 38,303,844 of CM072817.1, forward strand.
TTACTTCTACTCTTGCACTGAATGCTAAAGAGTATATCATTCATAACTTTATTTTCATAACACTCACACGAGAGTATAACTCATCATCATCGTGATCCGCAAAGCTCATCAAGGGTCATCGCACTTAGGTGTCTCATAGAGGAAAATATATCTTGAACTTCTACATTATCACTTGATGTCTATCACTTACAAATTCTGAAAACTTAGGTGACAAGATAAGTCAACCTACATCGCACTTATTAGTTTCGAGGATTGAAGAAAACTTATCAAAACAACTTACAAGGATAAGTGTTTGAAATTCGAGGTGATCGTACTTTTGAGAGTTTGAACCAATATTTTCCTTGAATTTAATAATTGGGATATAGGATCCGAAGACTAGAATGACGACTATTGAGATGTCTTTGGTCATATGGCCTGACGAGACCACACAAATACTTCTCACCACATGAAGCGCTTAGTTTCAAATGACGCTTTTATGAAATTTTTCGTTCAGAAACTTCTTTCACGAAAAGTGAAAAACTCAAGTGATTTTCCAGTTGAAACAAACTCAATGACAGAACTTGGGCAATAAATAAAATTTGAAATCTCATATTCAGATCCTTCTGCTCGAAAAAGTACTTTAAACTTCTTATTATCGGTGAAAATTTCACACCGACTCCATAAAGGTGGTGTTCCGGATCCTCAAAGCATGTACGATCGCAGCTAACTCTAAGTCATGAGTCGATAATTCAACTCATGGGGCTTCAATTGACGAGATGCGATGCTATCACCTTCCGGTCTTGCATTAGTACACAACACGCCCCAACTTGATGCATCCGTAAATAACGAATCCTTCATTCTCATCTCGATTGCTAAAACTTAGAGCGTTGGTTAGCTTTGTCTTAAGTTCTTGAAAACTATTTTCACGCCTTCGGTCCAAATATGCTTGGTCCCTTTCTTAGAAGTCGTGTCATCGCTCAGCCAATTTTGAGAATCCTTCAATGAAACGTCTGTAGTATCCCGCCAAACCGAGAAAACTTCGATCTCATCGGCGTTTGATGGTGTCCTCCATCCTTTGACGGCTTCCACTTTAGCAGATCTACTTTGATTCCTCACCGACACGATATGTCCGAGGAACATCACTTCCTTTAACCAAAATTCACACTTGCCGAATTTGGCATATAATTTCCGTTCGCAAAATCTCGAGTACAACACGCAAGTGCTCTTCGTGTTGTTCCTCGGTCTTAGAGTAGATGAGAATATCATCGATAAACACTAAGACGAAACTATCAAGATATCGATGGAAGACTCTATTCATCGATCCATAAAACAAATGGGTATTTGTCAACCCAAACGGCATCACCGTGAACTCGTAATGTCCGTAACGTGTTCTAAACCTGCCTTAGGAATATCCTCCTTCTCATTTTGAGTGATGGTATCCGCACCTTAGGTCTATCTTGGAAAATACTCCAGCTCCTTTTAGTTGGTCGAACAAGTCGCTCATCCCGGGAGAGGATATCTATTCTCAATAGTGAGTTTGTTCAATTCTCGTAATCGATACACATCCTAAATGTTCCGCCTTTCTTCTCGACGAATCAGACTGTGCTCCCATGGCGATACACTAGATTGTATGAAACCTAGATCCAATAGTTCCCGTGAATCAATCTTTAGTTCTTGTAATTCGGGTGGGGCCATCCTATACGGTGCTTTTGATCTGAGTCGCCTCCCGGTTCTAATTCGATCAGAACTCTAATTGTCGAACGGTGGCATACCCGCAATTCTTCCGAGAAACATCTTCGCATTTCTCGAACCATCGGAACTTCTCCAATCGCTTTCTCCACTTCGGTTTTCTTGTCAAACCGACGAGAATTGCATAGTAACCTCCTTTCTTCATAATCTTGGTGGCTTTCATGGCAGATATCATCGATACTCCTTTTCCCATTCTTATCCCATGAAAATTGCCCTCCTTTCCAAGCGCCCTGAAGGAGATCTTTCTCTCGTTACACAAAATTGTGGCATTGACTTTGGTGAGCCAATCCATTCCTAAGATGATGTCAAATTCTATCATAGAGATGACATATAAGTCTGCCCTAACTTTTCCAGCACCTATGTTCAATTCTAAGTTCGAGACAATATGTTCAGCAGACATTCTTTCCCCACCGTGTGCTAATCACTAAAGGTTCACTAGATGGTTCGTGAGTTGCCTAAAGCCTTACAAGCAAGCATGTGAAATGAAAGAGTGTGATGCTCCGTGATCAAACAAAGCTATAACAGTATACCACCACATTGATCATACTGTCAGGGTTTCGTGCTCGAGCCGTTGTTTCGGTTTAGAGCATAGGCCCTCGCGCTTGGTGGTTGCGAGACGGAGGTAGTAGGGGTCTGGGGCCCATGGGCCCCCATCAATTTTGAAAAATGTAGGGTATTTTAGTAATTTCATATTTTAGTTATAATTTTTAATATTATCAATATGTCTAAAATATCATCTTTTGGAACTTCACCAAATAGACACCTCTCTCGTCTCTCAAGGTTCTGCTTCTTCCCACAACAAAGACTCGCATCTTTCATAGGAATAGACATCACGACCCTCCGACTCCTAGTTACATTTTGAATTTAATAGTTTTGTTCTAATTTTGATGAGTTTGCAACATAAACCATATTCCCCTTTTCTCGTTGTTTGTTCGGTTATTGAATGTGTTGATTGCTTCTAAAATTATCAAATTAAATTAGTTATTATGTAAGTTTAGTTAGTTTTCACGAGAATCATGATTGGATTGTTACTTTTGATTGTTTCGCTTGCTCACCGCTCTAAGCTTACCATTTCTCCTAGTTAAAAATATGTATTTGCAAAATTACATGTTCTTTGTATCACAGTTTCAATGTTACAAAAGCTACAAATGAAATAAAAATATCTCAGATCAAGCAAAAAGCCAAAACTAGTTCGACTCATGAAGCACATTAAGCTTTTCTTCATTAATTTTCGCTTTATTTTGCATATTCTAAGTTTTAATATAATAACTTTAGTTATATATTTTCTGTGTTTGTTTAGTTAACTTTCCACAATTAGACTTTTTATTCGACTTTATAAGAGATTTGATAAATTATGTTTGTAGTATATATTATGTGTTTGTTTAGTTAAGAAATCCAAAAGGAGTCTTTGTCTTCACTCCATGCATAAGACAAACAATGAGGTCAATTTTTTGCATTTGATTCGGAGAAGCTGCTTCGCCTTGTAAGGTGTTACCCATTTGAAGTTACTTTGTATGAACTTGAAAATCAACTTGAAAAATTTATTTTCGATGTGCTTATAAATGAAAAGTTTTCACAAGTATCAGAGATTGGTGGTCTTGCTCAACAGATGATTTCTATAAGAAAACATGAAGTTTTTTCTTTGGTTTATTTGTTAGTTGTTGTCATTGATCTTACCAACAGTAATCGCCTCGAAGAGAAAAACTTTTAGCAATGAAATTCATCAAAAGTTCTCTATGCAATCGTATGAGAGACCAACTACTGAATGATTGCTTAGTTTCTTATAATTGAGAAGGATGTGTTCGTCAATATCACTAATGAAACTATTATGCGGTGATTTCGTAAGATTAAGAATAGAAATGAAATGTTATGATGTGATTGTGTTTAATTTTATTTTTGATTATTGTAATCTAATTTAAACAATATTATTTATTTTTATTATTATTATAAAATTTCTTTTTGGGCCCCCCCAGTGTGAAATGTCTGGCTCCGTCATTGGGTGGTTGTCATTGGTTTCCTCTGGGACCAGGGATTTACCTTTGTTGATTTCCAGGATTTGGTTGCTGGGGTGCTCTCCCATTTTTCTTTGGACATCTTGGAGCAAAATGTCCAGTTCCCCCAAGAATAATAAGCATTTGCCACCTTCGACATTTGCCTAGGTGGGGTTTCTGGCATTCTAGGCAAGGTGTTCGGCCTATCATTGGAAATCGATTCGATTCTCGCTTCGATTTCGATTCGTGGTTTATTTCCATTTCAAGCTTCTCCATTACCCTCATTCCATTTTCTTTTCCTCGCCATCATCTTGAGAGGTGTATGCATGACTGCAGGGAGCTTTTCCTTTCTCCCTGGCGTAAGTGACTCGATGGTAAGAGCCCCCCTCGGCGCTTGTGCATATGTAAGATCACCCTGACTTGCTAGGGAAATCGATATTTCATGACGTAGTCTGCGTCCTCGAACTTCTCGGTGCGTTTGGCATCGTGTCCACCGATGTGGTGACTGCTCCAATTCTTTGCTTTGCATTCGTAACTCGCTCGCTTTTCCGACGGTAACATCCCGGTATGTACTTCTAAATGATTCGGTCTTGAATTCTTCCCATGTGAGGTTCTCGAGTTCCTCCTCAATCATGGTGCGTCTTCTCGACTCCCCACCATAAGTCGCCTTCTTCCATAAGTCGGTAGGTGGTGCACTTCACCTTTTCTCTCGCCTTCACATCGGATATAGTTAAAATCCGCTCCATAGCTCGTATCCATTTCTCAAGATCTATCGGATCACCTAGTCCATCGAACAACGGAGGTTCCTCTGCGGAACCTTTCTTGATCGACGATCCGGTGCTACTTGTAGGTTAGGTTCTCGATAGACAAAACATCTTCCTTGTCCACGACCACATCCTCGTCTTGGCCTCGGCCCGACCCCTACCATTCCCTATCGACGCGTCTCCCATGCGATCCTATTGGTGTATCTTCCATTCGAAAAGATAACACCTATAGGAGAAACTAATCATAACCATAATGGTATAACCTCAGTGAATCCTCAATCTTTCCATGTTACTTCTATGTTCAAGCGCTTCTATGTGAAACCGTGAACTAGTTCTTTCTAAGTTGTTATAGTGAGTCTATCACGACTTACGTTTTCAAAACAGTCCTTGAGTACACAAATCAAAACAATTTGACCAATACCACAAAGTTCAACAGACAAATCAAAATCCAGGCGTTTGCGGCGGTGAGGCGAGGCGCTACCTGTGTGAAGCGAGCGAGGGCGTGGGAGGTGTGGCGGGCCGGGCGCGGAGCCGGAGGAGGCGAGGCGCTACGGGGAGCGCAGGAGACACGGCGAGGGCGCTGAGATCGTTGGCTGGCGGCCGGCCCTGCCGGACGGGCACAGGCTGAGCTGGGCGACGCGGGCGACTGGCGAAGGGCGTTGGGCGGGTACCGGGTGGCTGGGCGCGCGGTAGGTGAGCAGCGCCACTCTGGCGTGCGAGGCAATTGCGAACGCGCTCGGAGTGAGCCGTGGCTGGCGAGTGCGCGCGGGCGCCGAGAGCAGGCGGGCGGCCTTGGCTGGCGTGGGGCGGCGCGCCGCAGACGGACGCTGGGAAAGCAGCGGGGCGCACGGCGTGCGGGGCGCTGGCGCTGGGCCATGCGACGAGTGCCGTGCGCGACTTTGGCGTTTTGTTCCGTTCTCTCGCGTCCGAACTCCGAATTACGATCCGTTTGCGCCTATGAACTCCTATCGCGATGCTCTTCAATAAACATGATCCTTGGCAGATCCAATTCATCCTATTTTAATGCCGTTTATCTACAAAATATCAAAACAAACTAAATAAGTCCGAATTGATAAACACTAATCAAATCGACGGCAAAATTAGGACAAACCTTAGAAAACAACATGCAAAACAATGCCAAGAATAAGAACAAATTCATACCAAACAACTCCCCCACACTTATCCATTTGATTGTCCTCAAGCAAACTCTATACCAATACGAATAGGCAAGATAATTCATGCAATTTCACTCTTATTCTAATCAGTCAAACCTTATTGTTTTTCCCCCACACTTGGTGTTTACGAATTCAAAGATAATGTGAAATAAATCTAGGACGGCAATTGATTTCCAATAAATGAAAGGGTAACCTCTGCTCAGACCCAACTCTACGTTAGGGGTGAACTAACTAATGTGGTCATCTTTAGCAACAAGTTCCTTTTTAAAGCACAAAGAATGTTTTAACAGATTTTGGAACAATATTCAAAAGGTGAACTCTCGATGAACTCGAGTCTCCTATCGTGGTTTCCCATGTCCATTTCTCAATTTACGAGAAAGATGGACAGAATCTCATCCTCCATTTCAACAATCTCAACAAAATAAATTCAAACTTTTTCTTTTTTTTTTCATACAAGGAGACAAGTATATAGACGACCACAATGTTAACACTACCCCTAACATTAGTCGGACAAATCACATCAATTTCCCCGTATTCATTTTCTATCAATCACAATCTCGTCAATACACATTACACTCAAATCATATATCACCAAAAGTCTCGAAAATTCAAAAACAATTTGACCAATACCACAGAGTTCAGTTGCACAAATCAAAATCCGGGCGTTGCAAGCGAGGTGAGGTGAGGCCACTGGGTGAAGGCGAGGCGGCGTGGGAGATGCGGCGGCGATGGGCTTCCGGCGGGAGGAGGCGAGGCGCTGGGAGCGTTGGGAGACACAGGTGAGGGACGCTGAGATCGAAAGGCTGGCACTGGGCGGCCTGCCCAGACCGGACGGGCAGGCTGAAGGCTGGTCGACGCTGGACGCTACTGGCGATGTGGAGGCGGCTAGGTGGACGGGCGGGCCAGGTCGACGCGCGGTAGGAGGAGCGCTCACTCTGGCAGCGTGCGAGGCAAATGTGACAGCGCTCGGAGTGAGCCGTGGCCCAGGTGAGTCTGTGGCGGCGTTGGCGAAAGCACGGGTGACACGTGTCGTTTAGCGTTCAAAATAAATTTATAACCTATTGCCCATCACAGCGTAGCCGGCGATAAGTATGGGTCGATCCCACGAGGAGTTGGTGTAGCAATCTCGATGTCACGATGTCACTTAAAAGGAATGAGAGGGTGAAATTATCTTGATCACTATAGGTATGTCTAAAGTAACGATACAAACTCAAAGGAATATCAAATAATAAGGCGAGTGCGGCTTGGGCAACAACCGTGAAGACGATTAACACTCGGTCCTAGGTGCAAAGGTTTCTCTACATGACATGCATCAACCGGTTATAAGAGACATACGTCGTGACCCGTTGTCACGCGTCACGCCCACGACGCACCCTCCAAGTCTATCCTTTCGTAGTAAAGAAGCGAGGACACCCTATGCAAACTATCTAACCCGTAATGCCCACACACGAGGACACCTCAAGACATGCTAGCCTACGTGCGGCGTTATGATCTAGACAGACTGGTATTGGCAAAGGCAATGCTAGACTACTCCAACTCGCCCACACCGTATTATTTGGGGTGCGGGACACCCACACCTTAATCCAATTATTACTTGCAACCCTCCTTACCCACTATGTTATTTGCAACTAACACACCGAGTTTGGTTAAGTTATATATTGCTCAGGACCTAGTGCTTCGGGAACACACGCATGCATATCGTAATGCCTTACTTAGACCTCTCGAGTTATATTAATCATACATCACTTAGTCATGCCCAAACCAGAATAAAGACTTAGCTAGATATAAAATAAACAATCATGCAACAGTTAATTGATACCATAATAAAACGGAAACAACTTACTATTACTTGACTGAAATAAACGGCGAGCCCAAAGTGCCGCCGTAAAACATACGAAAAAGTAAAATAAGAGTGTTTGCCCCGAAGGGACTTAATGTATGTGATGTTGCTGGAGATTTTGATAATGAAAGTGAGAGTTGGAACCCGAAAGAGACGCACAAGTCGCGCCTTCATCCATATATATAGGCCGAGAGAGGCTGACGATGGTGTTGGCCCATGGGCTGAGCAATCTGGTAGGGTTTCCTTGTTGATCGGCGATCTTTTCTTGCCCAGACGGATCTGGGATGATCTCCTCCGGATTTCAGGGGATTTGGCCTGCGCGCACATCCTTTCCGGATTTAGCGAGATTCACCCCGATCTCGCGTATCTTGCCCATTAGCTCTCTCTCTGCCTTCTCTTGCCCTCCTTCTTCCTCTTGGTCTCTGCTCGCCTTCTTCACTTTCGCTTGCCCATCAGCCTACCCTTCTGGAGATTGAACTTGTGCGGTCTGTAAGGAGGTCACGCCTTGGAATGGAACAGCTGTTGGGGTTTGAAGCCCAGGCTGTGAGCTAAGCTCCTTTTGCCCTCGAGGTGCATCGTATCTCTATTCATCCGCCATGCAAGTTCCACTCCTTCTTGCCCATTTCTGCCCTGCCCTTGCCCCTGCAGACCAATGTGTCCTCCGAGACACAAAACACAACAAGAAAGACACCAAAGACTCGATCTAGACCTAGACAAGATACAGAAAAAGAGCACAAAACTTGGGCTCGTCACACTCACACACTTTAAACATGCTTGTCCTCAAGCATGCATGCGTAATTTGCCCAAGACAAAAGAAAGAAAGAAAAGACTCAAAACAGAAAAGGTTAGCACATTTCCACCAGCAGGATATCTCGGCCAATATAAGCTTCATTAGAACAAACTAGCAATTCAGGTAGACTCCATTCAAGCAACGACCATCAAACAAGTCAAAATACAAATTTGAGCATATTGGGCATTTTCCTCACCAACACTCGCACTCTTGTGTATAGGCTAGTGTATCGCCGGGACATCTTTCATTTCGATGTCACAGGCTTGCGTGTCTCTACCATCTCCACCGCTTAGACAAAGTTTTAAACATTCATCCTTAGGACTTTTATTTGGTCAGAATGAGGCTTAAGACATAGGTGGAATTTTATTTTTTGAAACGAGGCTAAGGTCATCATGGACTCAGGTTCGAGTAATTTATTTTGTCCTCCATGGATTTTCCTTCGCCTTTTTTTTTTCTTACGGGCCTCAGCACAACAATCTTAGGACTTCATCAATATATATTCTTTTATTTCAAGTCCTTCATTTTTCTTTCAATTCTGGGCACCTTCTTTATATTGGGCATTTTGCCCATTTCTTTGAAATTCGGGTAACCTTTTCTTTTCTTGCCCATTACGAGGCTACTGCTCTTCCCTTTTTTATTCGCCCTTCTCTTCTATTAGCTCCTGAGTCTAATTGACCGGGTAGGCTTCTTTTTTTCCAGGCTAATTTAAGTGAATGAAAGAAATTATTAAGCTCAAGGGGGCTGAACGAGAGATTAACATTAGGTAGGACATTTTTGGCTCAATGGGCTATTTGAAAGAAAAATTGCCTAAGTCATCTAAATGTTTTAGCTAAGTCAATAAGGCCTCGACATAAGAGTGCACGCAAGTTCTAGCAAAAGCCTAATGAAGATGTCAATAATCACACAAGAAAGGAAACTGTGTTGATCAAGATATAACAGTTTAAGCTCAAATCTCACCATGTGTGCTCAAATTCAATTATCATCCTTATTTACATACGGTCATGCTCAAGCGAATTCCTAAAACTACTAGCATTATTCAAAACAAAGCAAAATACAGCCAATCAATCCCACCAATTTAAACATGCCAACCGACATTAAAATCTAAAACCCTCCCTGACTCACACACTGCTGCGTTGAGCAAAGTGGGTAACAAGGAGGAACACAAACAACAAACAACTAAGCGACACGAGCAGGTAGGCGGCCCCCCTGCTCACACACTTTGCCTTGGGCAAAGTGGGTGAGAAGAGGACCGACTCTCTTAACTCAAACAAACAAAAGCAGGCGTAACCCTCCACTCACACACTTTGCCTTAGGCAAAGTGGGTGAAAATAATTGACAACCAACAACAACAAAAGAAAAAAAAACAAAAACAAAACAAAAAGGAGGACAAAAGGTCGAGGCGGATACCGAATCTAGCGTGGGCAAAGAGCTAGCAGGCATCACGGGTCATTTACATTGATTTTAGCTCTGTGGTTTCTTTGGTTCGAGGGGAATCGGGAGCTTTGTGGTGTTTTTGGCCGTTTCTAGCGGTCATTTTTGAAAATGGGAGGGTTTCTTCTTTAAGGCTCGGGTGAGAGAGGGGAAGTTGCAGAGGTGGACGACGTGGGGTTAATGATGGAGTGGTCGGTTATAAGGACGTTCGTCCTTTATTTCGACAACCGCGCCACTTGTTTCAGAACTCACCCTCTTGCCCACGGTGAATGTCAAGCGTCTCATCTTGCCCTCTTCGATCATGATCACAATTGTTCCTGTAGATTTACCAACACAACACCACACGCAAAACGGGGGCAAAAACAAATAAAACAAAAAACAAAACAACAAAGAAAGCAAATAAATTACTGTGTTACCTCCGGTCGGTCGCTTTAGTTTTTGTCGTGGCTCGACCAGACCTCTTTATTACTCTTCCCCGTCGAGGGCTTGCACTCGATGCAATTCCCCTGGATCTACCTCGTGATGCCCATAGTAAGCCTTCAGACTCTGTCCATTGACCTTGAAGGTCTTTCTCGTCTTGAGGTTTGTGACCTCGGATACTCCATTCGAAATTGAGTTTGACTTCATATGGTCCGCACCACTGCTTGTTAACTTGCCCGACATCAACAATCGAGGGCGGTATAAAGCACCAATTGCCCTTGCTCGAATGACTTGGCTTTGATAAGGCGGTCATGTGCCTTTTAATCTTTCTTTATATAGAACGGCATTGTCATAGGCCTCTAGCCTTATTTCTTCCAGTTCTTGAAGTCTGAAGCTTTCTAGCTTAGCCATCACGGTCCCAATCAAAGTTGAGCTTGTTCAACCGCCCAAAATGCCTGTGCTCTAGTTCTCTTGGTAAGTGACACATCTTGCGAACACAATTCGGTATGGTGACATGCCCAAGGGGTCTTGTATGCGATTCAGTATGCCCATAGCGCGTCATCAAGGCGAGTGCTCCGGTCTTTACACAGAGGTCCCACTACCTTCCTCAATATAGTCTTGATGATTACATTGGACAACTCTGCTTGCCCATTAGCTTGCGGATGGTAGTCGTAGTCACCCGATGGGTTACACCATATTTCTCGAACAATTTGGTGATAGTAGTGTTGCGTAAATGGGTTCATGATCGCCGATAATTGCCTTGGGCACGCCGAACCTGTTGAATATATTAGCTTTGAGAAAAGCTGAAACCACCTTTGAGTCATTAGTGGCACTTGCCTTGGCCTCAACCCATTTCGAAACATAATCCACTGCAAGCAGGATGTACGCATTGCCCCTTGAGCTTGGTAATGGTCCCATAAAATCCATCCCCCATACATCAAAGATTTCGACGGGAAGGATAGGTATCATGGGCATCTCATTCCTCTTTGTGATATTTCCTTCCTGTTGACACTCTTTGCATTGCTTACACAGCTCATAAGCATCTTTGAATATCGTGGGCCAGAAGAATCCGCTGTCTAAAACCTTTCTCGCTGTCCTCTTGTGCCCAAAGTGACCTCCACATTCTTTGGAGTGGCAGTGATTCAGAATATTTTTGATCTCGGTTTCAGGTACACATCGTCGCAAAACTTGGTCAGCACACTTTCTCCATAAGTAGGGATCATCCCATATGTAGGTGCGACAGTCTGCCTTGATCTTGTTTCTTTGATACGTAGTGAGCCCAACAGGGAGTTCTCCAGTGGTTTTGTAATTCACCAAGTCTGCATACCATGGCTCGAACTCCGTCGTGCCCTAAATAAATCGAGATGTTCTTGGGAAGGTCTACGCAATGGGCACGGGTCTTCCCCTTGATATCCTAATCAGTGGTCGGCCACAAGGTTTTGTGCTCCACTCTTGTCTTTGATTTCTACATCGAACTCTTGGAGAAGCAAGATCCATCGATCGATCGTGGCTTTGACTCCTTCTTGGCCATCGGTATCTCGAGGCGATATGATCGGTGTAGGCGATTGTCTTGGCCCCGATGAGATATGATCGAAATTTTCAAAAGCAAAGGCGATCGCCAAGAGTTCTTTCTCGGTTGTCTTGTAGTTGCATTGGGCAGCATTGAGAGTTCTCGAGGCATAGTATATAGCATGACTTTCCTTTCCTCTGCGTTGTCCCAAGGCGGCTCCCCACGTACCGCTTGCATCGCACATAACTTCAAACGGCATGCCCCAATCGAAATTTGGATGATTAGTCTTGAGATTAAGTTATTCTTCTGAGTATCAAAAGCTATCTTACACTCTTCATCGAATTCCCATGGTACATCATTCGGAGTAGTCGTGTCATGGTTTGTGCGATCTTTATAAAGTCCTTCACAAATCTTGTAGAACCCCAGTGCCCAGAAACCTCGCACTTGCTTGCAAGGTGGATAGGGTAATTTGGCGATGATTTCTACTTTAGCTTTATCCACTTCTATCCCTCTTTCAGATACCACGTGCCCAAGCACAATTCCTTCTTGTACCATGAAATGACATTTCTCATAATTTAGGATCAAATTCTTTTCGACACATCTCTGTAGGACTACCTCCAAATTTATCAAGCACTCTTCAAATGATTCCCCGTAGACGGTAAAGTCGTCCATAAAGACCTCGATGCATTTCTCTAATAGGTCCGAGAAAATGCTCATCATGCATCGCTGAAATGTCCCAGGGCATTACATGTCGAAAGGCATTCTTACGTAGGCAAATGTCCCGAATGGGCATGTGAAAGTGGTTTTATCACGATCACTTTGGGCAACCCGGATCCGCATGTGCCCGAGTATCCGTCTAAAAACAAAAGAATTTGTTTCGGCTAACCTTTCCAAAGATCTCGTCGATGAAAGGTAATTTGAAGTGATCTTTTCGGTTACCGTGTTGAGCTTTCGATAGTCGATACACATTCTCCAACTTTGTTTGGAGTCTCGTGGGATCGCTCTCCTTTCTCGTTTTCACTACCGAATGCTCGACTTCTTGGGCACGACGTGTCTTGGGTGACCCATTTCTTGTCGTCTGGGATATATGATGCCCAAGTCGAGAAGCTTCAAGATCTCCTTCATGACTACCTCCTTCATATTCGGGTTCAACTTCCTTTGTTGATCGCGTCTTGGTTTAGCTTCTTCTTCCATCGAATATTGTGAGCATATGGAAGGGCTGATGCCCTTGATGTCGGCCAATGTCCATCCAATAGCTTCCTTGAATTGCCCAATAACACTTCTCACAGCTTCCTCCTGACTCGGACTGAGTTTAGCATTGATGATCACGGGCAAGGTGTCGTCCTTCCCTAGAAAGATGTACTTCAGGTGGTGAGGAAGAGTCTTTAGCTCGAGTTTCGGTGCTCTCATAAGGGATGGAACGAGCTTTTCTTCTTCCTTCAGCTTGGGCATGTTCTGGTATATTGACCACTTGAGTCCCTCGGGCTCGCTCCGCAAATAAAGCAGGGCCTCCCGACATTGTCCATAAGCTGTTTCTTCGTGGGCATCTTCCTCCTTAAGCCCACTTTGAATGGCTGCATCCAAAGGATCTTGCAACCCTATCTCGGGCAGGATGTCTCCCACCATGGGTTCAATGTGATCAATGAATTCCACGACTTTAATATCAATCGGATGCTCCATGGCCTTGAAGATATTGAAGGTCACCGTCTCGCCGTCGAATTCACAAGATAACTTGCCCGTGTCGCAATCGATCCTGGTCCTGGCCGTCTTCATGAATGGTCGGCCCAATAACATCACTGAAGATTTGTTACCCATCGTGCCCATATCCAGAACGTAGAAGTCTGCTGGAAATATGAGTTCCTCCACTTTGACCAATACGTCTTCGATGATTCCTTCTGGATAGACGTTGGACATGTCTGCTAATTGAATAACCACTCGTGTTGGCTTCAGGGTTCCCACTTTTAGTTCGTTAAACATTGACAAGGGCATGACATTTATAGATGCCCCCAAGTCCAGCATGGCTCTTTCGATCCTCGTATTGCCTATTACGCAGGGAATAAAAAACATCCCTGGATCTCCACACTTCTCGGGCAATTTCGGTTGTAGGACTGCGGATACATTCTCTCCCACTTGGAATTTTGCATCATCTTTGTATTTCACCTTTCTCGTGCACAATTCTTTCATGAACTTTGCCCATTTCGGCATCGTGCCCAGAGCAGTGATAAGCGGTATATTAATTTCCACCTTTTGAAATACGCGATACATCTCACTCATTTCTTCCTCTCTGCGGTTCTTGGCCAATCTGCCTGGAAAGGGAGGTAAAACCTTAGGATTAGGTTTAACATAGGTTGGCTCAATGATTGCCTCTTCTTTTTCCGTCTTTTCCTTGGGCAGTTCCTCATGATCATCGTCGTCTTGATCAATGTGTTCTGCGAGATCTTCCACTTCAGGCATGTCTGCGTCGTCTTTAGGCATGAAAACTTTCTCTGGCAGTTTCTTCCCACTTCTCAGGGCTACAACATTCAGTTGGGCTAACTCGTTTACCTCTACTTGAGGAGGTAAATTTCCTTGCTTCTTCTCAAGACGCGTCACGACGACCGTCAATTGGGAAACTTGGTTCCCAAGGCTCTGGAGGGCTCCCCTTGTCTTGACCTTGACTTTCTCGTTCTCTTGCTGAGCCTTCACATTCTCTCGTGCCATAGTATGCACAAGTTCGGCCAACGATGGCCCACCGCTTTGGTCACGCTGATTATTTACGTATTCTTTGTTGTTGTCTGCCCTTCTTGGGTTGTTAGACCACCGAAATTTTCGTGGTTCCTCCATCCTGGGTTGTAGGTCTGGGAGTTTGGATCATATCTCCTCTGCTCGTATTGCCCATTACCATTCTGACCCACTGCATTGACTTCTTCTTCTTCAAAAAGGATGGGACATTAATCCGTGTGATGTGTCACGGCCGTGCAAATTTGGTAAACTTTAGCTTTCTTTTGCCCTGGCCCCATGTTGGTTATGAACTTGTCGAACAGGTTACAAAGTTTGTCGGCTTGGTCTCCACGGTTGAAGAAGTAGCGCTGCTTGCCTTGGAACTTCTCCTCGCCCGTCTCATTTTCTTGACCATCTCGCCCGAGTCTAAAGGCCTCACTGGGAACTTTATTCATTATCGATCCTCCACAAGTCGCATTCACCCAAATTTTCTCGGATGCCCTTAACCCGGCCATGAAATATTGGATTAGATCATGGTGCGGAATTTGATGTTGAGGGCATTTCGCTGCTGTTGTTTAAACCTTCCCGATAATCATAAAGGTTTTCCCGTGCCCATTTTGATCTTGCTTATTCTTTTCCTCATGTTACGAATGCGGCGGCGGAAAGTACTTCTCGAGGAACCACAGTGCGGTTGTGCCCAAGTGGTCACACTTCGCGTGGGCAAGGTGTAGAGCCATTCTCTTTCCCCATCATGCGAGAGAAGGGAATGATAGTAATCTCACATACTCCCCAAGGTTTTCATTGGCGCGGATAGTCCCACACGCCATCTCGAAGTCTTGTAAATGTCTTTGTGGATCCTCCCCGGGCATATCACTGAATCGGGGGAGGATCTGGATGAAGGAATGCTTCATCTCCTAGTGGCCATTGATTGCGGGCAAAGTGATGCCCGTTGGCCTCAGGTTCTGGTTGTTGGGGAACACCATTTCCCTCAATGTTCGCTCTACTTGCGGTTGTTCACCCATCGTATTGCCCTCTGGGTTCTCTTCTGGATTAGCTGTCCTTGCAGCTTGTCGTGCCCTCCGTACTGCTGCTCTCCTCCGCCTTGCGTGCTTTTCGATCTCAGGATCGTGCAAAAGTCCTCCGTTCTCTCCTGCAAGGTTAGGTCGTAGCATACAATAAAGAAAGCAATAACAACTCAAGAAATAGAAATTACTACTGGAATGCGCAACTCCCCGGCAACGGCGCTAATTCTAACACGCTGTCGTTTAGCGTTCAAAATAAATTTATAACCTATTGCCCATCACAGGCGTAGCCAGCGATAAGTATAGGGTCGATCCCACGAGGAGTTGGTGTAGCAATCTCTGATGTCACGATGTCACTTAAAAGGAATGAGAGGGGTGAAATTATCTTGATCACTATAGGTATGGCTAAAGTAACCTGAAACAAACTCAAAGGAATATCAAATAATAAGACGAGTCTGGCTTGGGCAACAACTTCGTGAAGACGATTAACACTCGGTCCTAGGTGCAAAGGTTTTCTCTACATGACATGCATCAACCGGTTATAAGAGACATCGTGACCCGTTGTCACGCGTCACGCCTGACGCATGCCCCTCCAAGTCTATCCTTTACGTGTAAAGAAGCGAGGACACCCTATGCAAACTATCTAACCCGTAATGCCCACGAGGACACCTCGAGGACACCTCAAGGCGTTGCTAGGACTCGCCCGCATGCTATTTGGGGTGCCTAATCAATTATTACTTGCAACCTCCCTTACCCACTATGTTATTTGCAACTAACACACGAGTTTGGTTAAGTTATATATGATCTGGGAACACGCATGCATATCGTAATGCCTACTTAGACCTCTCGAGTTATATTAATATTACATCACTGCCTTGATTAATTGCAAAGGCTTGGTGCTAGGACTACTCGAAGGACTTAATGTATGTGACTCGCCCACATATACGGTCGATGGTGTTGGCCTATGAGCAATTGGTTCCTTGTTGGCGATCTTTCCTTGCCAGACGGACAGGATGACCGACACCTTAATCCGAATTATTACTTGCTCTTGCCTCCTTCCTCCCACTATGTTGCCCATTTGCAACTGAACACAGGTCATGCGATGGAGCGAGTTTGGTTAAGCTCCTTGTGTTATATATTGCTCAAGTTCCACTCCTTCTTGCCCATTTACGCCTTTGCCTTGGACCTAGTGCTTAGACCTAGGCAAGACGGAACAAAACTTGGCCTCGTCGGCCGGACGGGCTTGTGAGCGTGCGATGCATATCGTAATGCCCTACT
This sequence comes from Salvia rosmarinus, assembly GCA_036937905.1. Lineage (NCBI taxonomy): Eukaryota > Viridiplantae > Streptophyta > Magnoliopsida > Lamiales > Lamiaceae > Salvia > Salvia rosmarinus. The sequence goes on from CM072817.1 coordinate 38,320,493, forward strand.
TAGACCTCTCGAGTTATACTCCGAATTACGATCGTTTTAATGTCCTTGGAAGATCCAATTCATCCTATTTTTGCCGTTTTTCTACAAAATATCAAAACAAACTAAATAAGTCCGAATTGAAAATGGAAGACATCGAATGATGAAATCATCAAAACAATAATTATCCTCAGGATCACAAGTTTAGTTTTGTGCTTCTGATAGCCAGTACACATCAAAAATACTAACATCAATGATTTAGAGTCTAAGCTCAATCAAAAGATATAATTCAAGTCATAGACAAGAAGGAACAAGGTAATTAGTGCTAGCTCATCAGCGGAAGTCTAAATACGGAACTAATCTGTCCAAAATATGGAGTGAACTCAAATCTCAGCTCTGCTCCGTCAGCGCCCATTGATCAACCTGAAAACATTTGAAAATATTTGGGCTGAGTACTAATGTACTCAGTGGACATGCATTTTTTCATAAACATTTCATAAATTAGTAAAAGCAGTTTATCCAATCATGATAACATAACTTAGAAGGTTTTAAAAAGAGAAACCACTTCTAAGCATGCAAAAATATTTCATTTATTGGGCCCATTGTCACGACTCTTCTGTTACTCGCTTTGATCCCGGGCCTCTAGCCACCGTCGGATCACATACTCCCATTATTATCATCGGGGACGTAACCCGGACAAATTCATAATTCCATGACGTACTTCGGAACGCATCCATACAAGCACCATAATAATATGACGTACTCCGAAACGCATGCAGACAAGCACCATAATAACATGACGTACTCCGGAACGCATCCAGACAAGCACCATAATAACATGACGTACTCCGGAACGCATCCAGACAAGCACCCTTATAACGCCTCATGATTATGTTAGTGTCCGATGGAGATCAACCCACCGAAACAACTAACTAGTGTACACAATTCTCAATTAACGTATAAGATTAAAAGAGAATCTCGATCGATACATTTACGAGCCTTAAATAGAGTAGAGCGCACAAAAACATTTTTATTGGATAAACAGTTTACATTTCATGAAATATCAGAGCATATAACTCAAATATACTTTTCGTAAATAAAGCCCACCTTGATAGGACAAAGCCTGACGAATCACTATTGTATACGTCTCGGGAAAGCAACGCTAATCCCCTTGATCGACAAAACCTACAAGAAGCACTAATCTTAATAGGTCTCGAAAAGCTAGCCTTAAGTTCAAGTAAAGTAGGATACTAGCTTATGATTCGTTAAGCCCGAGTTTTCAAAATATAATTAAATTTGAAAACTAATTTATATCGGCTAAGGCACCAACAATACCCTTGCTCGACTTTTCGTTTAAAAACAATTTAATTTCATAATCTTCTTTTGTTAAATACTTTTACTAAAGTATAATGCATACTAAAATTAAATATATATATATAAAATATATATATATATATATATATATATTAAGGACTCGCTAATATGACACATAATATAATTATCAAATTATGCACTTGTTTAACATAATTTAATTTATTAAACATTCTAACTTAATTAATTTCATTAAAAGAAATTAATTACATTAATTAAATAGGTCATGATCATAATTAAAAGTAACTTAAACTTGAACTTAGCATTGACTTAATCAATTAATTAATTAAACTTAATAGTAATTAATTAATTAGTTAATTAACTTACCATAATTAAATAATTTAAACTTATATTTAAGTTTAAGTTAATTATTTATTTAATTGGACTTAATATAATTTAATTAATTAAGTCTCAAAGATTTAATTAATTTAAGTCCAAGAATTTAATTAATTGAAGTCCAATTACTAATTAAATCTAAGGTCCAACTATTAATTTAATCACTAAGGTCCAATTTATTAAATAAATTTTCGGAGCCAGTCCGTTTAATAAAAGATCACCAACACATTTAATGATTTAGCCCAACACATTTAATTAAAAACTCATTAATCTCACAAATATTAAAATTAATTTCAGCCCATTTATTTAAAAAAAGGAGAATGTTCTCAATTCAGAAAACTTCTCGCCCACACATTGCCCAACTGAAATTAAATAACAAGCCCATAAATCCTTATTATAATTCGCCCAAAAGCATTTAATAAAATTTTAGTCCAACACTTTGAAAAGGATTAAGCCCAACTCCACCCAATTACCTCAAACCCTAAACCTAAAGTTCATCCATTTTTCGTCGCTTTTCGCTCACCGCCGTCGCCGATCGGATTCAGCGACCCCATTTGTTTGTTTTCTCTTCCTCTCTTCCCCATCTCTCACGTCTCTCTCTCTCTCTCATTCACTCAACCACACAAACTCACTCACACACGCACGCACACGAAGACTTCGTCGCCGCCTCCGGCCGGGCACGTCGTCGGCCGGCGGTCAGTCTTCTCCCTCGGCTCGCGCACACTCGACGCACAACACACACACACACACGACAACACACACCATGCAACACACACACGCAACGCACGCACACGCACACACGCGACCTCAGTTTCCTCCCTTCCGGCGACGCGGCAATGAGCCACCGCCCGCCATCGATTTCCCTTCCTCACCTCTCTTTCTCGATCAAACCACACACGCACGCGACCACAGCGTCACACACAGTACACGACACACGCACACGACGCACAACACTCACACGGCAGCACACACACACACACGGCTGCGACGTCGCTGCCGACGTCGGTTCGGCTCGCGCCGCCCGGCGTCGCCGCTGCCGCCGCTCCATCTCTGTCTCTCCCTCACTCACGTCCCACTCACAGCACACACTCACCACGCAAAACATATACATATATGCATATAAACATTAAAATAGAAGAAGATTATTGCTCAAATTTTAGAAGCTTAGAGTTATACCCTTGTAGATTCCTCTTGTTGAGGTTGCAAGAATGAGTGAGTGAAATTCTGAAAATGGAGGCTAGGGTTCCAAAGATAAGGAGAAGTGAAGCCTTTATAGTGTAGGGTTTTGATTGTCCATGGGCTTTCATTTTTGGGCCTAGTTAAACCAAAGCCCATTATATGATTTATTCTTACGGGCTCAAGTCCGATCTTAAAGATTATAAATTAGTAATTAAACATTAGTATATCATTTTTGATATAATGATTTATAAGTATATATATATAAATCATATTCAATTATTATATAATATATAATAATTCTCGTAATCACTTTATAATAATTAGTGAAATAAATTCTTTTTGTTGGAATTTTAAAAAATTTCTTTCATTGGGCACGAATCATTTTAAATTCTAAGTTCGAAAGTCATTCTAATCTTATTAAGAAGGCGGGATATGATGACGAGTTCTAGTCGCGAGGCATTTCCGTGTGGCCATGAGGCGCTTATCGCGATCAATGGTCGCGAGGCCGTGTCGCGAACCTCCTCAAGACGTGGTCGGTGTTTCTTCGCGATTGACTATCGCGAGCTGTGAATTGCGTCGGGTCGTGAGCTCCTCTTCCGCGTTCATTCGCGATCAAATATCGCGAGCTATGAATTGCGCCGGGTCGCGAGCTCTTCTTCCGCGAAGTTTAAATGTGTACTCATGTGTCTTCTCCTATTTTTAGATCAAAACATGTGCTAAAATAACACAAAATACACACGGCATCATATCTTTCAAAGCAATTAAATAAATATGAAAAGATAGCTCAACAATCATTTATCAACTAAAAACGAGACAAATATATCTATATAAATCATGTAAAAATGAGGCTTATCACTTGTGCACTATTAGGGCTTGAGGATTCACCCTCGACGGGATACCACTTTACGTGGACTGATACGGTGAAGTATTCTAAGATTGATAGGGTTTTAATTAATAATGCTTGGATGGATGCTAACCTTTTTTGAATGACAAATTTTCTAACAATAGGCACTTTGTCTGATCATTCACCGGCACTTATCAATCTCCAGCACTGATCAATCTCTTTGGAGATGTGACTAGATACCATCGTTCTTTCAAGTTCTTCAACATGTGGATGAAGCATCCTAACTTCAAACTCTTACTTGAAGAAAATTGGAATGAACATGAGAATGGTCGACCTCAGTGGATGTTGTCAGCAAAGTTGAAGAAGATGCTAAGGATTTTCAAGGAGTTCAGACACCTCACAGAAATGACGAGTATTTCTAGAGCTGCACTACATTCTGTGCAAACAGCTCTAGATAGTGATCCCCATAATGGGGACTTGTTGGAACAGGAACTTGGTCTTTGCAAGAAGACTAAGTTCTTGGAGGAGGTTGAACGCAGTTCTTCAAACAAAAAAACGAAGAACTTGCATATCAACATTTCTGACATATGCACAAAATTCTTTCACTTTATGGTTAAAAGAAACCACACACGTAACACTATTTCTTTTCTTTGCTAGAATTTGGATGATCCAACATATGATATGGAAGAGATTATTGCATCTTTTAAGGCCTTCTACATTGATCTCTTTGGTGTGAAGGTCCCAACGAGTGGATTCGACCCTAGTGTGTTTAATGAGGGATCACAGTTTGATGCACAAGATAGAATGGATATGGTTATGGAGGTGACTCAGATGGAGATTAAGAATGCTCTGTTCAATATTGCAAGTGAGAAGGCACCGGGATCGGATGGCTATCCTTCAGCCTTTTTCAAAGAGAATTGGGATATCGTGGGTCATGACGTCGTTTTGGCTGCACGGGAGTTCTTTGAGAAAGGGGTTTTGTTGAGGGAGTTAAACCGCTCAGTGGTAACTCTTATCCATAAGAAGCATCATAATCCCACTGTTGCTGACTTTAGACCTATTGCTTGCACCAACGTTATTTACAAGACTATCACGAAGTTCTTGACTGAGAGGATGGCATCTTTGATGGATAAGATTATTGATCCAGCACAATCCGGCTTTGTGAGAGGTCAGAACATCTCAGATAACATCTTCTTGTGCAGGAATTGCTTAGAGGCTATGAAAGGAAGCAGATAACTCCGAGGTATGCTCAAGATTGACCTTCAAAAGGTTTACGACTCGATATCTTGGGACTTCCTCAGATGAGCGCTGGATGGTCTTGGGTTTCATCATTGCTTCACTTATTGGATTATGACTTGTGTTACCTCAGTGACTTACACTTTAGCCATAAATGGAGGGACACATGGTTTCATCACTGGACAGAGGGGACTTCGGTAGGGAGAACCAATGTCACCTACTTTGTTCTTATGCTGCATGGAGTACCTTTCGAGGATGTTGAAGAAGCGAACAAGGGAGTTGGACTTTCAATATCATCCAAAGTGTAGTAATTTATTTATTTCGCATCTTGCATTCCCTGATGATTTGTTACTCTTTGGCAGGGGTGACATTCTTTCAATGGAGGTGCTTGCAGATGCTCTAGGGGATTTTGCTAAAGCATCAGGCCTCAAGATTAATAATCACAAGTCCTTGATCTTTATGGCGGGAGTTCGACCTTTCGAGAAGCAGGCGATCCAAAATCTGTTTGGTTTCCCAATAGGAGACCTCCCGACAAGATATCTTGGCATTCTGCTTTCTTCAAGAAAACTAGGAATCACTCAGTATAGTGGACTAGTGGAGAAGATAGCTTCTTTTATCCACCATTGGTCTAATCTCAATTTATCTTCTGCAGGACGATTGGAGTTGATACGCTCGGTTTTATAAGGTGTGGCGTGCTTCTAGCTACAGGTTTTACCTCTTCCAGCCACTGTCATTGATCGGATCAATACGATGGCCAAGCAGTTTCTGTGGGGATCAACACATTATCCTGTTGCTTGGAAGTCTGTTTGTTTACCAAAGGATGAAGGAGGATTAGGGCTTCGAAACCTCTCGACTTGGAACAAGGCTTTACTTGCAAAGACACTGTGGAACATCCATATTAAGAAGGATTCCCTTTGGATTCAGTGGATCATGCAGAGTATCTGGCTGATACCACTATATGGGAGTTTTCTACACATATTCATTTGTCAGCTCTCCTAAAGAATATCCTAATTCTTCATGATCGTATTTTGCAGGATTGTGGAGGTAATCATCAGAGAGCTGTGGTGTTGTTTGAGAGCCTATTTGGTTCAAAAGGAACAGGTGCAGCTTACCACTATCTACGTGAGAAGGGTGAGAAGCAGTTTTGGCATAAGGCGATTTGAAAACACTTCATCCCGCCTAAGTTTTCCATCACAATGTGGCTCGCCATGAGGGGAAGACTTAAGACAGTGGATAGACTCAGGCAAATGGGTATCTCACAGGTTTGCACCATTTGTAATACCCATTTAGAATCTCATGATCATTTGTTTTTTGAGTGCAAAGGTACGGAGGCTGTGTGGATAAGAATTCGAGAATGGCTTCATCTCCCGAGGAGAATGACAACAATTTCGAGTGCTATCAAGCACATAAAGAGAGAGAGAAGAAGGCGGGGTCAGCTATCATCCTCCGGGCTAAGCAAATAGGTCTTGCGGTAACGGTTAATCACATTTGGTATGCACGCAACAAGCTAATCTTTGAAGATATCCCCTTTCATGTGAAGACCATTGTGAAAGTTATTCAAGAAGATGTATATGCTGCTTTATATTTTATGTATCCTGTTGACCTTGTTATTTCTTACTTTGAATTGGCTATGTAGTGATCGAATTATGTCTCGGTTTTCATGACGGATCCACTTTTGGGATGCCATGATATGTACTTGTTTTTTAGTGGAACTTGTGTGAGTGTGTTGAGGGACTGTTTCGGCCCAACCGAATCAGTGCACCTTGCGTGTTTGCATGTGTTCACTAACCCCACCCCTTGTACACCGCGATTACACAGCACGAGGGCATTCTTTTCCCCGCAGGTCACGGGATTTTTAATGAGGTCCGCCCCTACTTCGTCACTTAGGGGTTGTTTGGAGTGGTTTCTTTATGTGCTTTACTAGTTTGAGCGAGTCGCTCTTTGGCCTAAATGTTTTGGCCATTAGGTTTTTATGACCCCTCCCCTGCCTAGTTTTAATGACATGGCTGTATCCCCCTCGGGTATGCCCGAGTTCAGTTTGTTCATGTTTTATCCGTTTTATGTTAATTCGTACGTTTTGACCAAAAAAATAATTACTATAAACTAGATGAAAAAAATGCCTGCATTATAAATTAGACAAAATTGTTAAAAGGCGAACTACAGAAGATATATGCAAGTTTTATTAATATAAGATTCAAACGACAAATTTGTGATATGAAAGCTGAATTATTAAAATTATCACTATAAGGCTGGAAAATCACACATTCCCATCTATTTTAATTAATTTTCAATACAATTACTAAATGAATGATACAATTTTATTTAATATTCTTTATTAAAAACAATGACTCAAAATATATGTGTTTTTCGCCCTAAGGAATTTCATTCTTCATTTTGAACAAAACTATGGTGCGCGATATCCGCAATTATATTTAAGTACTAATTAAATATCAATTAATAAATGAATAATTAGGGTTTAGTAATCTAAGTTAGGATTTATTGATATTCAATTAAAATTTACTAATCTTTGATTGTAATTGTTAATTACAATTAGAATTTTATAGTGCAGATGCTCCGTGTATTCAAACGCACGTAAGTGTGCCGCTAGCATTTTTCTTTTAATTCGACAATTTCTTTATCACAATATATTCGACAATTTATGTTGGGAATTTAGAATCAATAAATTGATTAGATTCCAAAACCAATTGAAAAGATATATAAAATTATGTATTCCTAATGATAAGTTATTCTGTTATATAGTTTGTAGTTAACTCATATGTTAGAAAGCTAAACTCGTAGTCTGAGGAGGGACTGAGTTGAAGACATCCAATCTGAGACCAACTCAAGAGGACTTAGTTAGCTCATCAGAGGAATAACCTCAAGCTTTGAAGTAGTCAGAACGGGGCGACAAAGTCATGAGCAACAACAACGAGCTTAACGCCAACGAAGTCAAGGCATCAGATAAAAGAGCTCAATGTTGAAAGATCTGAAGTTTGAATTGAGTCAAAAAGTGTCTGAGTTCCGTGAAGGGATCTTGAAAGCCTGATTCATCAGGGAATCTGATGATCACTGCGACATCAGCATGTATTAATTAGACAAGCATCGCAAAATCAAAGAATCTAAAGGACTCAGATACTCATTCAGAGGATCTAAAGTCGGTCGAAGCCTTATCACATATCAGAGAGTTGAAGATAAAGAAGTTAAAGAAGTTTAAGGGAGTCAGGACGGGACCAAACGTAGGTTGATAAAGAAGAGTCAGATTCATTGATAGCTTGCTGAAAGCATCTATCTGACTTGGTAGGTGACAAAGTACAAGACAACAAGCACATTTCTCAAACGGAGTTTGAATTTCAAATGACTAATTTTCCAAAAGCTAGTTTGAATTTGAATCCCTATAAATACGGGACTTTCACAACTGATGAAGTGGTTAGAGAGTGAGAGAGAGCCTTAAGGAGAAAAGAAAGAAAGAACTCCAAACCTCCACATTCGGCAAGACTTGGACGAAACCTGAGCTATCCATGGTTAATAATTTGACCATTTCGTTTACCGTGAAACTACTTAAGTCTAGTCTTTCATACCTCTAAGCCGAAATTCAATGTTACATCTATAATCAAGCTTAGACAAGTGAGCCTATCCTTAATATAGCTTTTTAATGTAAATGCTCATTCGAATAGTTGGAAAAGAGTAGCCTGAACCAAACCCCGACATATGTTGTAAGTGTAGAAGTTAGGGTGAAGCACGAGTTAGCAGCAAGGTGTAGTCGTCTGAAAACAGAGTTCGGGGAGTAGACCTTAGGTGAACCGGGTGAAAGCAAGTGAGAGTTCCTGACCTGATAACCCAAAGATTAATAATCTCTGAGGAAATTTGAGGTCGGATCTCTAAGAAAATTGAGATCCACGGGCACTAACTTTGGAAGTACACATCAATAAATTTCTAAGGAAATTGGAATTCACATGGTCAATAGATATGTTGATGTATGAGGAGTTTCTCCAAATCACATTGAAAACCTGGTGTCGTTTACTATTTTGTTTGCTGAATGTTTATATTGTATATCTTACACTTATCACATCATCAGTCGACTCAGATTCAATTTGATGTACACACATCATACTGACTCTTGTTTGCACCTGACTTATATTTTGTCTTTCATTGTTTCTATGTAAATGAACGAGAAAACCTTCGTTCCTCCACATCTCGCACACACATTGAGTCTCAACTGCATCTCGCTGACTTACAATTCTTATCATCGAGAAGATCATAACTTGATTTAATCACATTCTTGATAAGGCTAACTAAGACTTGTAAGATCCAAAAAAATTTCAGTCAACAAATGTATTCCCTCACATATACCTAACATCCTCGTTTAGGGCCACCCATTAATTTCGCAACAAAGATCAGTGAGCTTAGATAATAATAATTCCGAAGAACTAATTTATTTTAAATTATATAATCGTCTTAATCGTCAATTGTTAATCTATAAATTCGGATCCTTTAAGATAAGCACAAAACACTTTTCGAAAAAACCATTAGTCAATGAGAAATTAATCCAAACAAAGATCAGTGTACTTAGATAATAATAATTCCGAAGAACTAATTTATTTTAAATTATATAATCGTCAATTGTTTATCTATAAATTCGGATCCTTTAAGATAAGCACAAACCACTTTTTGAAAAAATCATTAGTCAATAAGAAATTAATCCAATTGGAGAAATTAATTTCGTTTGCTAATACTTAAATGAGAAAAACACTTTAGAAAAAGTTAGGGAATAAATAAAATATATTTTGACTAGGTGCATGATGATTATTTAGCTTTGCTAAAATATGACTGTTTTCACACGTTTATCATTCTTATTATTGGCGGGGGAATTATAATTCCGGGTAATAACTCTTCATAAATTTGGTACAAATACGCAATCCACATACTTAGAGAAAACACATATATAAATAATGTATTAAATAGAAATCTAGCATAAATATGACAAGTACTATTATTGTCGCTGATTATTTTCAATCATGCATGAAAGTGACGAATTGGAAATTCTCGCATTAGTGAAATGTTATTGTTGTTTGAGATAATCTGTCTTATATTTTATTTAAAATTTCATGAAGCTAGGTAATTGTTAATGGTAAAATGAAGAAGAAAGACAAGACATAATTTTCCACCATGGATCTTTTTCTTTTTCCCTTAGCTCCTATATTAATCACGGCTTAATGTGAGATTAATACCGCAAATATAGTGTCTACAACATAACAATAGATATTACGAACATTTATATATAAAAAAAACATAAAATTGTTCGAGCTAGTGACATATTTATTTTTGTAACGAAACTCGTACATATGCATGCCAAATCCTATACTTTGGTTTGGTTATCAAATTTATATGTCACAAAAACTTTTGTACATCACGGACAAAAGTATCATTTGTTACACAAAAAAATATCATTACATTAAAGAAAAATATCATTTATTTAAATATCATACATTAAAGAAAAATATAAAATATCTTTTACACTGAATAAAAATATCAAAGTTTGTATGTAAGGAACGAATGTATAAGAAACCACATCTTTATTTATATACATATACAACAAAATAAGGTAAAGTTTGTTTCAAAACATCATGTTTCCATTTCAAAGCAAGATTTTAAAAACAAATCAATATTTATAAGTATCAATCTAATCAGTGTAACAAAAACAATCTACAAATAAAATGAATATTAAGATAGTAATCAAATTGCATTTTTCACACTTTGATTTCATACGCGATTGCATGTTTTTCAGCCAATCCATAAACTTATTTTACATTATCATTTATGTAAAGATTTCGAATAATTCCATTGTCAACTCATAGCATAATCTTATAAGATTTTTAATAACGAGATTGTCAATTCCACCGACTATACTATCTCATAGTGATAGGACGCTTCGCTCAACATTTGAAAAAATAATGATCTTATGCCTTATATCAAAATCAATAAGGTTTTGCACCCTTATATTTAGGCACAACATGTAATTTCTATCTTCATCAGGGCAAAATTTGCAAGATCCTATATTTTGAGGGGGCAATTGCAAATTACCCCAAATTAACAACCATAACAAGATTTCCATCTGCTAATAAACAACTTCAAAATCTCCCCCCAAAATTCCCAATCACAATCCCCCAAATTCCTGCAAGATTCAGCACATATATATAAGCATTGATTTGGGAATTTCGGAATCGACTGCGTGATTCAATCATGAGGAAGCGGGAGAGAGAGAATCCGTGCGGGATTTGCGGCCACTACCACAAGTACGAGGAAGGGGAGGTCTGCGGAGTCTGCGGGCACCGCATGGCCGCCGTCGCCGACAAATCCGCCTCGCCCGCCTTCCATGTCAGCGCCTTCCCGTCGGAGATCCTGCCCGAGTTCCTCTACTTGGGCAGCTACGATAATGCTGCCCGCGCTGAGCTGCTCAAGACGCAGAGCATCTCTCGTGTTCTCAATGTATGCTGCGATCTCCTTTTTATTTTTATTTTTTGGTATTGAGATATCTGCGCTGTTTGATTCGATCTGTCGAACTGTTTGTTTGCATAATGTTGCAACGTTAAGTTAGTAGTAGGAGAGGACATAGAACTTGTTGCTTAGAGTTTGATATTTTAGAATTGGAAGTGCTTGGATCAATTGATTCGTTGAGTCTTTTCGTGCACGAGTTTATAGATGATTACCATCATGATCTCTGTGTTTCATTAAATTGCGTGTACAGTTGCAATTTTTACTTGATTGAGTTAAATAGGTGATCGGGGATGACATAGAATATGTTGGTTGCAGTTTGATCCCTTATAGTTGTACGTGCTCAGATCAATCGATTATTTGAGCGCTTGTGTGTGTGTGAGTGTGTGTGTCGGTTTATCTGTGTTTAGTTTTCCTTTGAACTCTATGTTTTTAGTTTTCCTGTTGTGGACCTAAGGAATAGGGATGCTTTTCAATTATGGACATTGGAGATTGGTTTCATCATCAAACTGAATTAATTGTTTACCTACTCAACTAGTGAATTAACATGTCCAACCAAGCCACTTTGGCAATTTTAAATGGATGAATAAGAATACAAAGTTTTGATTATCATTATAGAATGTCTCAACTATCAACTTATATTTTTTGTCCTACAAATCCAATTCAATTCCTTTGTTCACTCAGTTATTCAGTTAGGAGTTTGAAATATAAGGTGGATGAATAAATTCTTGAGAAGCTTATTCAATTCCTATATTATTATAGAATCTCACAAAAATAAGCTACTTTGATGCTAATTTGACAGTTTTATAGCAAGGTTGCAAGTATACCTAGGGGCCCTTTATGCATTTTTTTCATTGGGACATCAGAAGCATTGTTATTTATTTTCCATCTATGTGATTGAAAGTATGCTTACCTCATATATCCGAACCAAGTACACCTTGGTGATATCGGAAGACAGCATGTGTAGACCTTTCTTTGTTCTTCCGAGCATTGCATTGCTTTTTGAATTACACCCAATAATTCTCTATAGACATCTTTGCACGCGTTGTGCTAGGGGAAAGGAGGGGTGTGAAAGCTTACATTGTTCTTGGTTTGTAGCTTGAATTAGTTATTAGCATTTTAATTTGACAAGCTTTATTTCTTTCTTATATCACATTCTGCATCTTATGATATTAAACTTTATAAGGAAAATTTCAATCATTTAACTGATCTGTCTATGTGCAGACTGTACCTGCTTGTCAGAATCTGTACAAAAATTCATTTACCTATCACTGCCTGCCAGATGAAAAGGGATTACCATTTGATAATGCAATCCAATTTCTAGGTAACTTCTTAACATTAATATCTATTAGATGGTTTCTCTCATCTGAATAGATATTTTGTTTGATTCTACTGCATATGAACTTTCATGTTAGTGAATCAAGTGACTGTCGTTGGTGTGGTTTATCTTTTTTTTATTGAAATTCATATCTTGATATGCTTGTGCAGAACAATGTGAAAGAGATAGGGCCCGGGTTCTTGTGCACTGCATGTCAGGCAAAAACAGGTGATTCTTCAGCTGCCCTTTTATTTAGTGGCTTTGGGTAGGGAAAGGGTCTGTTAATTTCACTCTTTTCTTGTTCACGCTAGCAATAAATACTTTTTTATTCCCTGCTTTTGATTGATTTTGTACTTGACATCAATAACATGAAGTTAATTTCCTCGATATGTATCTCATGTTTTGACAGGTCACCTGCTATAGTAATTGCTTACTTGATGAAAAGCAAAGGCTGGAGACTTGCTCAAAGTTATCAATGGGTGAAAGAGCGAAGACCATCTGTTGAACTAAATCCAGGTCTGGGCAAAGTTTGCTGTGCTAGTTGTGCTTGTATGTATTCCAAATATATATCATATAAACATGCTGAAAGATATTAATTCATATAAATGGTGTGGTTACTTGAGGTTAGACACTGCAAGATCTTTGCCATAACAAGGTGTTGAGGTTTTTCATCTAAATGCGATTCATATTACTTTGCACCTTTTATTTGGTCAATAGGGATTGAATACGGGTATTTTCTTCATGTTTTCTTCTATTTCAGATTTTTACAATTCTGTGTGAAGGGTGCATTAAAAGAAATACTATCATGAGGTTCTATTAAAATGAGAATGAAGCAAACCAATGAGGGGCCAGGTGAACCCAAACTTCATGAATTTAGTTTCTGAAAACTTAACCAAGTTCCCTTCTATTTATTCAGTGCATGGCTTTTCCTTTTATTCTTGTGGAGTTGCATTGGGGAAGAAAGACATAGCCCGTTGGCCGTTGATTATGGTCCACACCACAGTATTCATTCTTATTGCTCTATGGGGTCATTGTTTTAGCACATTTCATCGACTTGGCCCCCCTTTCCTACCTGTTTAATTTGTGATGCTATCATCTTCATTTTTCCATGGAGCTATGTCTGGTGACTTGATATAATGTATGTGTAAGTATGGACATATAACGTGATAAACCTAAACGAAGATCACGAACTTTATATTTATTTCTTTAGTAAGCGATTTCTGATTGCATGAGGGTCATATGAGCATAATATTGAACCTTGATCTGTGATCATACTAATTTCTGATCTGACATGTAGACTCATTTTTTCAGCGGCTTATGAGCAATTACAGGAGTTCGAGAAAAAGATTTTCAGCTCAACAGACAACAGCAATATTGCCCTCGCCCTGCCAAACTTTTCGTCTCCTAGTCAGCCTACCTTGGCTTCGGCTTCTCAAGGACTGATGACACACCCATTCCTGCTCCAGCCTTCACTAATGCCACCGGCTCTTCCGTTTTCTCCCATCCTCCATACGAGATCCCTCAGGAGTTCACCTTTGGAGCCGGGCAGCCACATACGAGCACCCCTCCACCTGCTAACGACATTACAATGGGTGGTTCCTAACTGGTTCCGATTTCCCATCATGACATTCGTCTACAACCATTTGTCCTCAGTCCAGCCTGTGACCTACCACGAGTTGTTTACATGCGAAGATTGGAATGTTAAAGAGGGGAGAAACGCTTGGATTTGGGACACTTGGGAACTGATGGTCGGAATCTTCTTAATCTCTTTCAGTCTGTTTCCTGTTGACACGAAAACGAGCAAGTTCTACACCTGATTCAAGCGAACTTTACATGTACTGCAGCATATTTCTTGAGCTCACTGTGTATCCATTTTTCTATAGTTTACTTGTACAATGGATTCATATATAAAGATTAGTACATGTTGAATTCCCACAAAAGAATAGTTAAATTGTACTGATTTACTTTGTGAAAATTTTCATTTATCAGTTAAAACAGCTTCTTAATATTTCCAGTTGTGTTCTTGTTGATGTGTTTTGATCTGTGTTTACAAATTCTAATATTGTGTGAAAAACCAAAGAAAATAAATATTTAAATAATGATGCGATAAGGTGAATTGCACCAAGAATCATAATTTTTACATCGACCTGCGAATTTATTACTTTTGAACTTCACAAAATTAAACATCAACTATTTTTATTTCTTTTTAAATTTGGTGCAAATATAACAAACAAAATTGTAAATGCGACCATCATATATAAGTATTTTATATTAAGTTATAAACTAATTAGAAATATAATTTGTAGTTTTGCGCGCGCGAGCTATGTAGAAAATGTATACACCACTAGTTCAAGAATTCATAAATATAATATATTATATATATGCATATATTGATTGAAAATTGCAGAACACAGTATATGTTATAATTAAATAAAATTTTCAAAAATCATAATTATAGTTAGGACTGGGCCAAAAAGCCTTATCTATAAGGATCTTTATAAAAGAAGCTTGCTTTAGAAAACAGTGGAATTTGAGAAAAATGGGCTTCCTCCATTTTATTTTTATTTTTTGAACAACCTCCACTAGTATTATTCATTTATTATTCTCATCATATTTGTTGAATTATCCATACAACACAGAATATAACAAGCGAATAATATATTGATAATACATATTCGTTTGAATTTCGTGTTACATCTCATGAGAAAACGCCGGTTGGCAAAACATCCTCCTGTGACAGCGGCCGAGCCTCGCCGGCAGCTAGTGTAGATGTTTGCCGGTTGGGGCGGCGACATTTGTTTGGGGAACACTTAGGATATCGCCCTCCGCCGATGTTGCAAGAAATGGACATACAAATATCATCACCACCAACAACTTCACCACCATTTTTGCTTTTTTAGTTGAACTTTTTGATCGATACTTCTTGCAAATCCCCCTTCAACTTCCTAATCCTAGCTAAGATGTTTTTATTTATTTATTTATTTAATTTGTTGGTAAAATTGTTATTGCACCCCTCTTTGTGTTTGTGGCTGTTCTTGTGTTTATGTGGATTTAATAAAATTTCATGAAAGAAATTTAAGTGTCTATTGTCCATTGATTGTTTATTTTTTAATGGACTAGAATTGATAGTTAAGGAAAAACAATTAAATAACTTGTATAGAGCCATATAAAATCTTAATACGATACTATAGAGGCTGCAGGCTGGAGCCCGTTTGTTGTTGTTGTTTTCAAAATTATGTAATCTTTGGTATTATAGAGTTCAAATTTTTATGTGGAATTTCAGTTGTTGCAATAATATCGACCTTATCGGCATAATTATGTTTTATTTAGACTCACTAGTAATATCCAATTTAAATTTTGCTAATATTAATTTTTGCAATCATATAATGTAACT
The DNA here is from genome assembly GCA_036937905.1 of Salvia rosmarinus. Taxonomy (NCBI): domain Eukaryota; kingdom Viridiplantae; phylum Streptophyta; class Magnoliopsida; order Lamiales; family Lamiaceae; genus Salvia; species Salvia rosmarinus. The sequence continues at coordinate 38,336,639 of CM072817.1, forward strand.
ATTATCTTCTTTTTAAAATAAAGATAAAAAGTATATTGTAATTTATGTTGGTGACCAACTAGCTAATATATCACTCTGCAATATTTTCATGATGTTTCACTCTGTAAAATATATGCCATGTATAAAACTAAAAATAAAGTAAAAAATACATGCCATGTATATCAATGTTTTGGTGATAGCAAGTGAAAAGCCTATTCGGTCAGTAATAAACTACTCCATCCTTCACCATATTCGTTCATCTAATTACATTTTGGTATATTCACAAAAAATGTCCACTTTTCTTTTTTTTAGAAACATCAACTTTACATTTTTACTATAAACCTACCCACTTATTTACAAAAAATCACTTATAGCCTAACTTTTTACACTCACTATTCATTAATATATTCATTTATTATTCCTATGATATACCTTTTAATCTCACTATCTATTAATCTATTCATTTATTAATTTCACTCACTTTACACCTATTACAATTTATTAGAATATGTGCCACCAAAATCAATGAACAAAAATGATGGACGGATGGAGTAATATTAATTCTTTATTGATACAATAAAGAGATAAGGTGTTCATACACCTTTTAAGTGTTTTTATAAAAAGCAAATACATCCATATCATTATATTTAGTATAATTTCATTTCTAATTCTGTTTAAAATTATGCAAATCATCTTGATGACTGACGGAGAGTTTAACTTCATTAAAAAATTTATTTTTTTGGGGATAAGGTGCAAATACACACTTAAAGGTTTTTGCAAAAAACAAATATACCTCTATCATTATGTTAAGTGCAATTTCACCTCTAACGTGTTTAAAATTGTACAAATCGTCCTGATGATTGATGGGAGTTTAGCTCCGTTAAAAAATTAATTTTTTTGTGATAATGTGCAAATACACTCTTAATGGTTTTACAAAGTTAAATACACTCGTAGAGTTATATTTAGTGCAATTTCATTCATAACGTGTTTAAAATCCTGCAAACCGCCCTAATTACAGACAAACATTTTAACTCTGTTACATACATTTCATTATTTTTTTGCCATCTTCTTCAACAAATATATGGATTTCAGAGGCATCATCATCTCTCATTTCATCAAAATTGTCATGCTCCTCATCTCTACCATCCTTATTTCTCTACTCCTCCACATCTCCAACCACTTAAGAAACCTCGCCACCTATCATTAGAGATGCTTGCTCACACAATCTCTACCCCTTCTTCTGCTACTTTACCCTCGACAACTCCAGAGACCTCCTCGAATTTACCATCGATCAAACGTCAACTGTGTTGAGGTCCGCAGAACCAGCCTCACCTATTACTTCATCGATCAAGAACTGAACTCGTCGGAGAGAAACACCGTCCAAGATTGCATGAAGTTATTCGATCAAACGCTCACGAGCTCGATCCGCCATAGCTGAGCTCGTCTCTCTCCCTTCTTTTTCACCTCGATCCTATGGAAATATCAAACCCTTTTTATCGCGGTCATGAATAATGAGCATACTTACATCAATATCTTCTTGGATTTGAAATAAGTCGATTTGATAGGAAACAAATGAAATGACAAATATCTGCAGATTTTGTTGATGCCAATTTCTCACATGACGTCTGACAACAATATCTTGACACTAATCAAGCATGTCGAGAGCTACCAAGAAACTATCAAGAAAGTGAAAACGATCGTCGGGGGAAAGGGTGGCGGAGAAACAACGCGTTGGAAGATGAACATAGTGAGGAATTTGAGGGTAAATGTGGTAGTGCAAAAAAATAGCACTACATTTTTAACGAAATTAAAAACCCTCCATCAGTCATCATGGCAATTTGCATGATTTTAAACACATTAGAGATGAAATTGCATTAAACATAACGATAGAAGTATATTTGTTTTTTACAAAAATGTTTAAGGTTATATTTGCACCTTATCTCTTTTTTGACGGAGTTAAATCTCCCGTCAGTCATCGGGGCGATTTGCACAATTTTAAACACATTAGAGATGAAATCGCACTAAACATAATGATAGGGGTGTATTTGTTTTTTGCAAAAACTTGTAAAGGTGTATTTGAACCTTATCTCAAAAATAAATATATTGTAATCTAGTCGTAGATTAAAATCCCTAAACAAATGAAATGGGACGGAGTTTTTTTTAATAATAATAATAATAATAATAATAATAATAATAATAATAATAATAATAATTATTATTATTATTATTATTATTATTATTATTATTATTATTAACCAAAAGTGAAGCAAAGACAACAAATGTACAACGATTAACGTTTTGGGAATTTATCTCACATACTAAAACTAATCAATCAGCACAAAATAGAAACGAGAAAAACTCCAACCACAAGAACTTCCAACTAACTAAACAAACTTCACCAAAAATATCCTATATAAATTCCATTTTCTTCTCAAAATCTCAACTCATCTTCATTTATTTCTCATAACTACAACCAAATTAAACAAGATTTTGAGGAAAAAGGAAAAAAACAACCACAAAGATACTAGCAATGGCTGCAGTGAGACCAAAACTTTCAATGTTTTTCTTGGTGGGAATTTTGATTTGCTTGATCATAGTAAAACAAGTCCATGCAGTAGAGCAACCCGGCCATAGCATCCACACTTTTCACGATCTTGCTAACGAGGATGCCGACGATACTCATTACGAGCATGTCATCGGCAACCTGAAGAAGTTTGGCGATGAAGATCCTGGGGACGATAGACCGGAAGTCACCGTTTTGGGACATTAATTAGGGTATGCACAGACAGGCACACGCATATATCTACACGTTTTTTTTATCTCATGGGGAGCTCTATATTCGTTTATTTTCTAATTGTTATTGGCACATATAGATATGAGAGGTTGTATCTTGTCCTTTATATTGTATCATGTTTTGTTCACTTTAATTATATTGTTATGTATTGGGTCTAAAAATTCAGAAGTTTGAATTTAATTAGACTCGTTTTATCATTATTGTAATTTGATTATATTCATACTATACTTTGAATAAAATATTATTGTGAGCTTCTTCATTCTCGTGATTTGTTTATGTATTATGTCAAGATAACTACTTCAAAAAAAATTTAATTGTAAGGCATACTCTGGTGCATTCGTTTAATTAAATCCTAATTATAATTAATAAAATTTAATTAATTAATACTTAATTACTAATTGCAGTTGTTCACACATTGCAGATAGACACACCAAAGTTTTCGCGTTTAGTTGTTTGTTCTAAAATAAATGGGCAATTAGATTTATGGCTAATTATTCGAGAATTTATGGTACTTTAATTTCCTTAAGAGAATAAATCTAATAAAGATATTACTCACTACATTCCAATTATATAGGCTGATTAAAGTTTTCACAAGGATTAACAAAATTTATTGGAAAAGAAAATTATATAAGTAACTTCCTAATATGTCCGTATTTATTTTTTGACTATTAATTAATGCATGAGTAAGTCAAAAGATTAAATAGGGATATACTCCATCCGTCCCACTCAAGATGACATGTATTTCTTTTTGGGTTGTCCCATCCAAGATGGCTGTTTCATTTTTAGGAAATAATTATCTCTTTAAAATTTATGGGACCTATCTATTTTTTATCACTTTATACACTTTTCCTAAATAACCGTGCCAAAAAAAGAGCCGTCTTGGGTGGGACGGAGGGAGTATTAGTTTATGAGTTAAAAAATATTTATCATTTATGGAAACAAGCTTATATATTTGGGACATCTAAAAAAGAAAAACAAGCCTATATAATTGACAAATGATGGTTTTTGCATGTATTTTAGGATGCTATTGATATCATTTCACTAAGGAATATCATGTTTGTTATGAGTTATAATGCAAAGTTTAGTGTTTTGTGAAAGCTTGATACTTTGTGGTTATTTCTGGAATTTTATAGTAAAATGAAGACCATTTTGGAATGAAGGGATTACATATTATCGAAGAGGAGTTTGATAAGAAGACGTGAAAAAAGAAAACAATAGATAGTCCGGACGAGGGAGAACAAGAAGAAATGAGCGAAGCGCGCAGACTGCCAGTGGGTGAGCCAACGGTCACTGCGCCACTCGCTGCCCAGGTTGCTCTCGTGAGCGTTTTCAGTGCCCAGACGCAATGATTAAGACCGCTGCCCAGGTCGCTAGCGACGTGCCCTGTTTCAGGAAAACGCGTTTTTCTCCCATTTTTGGTGAGAGTTTTGCCCATTTTTCACACCCATTTGTCTTCCTCAACACACTACACTATAAATACACCCTCTCAATTCTCATTCATAGACTAATCTTGAAACCCTAACCTCCAAAAAAAGCACCATCCATCTCTCTCTCTACCATTCTTCTTTTCCATTTTTTCTCTCTTCCATTTTCATTCATCTCAAAGAACAAAACCTCAACCAAGAGAAGAAGGGAAGAGTTGGAAATGAGCTCATCAAGACTACACAATTGAAGATCTCAAGATTATAGGATTTGTCTTTTGATCTCTATTTTCTTATCTCTTTGATTATATTTTCTTATGATTTGATATATGTTTTAATGATGAATATATTTGGTTAAATCTCTTGTCTTAAGGATTAGATTAAGTGGATTTGTGATGGATTGCTCTATGTCTTAATTGATTGCTTGTTGGATTTAATTACTTCTTTGTATTCTTGGTTGTATTGTGTATTTAAATGATTGATCACCCTTTGAACATGTCTATTATACTGTTCCAATAATCGGGAGATGAGGTTCGATAATAGAATAAGAACACAAAGTACATAGCATCAACATACCGGGAGGTTGAGAGGGTGTGTGAGGGCTCTTGATCATTGGTGCTTTGGGGAGTTATAGACTAATAATTGATCGGGATGATGGTTTTAGTTTGTAGTCCATGGCTTTAGTACACCCCGGAGAGGGCTTTAGCTAAACTTGAGATCGCCTTAAGTAATTGATCTCATAATATGCAACTCGTTGAATCTATAGACGTTTATTTGCAAGTTCACCGAAGTCTAATCCTTAGGATAACTTTCCTTCAAGTCCTTCTCCAATTTGTTAATTAGTTTAATATTTGCTTTGAGTTTGTTTGCTTTGAGTTTGCATTTTATTAGTTAATTTACAACTCTTAAACTCTGTTAGTCTAAATATATTGAAACCGATTTATTAGTAATACTTAGAAGTTTGAATTCACCAATCCTTATGGGATACGATTTTGCTTCCACTAATTGCAACTATACCATGTACTTGCGGAATTGTAACTAAAATTAATAGCTAACAAATTATCATCATTACATCATGATCAACCACAAAATGGAACCCTACATATTAATTAGGGCATGCAACTTGCAAGTTAATACATGGAGCAACATAAGTACAAGAAGAACTTTTTCTAAAAACAAATGGACGGCAATATATTTTTCTTAGTATAACTAAGAAGTGCAACTATTAATGATAAATAGCTTCGGCACAATAAATCATCTATATTTAAATCATCTATATTTCTGGAGTTCAAATATCTCCAATCAAAAGAAATTAATTTGTACCGAAATTACATCTTTATGTAACATATAATATACACGATGAGACTAGCTAATTTATCTATTTAATAAATAACTTAAATCACAATAATTTTGCCTATACCTAATATTTTCCGCAAAGGCACATTTAACATCTTTGAAATGGGGGTTCCCTATATTGGATAATTTTTTATTTGATTCTTGGCTTACATTTTTCATATTACATTTTATGTATTTTACTTAACCAGTATATTTGATGAATGCAAATATTAAAAACTATGTATCATTTATAAAATTTGGATCCGCATTTACGGGTAAGCCACCAATGTGCTAAGTTAGAAATCCAATACAGGCCCCCGCGGACTTAACTCAGTTGGCTAAGAGTTAATAGATTTAGAACAATGATTAAAGATCGAATCCTAGCAGCCGCAGTATGGGAGATTCACACGCTTTAAGTATAGAAAATGTGTACAAATAGTGCAGAACTTGTCGGGCGTGTTACAACTCGAAACAGAAATGTAGAAGATGATCAAACTAACAATGAACTTTAAATACAAGAGAAACAGAATGAAAATACAGATAAACCGTATTCTAATGCCGAGTCGAGAAGGCCTCTTTCCGCAAGACGAGATACGCCCCGGTAGTGCTCTCGGTTCTGACGTATCGTCCCAAAGATAAAGCAGACGTGTCTCGAGGTGGCGACACCAGACCAACGAGCTCCGTGACTGGAATGAGCCGAGAACAAAGCTTGGACACGAGCTAAGTATGCGATGAGTTTGGAATCTTTGGAATGCGGATGTGCGATGGGTGGCTTATCTTTGGGAGACATGTCCTATTTATAGGCGTCGTCCCCCTCATGGGGAGCATCTTTGAGTCAACACCGCATTGATGTCGGGTGTTACGAGTTATGTCCCCATTGAGTGCCTGAGGTTACGCGGTTTTGGAGACAAGGTGGGAGTTACACCCATGTTTCGCAGAGCCATCATGTTGTGACGTTACAAGCGACAGTTACGACGAATCTGGATAACGCGTGCATCCAGGTTTATTGGACGTATCCGAAAGTCTCTTCAAGTGCATAGCAGGCCCAACGGATTGGGCCACACGAGTTGGGCCTCAGACCAACTCTATCTTTGGGCTCGATCAAACGTTGATCCAAAAGATACGGACAATGGGCCACGGAACCAGGCCCAAAGAACAGCCCAAAGACTACCCAAAGACCAATTGCCAAGATTCAAGATCCAAGATCCAAGGACCACGGAATCGAACGGAACGGGCCGGGCCGGGCCGGGCGGGCGCGGCGCGGGCACGGGCCGGCCGGGCGGGCGGCGGCGGCGGCGGCGGCGGCGTGGGCTTTCCACCCATCACTTGTGCACATAATTATACTAAGTGTTCAATGAACCACTTATATAGACAATTAATGAATGTACATTAATCAATGTGGGATAAGGATTAATTAATCCATGCTTATCCCTTAAGCACATAAATCCATGTTTAAGTGACCAACTTTGATCCACTATTTCTCACTCACCGAAAATCGGTTTGAGAATATGAATACACCACGATCATCTACTCGAAGCGTAGATCGATCCTATGCCGTTTAATTTCACAAAATTAAACGTTACGTCACTCAAAATCTTGGTCAAAAGTAGCTTACTGGAAACTTGACCACATATATATATATATATATATATATATACACGATTTCCAACAATCCCCCACATGAGTGGAATAGCCATATGCATGTATGCAGACACAACTCAGTCCTCAAGAGATGTTAAAATATTTGGACATGTGGTTTATGGCCTTGAACCTTCCATAGTTAGTACAATCGAGTACACAGGCAGATTAGTGGACATGATGCCTTGAACTATTCCCCCACAACGTGCACTGAGATAATGGTATTAACACTTTAACACCCCAACCTCATCCGTTCTCACGTTTGATTCCATTTTGGCCATGGACATCCACTTTGGATTCATAAGTGTTTTGTTTGAAGCGGCCCCACTTCGCACTTACATAGGTGATTCTTTACCGAGTATCTTGCCATACTCAACCTCCTCGATGTATCTTAGGAATCATTAAGAGTCAACGACTCAACCTCACCACTAGGCAAGTTTTTCAACACTCGTTTGCTTTCTAGGGAACAGACTAACTTGAGTGTTTACACACGAACTCATATAGCTTAGTTCTCCCATTGAACCAAGTTCTTGGGATCTCAGGTCATCATGGTTGGGTTACCACTATGATTGTTATTAAGATGTGGATTTTAATCCCATTCCTCTAACAACTTGATCATTTGATCCGGTTCAACCATTTGGTTAACGGATCCGCGGATTATCTATTGACTTGACATAGTCGGTCGAGATAACCCCACTTGAGATCAAATGCCTCACGGTATTATGTTGCCGGCGTATATGTCGAGACTTACCATTATACAAACTATTTTCGCACTTCCAATAGGTGCTTGGCTATCACAGTGAATCATCACAGGTGGCACAGGTTTAGACCAACATGAAATATCTACCAAAAATTACAGAGCCACTCGACTTCCTCACCGACTTTATCCAAAGCTATGAATTACGATTCCATGGTGGATCGGGCTATACACGTCTGTTTCGTGGATCTCCAAGAAACAGACCTCTCAATCGTGAACACGCACCCACTTGTAGAAAGTGAATCTTCGTGTCGATATCGATTGGCATCACAAGCACCCTTCAAGCACCGGGGATATCTTGTAAAATGCAGCCCATGATTTTGAGTATACTTCAAGTACCTCAAAACTCTCACTAGAGCCTTCCAATGCTCATTGCTTGGATTGCTCGTGTAACGACTCAATTTATTCACGGCACAAGCCATGTCGGGTCGGGTACAATTTGTAAGATATATCAAACATTCGATGACCTTAGCATAGTCTTCTTACCCAACAGTTCACCCATGTTCTTACTCAGTGAACATTGAGCTCTAATGGGGTCTCGTGAGCAAACTATCAAACGCGTTGAATTTCTTAAGCACTTTCTCGACGTAGTGAGATTGTGTCAAGATAATTCCATCTGATCTTCTTAGAATCTTGATTCCAAGAATCACATCAGCTAATCCCATGTCCTTCATGTCAAAATTTCTATTTAATATACGCTTTGTGTCATTAATGACTTCAGTATTGCTACCCATGATCACCATGTCATCTACATACAGACACACTATAACATAACCATTATCAATGTTCTTAACATAGACACATTTATCACACTCGTTGATCTTGAAACCATTTGCCAACATTACATTGTCAAATTTCAAGTGCCATTGTAACGGCGCTTGTTTCAAACCATATAGAGACTTCATGAGTTTGCATACCTCGCCCTCTTGACTAGGTACTACAAACCTTTCGGGTTGCTCTATATACACCTCATCCTCGAGGTCACCATTCAAAAACGCAGTCTTAACATCCATTTGATGAATCTCAAGATTGTGCAAAGCAGCAATTGCGAGAATCACCCTAATAGACGTAATCCTCGACACATGTGAATAGGTAGCGAAGAAATTGTACCCCTCTCTTTGTTTAAACCCTTTGACAACCAAACGGGCCTTATACTTTTCAATTGATACATCTTCCTTGTACTTTCTTTTAAGGATCCACTTGCATCTTAAGGGCTTACAACCTTCTAGCAAATCAACCAGCACCCAAGTGTGGTTTTGCAGAATATAATCAATCTCACTTTGAACAGCCTCTCGCCAGAGCATCCCGTCTGGCCGAGCATAGGCTACTTTGATCGAAGTTGGTTCTTCGTCCAACATGAACGCAATATAGTCAGGACCAAAATTCTTTGGCGTTCTAATTCTACTACCACGTCTCGGTTCCGATCCATCTGGATCAGACCTCGATCGCTTATGCGATATCGGTTCTTCATCCAAAGGTTTAGAACTCGAAACTTCACCATCGACTCTATTGCTAGGCGGCTTCAATTTTATCATTGTCTTTCTGAGGATAAACACTTTCAAATATTATGGCATTCCTTGACTCAATCGTCGTCCCCACGGTCATATCCGGTACCTCGACCGTGGATCGAAATGATAGGCGTTCTTTGTTGATGCATACCCAATAAAGATACAATCGCTGTTTTAGGTCCAATTGTAACTTGTTTAGGAAGAGCACCTCAACCTTCGCCAAACACCCCACACTTTGAGATATTCAGACGATGGCTTTCTTCATTTCCACAACTCGTAGGAGTAACATCTTTACTCTTGGTGGAATCTTGTTCAAGATGTAGTTGGCTATCAAAGCGACTTCCCCACAAGTTCTGGGCAACCTCGAACTAATCAACAAAGCATTCATCATCTCACAAGTGTTCGATTTTATGTTCAAGAATGCCATTAGGCGAGGTGAATAAGGAGCTATCGTTTGATGTATTATACCACTTTCGTTGCATAATGCCTCAAACAGAGCTACATATTCTCCCCTCATCACTTGAGCAGTCTTAATTCGACGACTTAGTTGATTTTCGACCGTTCTTGAAGTTTTTAAAAGCTTCAATAGCCTCGTCTTTACTTCTTAGAAGGTAAAGATAACAATATCTTGTCGATCATCAATAAGCGTGATGAAGTACTTTTAACACCTCTAGTTTGTACAAACTTTAAATCACACACATCAGTGTGAATCAATTCTAGAGGTTTAGTGCTCGTCAACCGAATGAAACGGTAACTTAGCCATTTTGACTTCCACACAAATCTCACATTTCGTTTATGTATTCACTTCATTTAACTTTAGTAAATCTAAATTTACTAATCTTTTTATTGCATTTAGATTAAAATGTCCTAATCTACAATGCCATAAATCAGAGCACTCAGTCAAGTATGAGGAAGTAGATGTATTTTCATTCATAGCATTTTTGGGTACACGGCGCACAGCCATTACATTCAATTTGAAAAGACCCCCGGTGAGATAACCCCTACCAAGGAACTTTCCAAACTTAGTCAAGACAAACTTGTCCGACTCAAAAACTAGTCTAAAACCCTTGTTAACTAGAATCGAGCCCGACACTAAATTCTTGCGAATGTCCGAGACATGCAGCACATCCTTCAACGTGATCTCAATGCTGGATGACATCTTGAGCACCACGTCACCAACTCCGGAAACCTCGGACGAAGCATGGTTCCATATGTTGAGCTTCCTCCCCTCAATAGGCTTGTAGGTGGAGAAAAGCATCTTTTCGGTGCAGACGTGCGCAGTTGCGCTTGTGTCGATAAACCATCCACCTTAATTCTCGACGTGGTTGACTTCTTCGGTCACCACAGCAGCCAAGTTATCCTTGTCCCATTTGTCGAAGTCCTTCTCGACAACGTTGGCAACTTGCTTAGCCTTCTTCTTCTTAGGCTGACGGCAGTCCTTCATCGTGTGGCCATGCTTGCCACAATTGTAACAGTCCCCGTCAAACTTACGGGCAACCACCTTCCCTTTGCCTTTGTCATTGACATTGGGACGAACACGTTTGTTGGAGGGACCATCTCTCTCCAACAGGTTGGTCTTCGCGTCGAGCAAGCCTTTCGCTTTTAGATCTTGCTTCTTCACGTCAGACTCAATGCCCAGTTTGACGATCAAGTCTTCAAGCGTCATATCCTTTCGCTTGTGCTTAAGGTAGACCTTGAAGTCTCTCCACCCGGGGTAGCTTCTCAATCACTGTAGCGACGATAAAGCCGTCCGAAACAGTGTGTCATTCGGCTTGAACCTCGTGTACAATGAGTTGAAACTCTTGCACTTGGTCCATGATCGGTCGAGAATCGACCATCTTGTAGTCCAAATATTTGGCTACAATAAACTTCTTTGTACCTGCATCATCACTACGGTACTTCTTTTCTAGCGCATCCCACATATATTTGGATGTCGTTACAACAGCATAAACACTATACAAGCTATCTTCTAAACTACCAAGTATAAAGTTTTTACAAAGATAGTCGCCAGTGCGCCAGTTGTCATATGCTACTCGGACGTGAAAGTCCATCACTTCAGCCCCCGGAACGGTGGGCTCATCTTCCACCAAGAAGTTGGCGAAGCCCAACGTCGTGAGGTAGAACAACATCTTTTGCTGCCATCTCTTGAAGTCGGATCCTCCAAACTTCGGCGGCTTCTCGGCGGGCGGCATCATCCTTGCGGTATGAACAGGCGCCGAGATCGATCCAAAACCGGATCCACCAGCACCACTTGAAGTGTGCTGAAACATGGAACTCGTATGAGAACCACCAGTGTTAGATCCTGTGGATCCAACAGTCGACCCACTGAAAAGTGCAGTCGTCGAGCCAATGGAACCACTAAAAGTGGAACCAAACATTGAACAATAAAAGTGGAACCAACGATCGACCAAAGGGTCCAATGGTTGATTCAAGGCATCAAACCAAACATGGCCGTAGCCATTGTGCGGTGGTAGCATCGCAGAGCGGCGGCGGCGGAAGAGAAGCAGTCGGTGGTAGGGCAATCGACATCTCCAAGCAAAGGTTTAAGTTTCGAAAGTTTTTAGTTAATTAAAAGTCTCAACTACTTCGTGGCAAGTGTTATCTCGTCTTGCGATTGTAAAAAATGTGTACAAATAGTACAGAACTTGCCGGGCGTGTTACAACTCGAAACAGAAATGTAGAAGATGATCAAACTAACAATGAACTTTAAACACAAGAGAAACAGAATGAAAATACAGATAACCGTATTCTAATGCCAAGTCGAGGAGGCCTCTTTCCTCAAGACGAGATACGCCTCGGTAGTGCTCTCGGTTCTGGCGTATCGTCCCCAAAGATAAAACGGCAGCGTCTCATAGGTGGCAGCACTCGGACCAACGAGCTCCGGCGAACTGGAATGAGGCGAGAACAAAGCTTGGACACGAGCTAAGTATGTAGTGAGTTTGGAATGCTGGAATGCAGATGTGCAGAAGGTGGCTTATGCTGGGGAGACATGTCCTATTTATAGGCGTCGTCCCCTCATGGGGAGCATCTTTGAGTCAACACCGCATTGATGTCGGGTGTTACGGGTTATGTCCCCATTGAGTGCATAGAGGGTTACATGACGGTTTCTGGAGACAAGGTGGGAGTTACACCCACGTTTCCGCAGAGCCATCATGTCGAGGCGTTAAGCGATTCTGATGAATCGGACAACGCGTGTGTCCGGGTTTATTGGACGTATCCGGACGTTTCTTCAAGTGCATAGCAGGCCCAACGGATTGGGCCACACGAGTTGGGCCTCGGACCAACTCTATCTTTGGGCTCGATCAAATGTTGATCCAAAAGATACGGGCAATGGGCCACGAAAACAGCCCACGAATAGCCCAAAGAACGGCCAAGACCAATTGCCAAGATCCAAGGACCAAGGACCACGAACCACGAATCAAACCGAGCCGGGCCGGGCGGGCGGGCGGGCGGGCGGTGCGGGCACCGGCACGCGGGCGGCGGCGGCGGCGGCGGCGGCGTGGGCTTTCCGACCCATCACTTGTGCACATAATTATACTAAGTGTTCAATGAACCAGTTATATAAACAATTAATGAAGGTACATTAATCAATGTGGGATAAGGATTAATTAATCCATGCTTATCTCCTTAAGCACATAACTCCATGTTTAAGTGACCAACTTTGATCCACTATTTCTCACTCACCGGAAATCGGATTTGAGAATGTGAATACACCACGATCATTTACTCGAAACGTAGATCGATCCTATGTCGTTTAATTTCACAAAATTAAACATTACGTCACTCAAAATCTTAGTCAAAGTTGCTTTCTGGAAACTTGACCACATATATATATATATATATATACACGATTTCCAACATTAAGGTGGCTCCTTTTGAGCACTAAGCAAACTCCTCCTAGCTTCTTAACCGTTGAGTCACTGTGATTTATCCCTTCACATTCTTATGTGGTTGGGGTATGGGGCCTCCAGGGGAGATCTTCCCTTTTTGGAACAAGAAATCCAATACTGAACTTATGATCTGATTATGCTTGTGAAAAATTATTGAAAAGTCGTGATATTTTATTGTATGTTTCAAAGTGAAGACATTTTTGCAAAGGGGGTTAAATTCATGTCATAAGTAATATCAATATTTTATCCTGAAATTAATGTGACAATGCTGGAGCATGTATTTTTATTTTGTACACAAAAATTTGCATGAGATCGATGTCTCCACATGAAATTGGTTAAATCTGGAACCAAATTTATATTCAATTATATATTTACAAGTTTGTTGATATTTGTAATTCAAAATATGCCATTAAATATGGGTTTATATCTTGATCCGTTTCACGAATTTTGACATGTGAGACAGTCTCACATACAGGGGCGGAGCCAGGATTTTGAAACTGCACGGGCGAGATTCCATCGAAAAATTTAATGGATTTCTTTCGAATAAAAGTAAAAAGTCGAGCCAAATTTCAAAATATTTGTTTTGTTTGCAATTTACTATCAAGAATAAGATCATGAAAAAGTAAATTCTCCTAAATATCAAAGGCCATATTTTAAAGAATGGAACTAAATTGAAGTCAAATAGACAATAGAGAAAACTTTATTTATAATTAAACATACCAAAAGTTTCTCAAAATGATACAAACCGGACAAAATAACATTTGATATCAAAACTACGCAACACATTCACTTAAGCAATAGTAAATTTAAAATAGTAAATTATATAAAGCAAGAGTATTTACGAAAAAGGTGAAACTTACGGTGATGATGGATTCTTTAATATGGAACGTTTCTTGTGCAGTTGTGCTCTTGTAAGCGAGAGGAAAGTGGGATTCTTCAAAATAAAAACAAGTTATTTTTACATTTGGGAGAGAAAAGTGGGAAAGGAAGAAGACAACTAATTTAAAATGAAAATACCGTAACTTTTGAAAAGTTAAAAAAGAAGGAACTTCTAGAATTTATATAAATAAAGGAATAAGTACAATTAAGTGGGGGGAGGGGGACGAAATCATAAAATATTAAAATAACAACTAAATTAAATATACTAAAAATAAATTCTTACCGGACGATGGCATAGTGAAGCCCGGGCTTGAATCCGCCCCTGCTCACATAAGACTTCCCCTATTTTATCATATATCCAACATGTTTTACTGCTTCCCTAGGTCTAAAAATATATTTTTTTACAGGGAGAAATATTTTTATCATTTAAATTTTCCAAAACAATATCTTCCAACCACGAAGAAAAGTTCTCGGTCCAGACATAGCTTCTAGCTAGAACCATACAACACAAAGTACACTAGATTATGAGCTGATCTATACATGTGATTAACACCAATAAATATATAAACCCTAGATGTACTCAATAAGCTTAAAATTATTACAAGCATTACATCATATATCTTTTAACTACACAAACTTCTAACCACGAATATGTTTCGAGCTACTCATACAGAAGATATTGGCAATGGCAATTAAGGTCCTTCTTTGAGAATCACAAAATGACCCACGATCACCAACTAAGCTTCCCAACGAGGCACATTAATTGCAACAAAATCCATGCATTTATTTAGCTGAAAAATCTCAAAACGAATTTGATGTTGAAATTAAAATAAGAAACTATAGATCAGCTGGAAATTCAACAAAATAATAGTTTGATAGGGGACAAGTCGATGATAACAATGTTTCATGTAGAAAAAAAATATATGGTTACTAAATAGCCTCCATTTCAGGTGGAGATTTGAATGCACATTTTGTTGGGAATATAATGCTAGGGATGTCAATGGGTGGGTTTTACCCAAACTGATTCGGAATTGCTCAAAACCCATTAAATATTAAAGCAACGGTTTTGGTTCCGGTTCCAGACCCGCTTTAGACCCGGACCGTTTAGATCCATAGTTTGATGGTCCGGTCCGGTCCGAATCTGGTTCCGGTTCCGGTTCCAGAACCAGAACCAATACTTATTTATTGGTTTTGCTCCGAGTAAAACTCTTCTATTGATAAGCTTAAGTCTAATTAGGCTTGTCAATGAACTAGTTTTATCCATATCGATCTGAAATAACTCATAGCCCATTAAATTAAAAAGCAACGATTTCGGTTCCAGTTCTGGTCTGGTTCTGGTTCCAGACCCCTTCAGATCCGGACCGTTTGAGACTCATAGTTGATGGTCTGGTTCCGATCCGTATCCAGTATCTAATGAGTCGGTTTCAGAATCAGAACCATTATTTATTTATTGGTTTTGGTCTAGTAAAATTTTTTATTTATACATTATTTTACTCTTTATATTGCTATCCCCATATAGTGCTATCATCATCATATCAACAATATTTTGCATCATTATTTATACATTATTTTACTCTTTATATTTAGCAATAATTAGTAAATAATTATTATACTGCCTCTCAGATAACGCGCAAGAGATTTACGAAATGATATACAATAGAATAATTACTATTTATTGCATATGCCATAGATTGGTCCAGGGTTTATTTGTTATTGGTGCAATAAAAGGGCACCTCTAATTGGGAAAGTCCAACTAATCATTTATTATATATATGACAATATTTTACGTCATTATATTATGTACCATGAACAACTGTTATCCCACAGCAACTTGAATATGTTAATTTCAGTAATAAAAGAAAGAAAAATCAGAGCAGAAATTAATAAATGTAAGTTTGTACATGTATAATAGAAAAGCTTTTTATTTGCTTTCTTTGTACCATATTGTGGTCCAGGTACTTTCCGCAAGCAAAAAGAGAAATAAAAGTAGAAAAATAAAGATTAACTTAATTTGGGATTAAATTTGTGGGTTCACATAGTGTCACAGTTCTCGTTTTATTTCAAATTCGTTATATGTTTCGAAGTTGAGAAGAAATGATATGATACATATCTCATGTGAGCACCTAATGTGAGTATCGGTTACGTTTAAGTCACATTAGCTTTCAACTTTTTTATTTTAGACATTTATTTAGATTCTAGTACTTTAAATAATATTATTGACATCATTAATTCGATAAATTACATAAAAATGAATGTTCGATTTGTTTATTTTATTTAATATCTAAATAAAGGCTCGATTTGTAGAGAAAAAGAATAAATCGACTTTTATTTTTATGTAATTTATAAAATCAATGATGTTGATTAGAATTTCTTAGGTATTAGAATCTAAATAAATGTCTAAAACAAAAAAGAATAATACTAAAATACGAGATTAAAAGATGTTCGATAATAAAATAAAATACGAGATTAAAATACTAGGAGACACCCCGAAAAAACACCTACACTTATTCTTCTAAAAACAACAAAAGCAGTAGATAGCATTTCCTCTCTGCCAACCCATTTACTCACCTCACAGCAATGCACTCTCATTAAGTGGCTTATTTAAAGCTCTTTTTCCTCAACTCCCAAATCCATTAAATAATCTACCAACAAACTTTCACCAATTTCTATATAAAACCCTTCCATTTATCACCTCCCACAAAAAACAAATATTTCCCCAAAATTGATTTTAAAAATTCACAATGCCTAGCTCTTCTTTCTTAGCTCCCGCAGCTTGCCTCCTCCTCTGCATAATCGGAAGCACCACTGCTGCGGCGGTCCCAGCGGTGATCGTGTTCGGAGACTCCTCGGTCGATGCCGGCAACAACAACCAGATATCCACCGTGCTGCGGAGCAACTTCCGCCCCTACGGCCGAGACTTCTTCGGCGGCCGGCCGACGGGGAGGTTCTCGAACGGCCGCATTCCGCCGGACTTCATCTCGGAGTCGTTCGGTCTCCGCCCGTTCGTGCCGGCGTACCTGGATCCGCAGTATAACATGTCTGACTTCGCCAGCGGCGTCTGCTTCGCCTCCGCCGGCACCGGTTTCGATAATGCAACTTCGAATGTTCTCGTAAGTCCAGGATTTTTTGAACTAGACGCTCTATTCCTCATCGTGTTTCAATTTTTTACTAGAGTTGAAAATGCGGCAAAATTTGCATGAGATCTTTTTAAGTTTTGTTTTCTGAAATAAAATGCTGGAATCAGATTCTCGTAAATTTTTTGCATAATTCTATTTTTTGTTTACTTTTTTCTTTGGTTTCCGAAATAGGTATGTATATACCAATTAAAATTTGCATGAGATGTTTTTCAAGTTTGTTTCTGATATAAAATGCTGGAATTAGATTCTCGTAATTTTTTGCATCATTATATTTTTGTTTACCTTTTTTTGCTGAAATAGGTATGTATATAAAAATTAAAATTTGCATGAGATTTTTTTCATGTTTGTTTCTGATTTCAAATGCTGGAATTAGATTCTCATATAAAAGTTCTGCACAAACGTATTTTTGTTTGTTTAATTTTTTGTTGTTGTTGAAATAGGTATATGTATAAAAATTAAAAGATAGACTTATGTACTTACCTTCGATTGAAAATGTCAGACTATTAAAATAAGCAATATTTAGTATGCAAGCGACAGACATACCAGGCCACTTATGTTCTAAATAAAATTATAATAGTAAGATACAAAACTATGGTCTAATTAATTTATCTACCAAAGTAGTTATCATGTATATTTTATTTTATTTTGCTACTATGAAACATATATATATATGGTCGATCCAGAGGATGATGCCCCAACCAATTAAGAGATTTTAAAAAAATATTTAGTATTTTTTAATTTTTTTAATTTTAGGATCTCTAATCGTAAGAAATTTTCGATTTTAGCTTCTCCTAAACTATTTTTCTACGTGTGCCCTATACACGTATCTTAAAATTATCATCAATTTATTTATATTTATTTTAATGTTGGATTTTACAGAATGTGATTCCTCTTTGGAAAGAGGTGGAATATTACAAGGAATATCAAAACAAGCTCAAAGCCTACGTGGGTGAAACAAAGGCGAAATACATAATAAACGAGGCTCTCTATTTGGTAAGCTTAGGCACAAATGACTTCCTAGAGAACTACTACACTATCCCGAATACGAGGTCGAAATACACAGTCGACCAGTTTCAAGACTATCTTATTGGTCTAGCGGAGGAGTTCTTGACGGGTATCTACGGGTTGGGGGCCCGGAAGATCTCGTTGACCGGGCTCCCGCCAATGGGGTGCTTGCCCTTGGAGAGGTCAACAAACTATGTCAATGGTAATGGGAATGAGTGCATGGAAGGGTACAATCTTGTTGCCTTGCATTTCAATCAGAAATTGAATGGTTTGGTTGAGAAGATAAATGGGAAGATGAGTGGAATTAGGGTTGTTTTCTCCAACCCTTATGGCCTTTTCATGCGGATGATCAAGAGACCTTCTCAATTTGGTAAGTTTTCTTAATTGGTTGTAAATTTCTTGCATTAATTAGTTTTCTGTCGAGGTTTGGGGTGTTAGAGAGAGTTCTTAATTTTTCTCTTACCAAAACACTACTAAAACACCAACAAAAATACAAACATATATATAAGGTTTAAGTTTTTGTGTCAAGGTTTAGGTTGAATATAATGTATGAAGGATTTGAAGGGTTATAAGTATAGGTGTTAACATAGCATGCATTTAGTGGAATTAATATACGTAATATCACATGGCAATAAATAAATTAGAGGTTCCTTGATATTATTATTGGCAAAAAAAGTAATCACTGAATTTTTGGGTAAAATCGCAGTATAAATTAAGTTTTGATGGAATTTAGTTTGCTACCTCCATAATTGAGGACTCATTTAGCAATTATTCCAGTTTTCTTTTTAAATACCTTGCATGTCATTTTGGGCCTAAGAATTAGGTCCCAATTAAGGATGGAGCTGGTTGGGCATGTATGTGAGAGTTTGTCAATTATTCTCTAATACTCTCAATCTTCCAATTCCTGAATTTTTTATATGAGTTTTAATAAAAACTGTTGAGTGTATTGTGAATAGAGTAATTATCTCATATTAGTATAGTATTAATTAAATTAGTGTTGGATCATGAATGATAAAATATGCAAATAAGTGGTATTTTTTAAGGTAATAATTAAGTAGGGGTAGTGATAGCTCACAAGTGGTAAAATAATATGTAAATAAAATATGTAAATAAAGAGCATTGTTGAAGTAATAAGTAGAGAGTGTTTTTGAATAATTTTTATAAATGAAATAAGGAAAAGTTTGATGGACATATAAAAAAAGAAAACTAAAAAGAAAAATGGGGGACAGAGGAGTAATAAATTTCAACAATTTTATAGGTTTGTCTATGATATATATATATATATATATATATATATATATATATATATATCGTGTGGTGAAAGAGGGTAATATTATACTCCATCTGTTTCTCTATATAAGATTTTTCCATCTTTTGTATTAGGATTAAGAAAATATTAATTAGCATCAAATTCAATATACTTTTTTATTTTTCTCTCATTTAAAAGGTATTTTGGAAGGGGAAGAGAGAAACAAAATAATAAGGTATTTAATAAGAGGATTGAAAAATGTAGAATTTTAATAAGGGATGAGACATTATTAACCTTCATAGAAAAGAACATTTTGTATTAAGAAACAAATTCGAAAAGTTAAAATATTATATATTGAGAAATGGAAGGAGTATGATACAATAAAAAGTTGTACCATGGTTTATGAATTATGCATGTGAACAACAATAAAAGAACAGGGTTTAGAGGTTTTGTAGTAAATCTTGTTACTAGATAATTAATGGTGATATGACAATTATAATAGCTGGTTGGATCCCATACGAAAAAGGAAAGTATCATTATTAAGCTAATGAATTAGTCTATTATACTTGACCAATTAACATTCTTTGATTTATTGTTCTTTCTTTTGAAGGAAATTTTTTATTGTGCTTCTTTTTTCAAGGAAATATTTTATTTTTCTTTTAGGTTTTATAAGATAGATTTATCTCGTATTTATATGGGTCGATTGAAGCTATTAATTTAAGACTAGAAAATCACATACTTTGATTCTATTTTTAGTTATACTTTTAGCTGGACGGTACGATTCAGATATTAATTTCATTAAAAAAATTAGTACGACGATAAAAGTAGAAAATATATGATTTGTTTTTGAGAGTTTATATGATCTAACTCGAAATATTATATTTGTTGTGAAATATATTGACAGGATTTGAAGTAGCAACAGTTGCATGTTGTGCAACAGGAATGTTTGAAATGGGATATACGTGCGACCAGCTTAACCCATTTACATGTACAGATGCAAATAAATATGTTTTCTGGGATTCTTTCCATCCAACTCAGAAAACAAGTCTAATTATAGCTGATTATTTGATGAAGCATAGTCTGCGTGTGTTTTTATGAAAGAAATAAAATCTAAATTAATGTGTTGGAGTCCGATTTTGCATTACTAGGTTTTGGGTATGTGTGGTTTTAGAGATACCCACAAGTGGTGTTAGCTAGTCGTGGGTGTGATCTCGACTTAGATGACGATCTAGTGTGGTCTTTTAGTTGACAAGTGTGGTCTTTTAGTTGACAAGTATGGTTTATGGTTGGCGTTGCTCCTATTGTGTATCAGTGTATATTTTTGTCGTTGTTACGTTTTCTACTTACTATTTTTAGTATTACTTTCCAACACTTGTTTTTTACATGCACATGCCAGATTTCTTGTATCCCACTATTAAATTCGTTATTTTAAATATATTTACTTTCTTATAAAAATTATTATAATGAAATGAATACTTATTATTAAAAATTTAAGTTTAAAAAGTTATATACATATCTTATAGGATATATGATCAGTCATCATAACTAATTATTGACTACAAAATTAAAATTAAATGGTAAAATTAATCATAACACCCTAATTGGGGATGATCATCAGTCCCTGATTAAGATTTACAAAAATAAAGTAGAATACAAGAAAATAAAATTGAAGAAAGTACATAAGAAAAAGGAAAATACACAATTTTAGTCTAATAAATTGACTTTGTGATAATTTTAGCCTAATTAATCAATAATATCTTAATCAAGTCTAATGAATTGATTTTGTGATAATTTTAATACGTAAGTGATTTTTTGGTAGTGAAAAGCACAATTGGTATCAAAAAGAACAAATAGCTCGTAAATCATTTCCAACTATGTTTCTAACATGTGGTTTCGACATGTCATTTTTCGATTCCGATTGTGCCCTTTTTGGTGCAAAAATCAATTATGGGCTAAAATTGTTATAAAATTAAATTATTAGACTTGATTGAGATATTATTGATTTATTAGATTAAAATTATCACAAAATCAATTTATCTGATTAAAATTGTGTATTTTCCCATAAGAAAATTAAAAGAGTTATGATTCAATCACAGATAAAAAATAATTGTGGAATAAATGATCTCAAGCGCTCAAACGAAAGTGATTTGACGCGTTGAACAAAGAGAGAAATAAATTCATAATTTCGTATACACCCGTCAAACCGTGCATAAAATAATATTCTCTCCGTCCTCCAAATCTATTCTTAGAAATCTTCGGTATGTATTTTAATAAAAGTTGTTGAATATATTATGAGTAGAGTAAGGGTCCACAATTGTATAATATTAAATTAGTTAGGTGGTGGACTATAGGTGAAAAAAATATAAATAAATAGATTGTTGAGGATAAAAAAGAGAAATAATGGTGGGTCATAAATGATAAAAGATGTAAATAAATGATATTATTGAGAGTAAAGTTGGAAAGATAATTACTATAAATAGATATGAAAGAAATTGAGAGACGTCCAGAAAGAAAAACTTTGAAAAAAATTAGGAAACAAATGAAGAATTAATATTTATGAAATCGAAATAAAAGATGAAACACGCGTCACAATCGAAATCGCTGAGAACTCTCCACATCAATATGTCATGAAGTTAAAGAACGCGTCGCGATCGAAATCGCTGAGAACTCTCCACATCAATATGTCATGAAGTTAAAGAGGGGTTGCACCTCCAATTTTAGTTGGGGCTTTAAATGCAAAAGCAAATACTAATTTCTCAACAAGTTGTACCTTTATTCTCATACATATATACTGATATATAGTAGTACTAAAAAATCTAGCTGACATGCATGTAAGTACGATACGCCTAAGCCTGCAAATGCAATGCAATAATATTTCTAATTAATAGCATTCGGTGGGTGGGTGTGTGGTGGTTGGTCGCCAACATAATATCGAAACTTTTGTTACGTTTGATCGTATTAATTAATGCGGATGCAATTTTATATTTCAAAACAGTATTCGACCGTATTATAACAATCACGCAGTGAATATTTTTTATGGACGATCCAAACTGGAATTAAATGAACGTATTTGACGAGTAAAAAAACTTAAAATTAAAAAAGAAAGTGTAAAATTAAAAGAATAAGAAAATTTTCAGTTGGAGGTGTCAAGGTCTCTCCAACACCATCCTTAAGAGCTCTATAAAGGCCACTCTGTAATAGTGGCTAACTGGATTGTGGCTTGAAGTGCTTTTCCAACCGTATCAACGCGTCCTTCAGATTTTAAGGTCATCTCCAATCGTGTTGCAAAACTCAAAATGAAGTATGAAAATTGCTCCAATCATACTCCAAACTCAAACGCAAAATGCAGGAGATCGACGGATTTGAACAGTAGAAACGTAAATTTGCGTTTCTACTATTCACAAAACGCAAATATTTGAAATATTGCAAATCGAACCTATAATTTGTGGAAGAAGAAGAAGAAGAAGAAGAAGAAGAAGAAGAGGGGAAAACGTTTTCTCCTCTCATTTCTTTAAATCAAGTTTTGTATATTATTTATTTGTTTATTTATTAATAATCAAGTTTTGATTATTAATAAATATATTTATTTAAATTAGTAATCAAATTTTTTGTGCTAGTATATAATTTGAAGAAAATATATAGGTATGATTGTAAAACTATAAAAAATAGTGTGAAAAAGAATATATGGAGAATATTCTTTTGGGTTTGAATTTGGTGTAAATGGTTGGAGATGAATTACTGTTTGATGTGACACATACTGTAAAATGGGTTTGAGTTTGGAGTAAATGGTTGGAGATGACCTAAGCAGGTGAACAGTAACCCGCTAGATGTAGGTTGTAGCAAGTTCTGTTCACTTCGCTACCTTACTTTTAAAAAAAAAAAATTAGTTTGTTTCTTTTTATTTATTACTCCCTTCTTCTCAGCGAAATTGATCCGCATTTTTTTTCGGAATGTCCCACTCAACTCGTTCAATTTTCATTTTAAAGAAATAATTATTTCTTCAAAAGTTGTAGATCATACTTTTATTCCTCTAAAAGCATCTCCAACAGAATAAACTCTACACCATTATAGAATAATCATATATTCATCTCTAACTGTCAACTCTATATTTAACCCTACAATGAAATATAGTAATTTTATATCTTATATTATTGAGGAAAAAAGATAAGTTAGATGGATTAATAATATCACTTTAGATGTAGAATGATGTTATTCATTTTCTCTAATGTAGAGTAGAGTGAAATGCATTGTTGGAGATTCAAGACATTCTACAAACTCTATTGTAGAGTGCTTATTGGTGATGTGTTAATCATTTTATACATTTCTACTAATTAACCTTACCGAAAAGAAATGAACCAAACTCGATAGGACAGATAAAGTATTATTTAGCTTGATTTGTGTGTAGAATTACTTTTAAAGTCAATTTTTAAATATAATGATGACATTAAATTTTATTATCAAATTATGTTTAGTTTCACTTATAATAAATGAAAAAAACAATACACGTAAGTTTTTAATCTTATTTTTATTTTGCAAATAAAAATTATTATTTATTTTGATTAATTTGTAAAATTGATTTTAAATTTAACCCCTAGTTTCCACGATGATATCAAAATATGTCCAGTTTCACTTATATACTAAATTTAAAAAATAATTCATCTAATATTATAAATACCTAAAATAGGATAAATATTAAGCATAAATGTAAATGTAACTATATAATGATATATAATAATTAAGTAAAGAATTAATTTAATATTATAAAGTCTAAAAATAGAATATTTCATCGCAGAGTGAAATGTATATTTGATTGTTGGAGATGAGTATGAAATTACTCCATATTTAATCTATAAAAGTTCACTCTAAAATAGAATTAACGGTTGGAGATACTATAAATCTGCAACTAATAGTGATTATCATCACCAAATGTAACTAATATATTTTTCTCTTATTACTCACTAAAAATAGCAAAAATTGAATAATGTTCGTAAACTTTTGTGTTTGTAATATTAAATTACTCAACTTTCTTCTTACATCTACTTTCTATATCTATTTCTAAAAACATCTACACTCCATACCTATTAATTATTCCAAACCCTACAAATTTGTCTATTTCAATAAAGGCATGTCTATTTGCACTACAAAAATGCTTTAGACAAGTTTACTCTATTTTGAAATTTTGTCATATTTGAAATGTTATGCTATTTATTCTACTTTTGCCAATCTAAATCCATTTAATTTGGACTTCTAAAATAGTATCATTGCATAGGTTTTTATTGAAGAAATACATTATATTTAAATGTTATAGGAGACTCCAAAAAATATTATGGATCCGGACTCTTGTTCGAGATGTGATGCATACAGTTTTTTCCAAAAATTAGAGAGAGAAAATAGAACGTCTAAGAGACATTCTTAGATGGACGGAGAATGGTATTGAACGTTATGTTTAAAACAATGAATCAAAACAGGATATTCGAGTTGTCCATACAAATTTTATGAGAGCTCAGGAACGTGTTATGATCAACACCCAACTTCAGCAGATATTGATAATCATCATAAATAGCTCTCCTCCACCTCACAATTGATGGAGCTAAGAAATAAATGAGCAACCATAACTCTAACTTCAAAGAAATTTCACCAAATTTCTCAAATTCGGTGGAACTACAAGAAATTCACAAGACAATACAATATTATGGCAACAACTTTCACGGTGTACCCCAAGATTTGAGCATGATATCATGAAAAAAGTTTAAGGCCTTGAAAATGGGGAGAAGAAGAAAGGAGATGGGAGAACGTTTTCTCCTCTCATTTCTTTAAATCAAGTTTTGTATATTATTTATTTGTTTATTTATTAATAATCAAGTTTTGATTATTAATAAATATATTTATATAAAATTAGTAATCAAATTTTTTGTGCTAGTATGTAACTTGAAAAAAATATATAGGTATGATTGTAAAACTATAAAAAATAGTGTGAAAAAAAATATATGAAGAATATTCTTTTGGGTTTCAATTTGGTGTAAATGGTTGGAGATGAATTACTGTTTGATGTGACATATACTGTAAAATGAGTTTGAGTTTGGAGTAAATGGTTGGAGATGACCTAAGCAGGTGAACAGTAGCCCGCTAGATGTAGGTTGTAGCAGGTTCTGTTCACTTCGCTACCTTACTTTTTTTAAAACAAAAAAATAGTTTGTTTCTTTTTATTTATTACTCCCTTCTTCTCAGCGAAATTGATCCGTATTTTTTTCGGATTGTCCCAGTCAACTCGTTCAATTTTCATTTTCAAGAAATAATTATTTCTTCAAAAGTTGTAGATCATACCTACTTTTTATTCCTCTAAAAGCATCTCCAACAGTTCACTCTACAACAAAATAAACTCTACACCATTATAGAATAATCATATATTCATCTCTAACTGTCAACTCTATATTTAACCCTACAATGAAATATTGTAATTTTATATCTTATATTATTGAGGAAAAAAGATAAGTTAGATAGATTAATAATATCACTTTAGATGTAGAATGATGTTATTCATTTTCTCTAATGTAGAGTAGAGTGAAATGCATTGTTGGAGATTCAAGACATTCTACAAACTCTATTGTAGAGTGCTTATTGGTGATGTGTTAATCATTTTATACATTTCTACTAATTAACCTTACCGAAAAGAAATGAACCAAACTCGATAGGACAGATGAAGTATTATTTAGCTTGATTTGTGTGTAGAATTACTTTTAAAGTCAATTTTTAAATATAATGATGACATTAAATTTTATTATCAAATTATGTTTAGTTTCACTTATAATAAATGAAAAAACAATATACGTAAGTTTTAATCTTATTTTATTTTGCAAATAAAAATTATTATTTATTTTGATTAATTTGTAAAATTGATTTTAAATTTAACCCCTAGTTTCCACGATGATATCAAAATATGTCCAGTTTCACTTATATACTAAATTTAAAAAACAATTCATCTAATATTATAAATACCTTAAATAGGATAAATATTAAGCATAAATGTAAATGTAACTATATAATGATATATAATATTTAATTAAATAATTAATTTAATATTATAAAGTCTAAAAATAGAATATTTCATCGCAGAGTGAAATGTATATTTGATTGTTGGAGATGAGTATGAAATTACTCCGTATTTAATCTATAAAGTTCACTCTAAAATAGAATTAACGGTTGAAGATACTATAAATCTGCAACTAATAGTGATTATCATCACCAAATGTAACTAATATATTTTTCTCTTATTACTCACTAAAAATAGCAAAAATTGAATAATGTTCGTAAACTTTTGTGTTTGTAATATTAAATTACCCAACTTTCTTCTTACATCTACTTTCTATATCTATTTCTAAAAATATCTACACTCCATACCTATTAATTATTCCAAACCCTACAAATTTGTCTATTTCAATAAAGGCATATCTATTTGCACTACAAAAATGCTTTAGACAAGTTTACTCTATTTTGAAATTTTGTCATATTTGAAATGTTCTGCTATTTATTCTACTTTTGTCAATCTAAATCCATTTAATTTGGACTTCTAAAATAGTATCATTGCATAGGTTTTTATTGAAGAAATATATTATATTTAAATGTTATAGGAGACTTTAAAAAATATTATGGATCCGGACTCTTGTTCGAGATGTGATGAATACAGTTTTTTCCAAAAATTAGAGAGAAAAAATCGAACGTCTAAGAGACATTCTTAGATGGACGGAGAACGGTATTGAACGTTATGTTTAAAACAATGAATCAAAACATGATATTCGAGTTGTCCATACAAATTTTATGAGAGCTCAGGAACGTGTTATGATCAACGCCCAACTTCAGCAGATATTGATAATCATGATAAATAGCTCTCCTCCACCTCACAATTGATGGAGCTAAGAAATAAATGAGCAACCATAACTCATAACTTCAAAGAAATTTCACCAGATTTATCAAATTCGGTGGAACTACAAGAAATTCACCAGACAATACAATATTATGGCAACAACTTTCACGGTGTACCCCAAGATTCGAGCATGATATCATGAAGAAAGTTTAAGGCCTAGAAAAAGGTTCGAACCTCAAAATAGTCAAGAGAAATACGTGGGCAAGCCACCCCATACCAACAGAGACGATCGACAAAGATGCTCGATCTGAGGGAATAATTCGACTGCAAAATAGAAAAATGAATAACCTTAAAAGAGTTGGATTAAAAGATCTACTATAGTTGGCAAAATCTTTTACTCACCTCAAGATAATGAATCTAAAGATGTAAGTAGAAATTCTGAAAGAAGAAAAACAAATTCCACCACAAGGAATGCCACCGGTTCATCCCTATGGGATCATGTGACTATATAAAGTTGGTCAATGACCTGATGCCGAATTTACAGTTGAAACATCTAGAACCAAAATACGAGAAATGAGGCAATAATCCAAAATGCAGGACACATCTGTTGGCAAAACCATCTTGGAGCCTATTCATCCCATTGGATTGATACTATAGGGAAATATGATTTTTTTGTGCTCCCAAAACTTTATCTTGGATGTTTAATTCACCATATATTATTATCTTCCTAGCATGTTCCTATGTAATTAACTACAACATATAAGAGTTTTCTCGTGTTTACCAACGAATTTTTGGCACAACTGATCAATGACTGACTCCAATTCGATCTTCTGGACTGTGTCTCGGATGCTTGATCTCTAATGCTGAGTGAGAGCAATCTATGGAGAACAACAAATTTACTACTTCCTTAGCTGCCTCTGATGCGACCGTTGGCACTAATTCCCTTGCTTCCACCGTTTTCCTTGGCTCTACCATCCTTGACATCCCTCTTTATCCTCCCATATTTCGATGGAACATTAGGGACCTTAGATGCGCTAGCGAGGGCATGCGCTCTTTTCCCCATGACGTCTTCCGCTGTCATGAGATCGTTAAGCAACTGACTGAGTGTATACTTCATCTTGCTCATGATCGTGTTCATATGAAAGTTTTCAAAAGACTTGGGCAGTGTATTAAGAATGATATCAACCTTGGCTTTGCCGTCGATACCTCCTCCTAACTGATCAAGGCTATCCATGAGATGTGTCATGTGGAAGACATGTTCATAGATCAAACTTTCTTCTTCTATCTTACACGCTAAGATTTCTCTCATCGTGTGGAAACAGACTATTCGATCCGACTATCCGAATTTACTCTCGAGATTGACCAGATCTCGGTCGCATCTGCCATCGATTGATGCTACATCTACAAGCCTTTCAACATCATAGTCATCATATAACACTTAGTCATATTGTTTGACTTATGTCAAAGTCTGCTTGTCTCTTGGTGCTCATCAGTTGATGTGTCAGTAAGGCTGCGGGATTGGGAGTAATTACACGAACATGTGATCTTATGCGATAAGAACATTGTAACAACCCACTAATCCTAAGGACGGATTAGCAGGGACTATTACTTGGAACGAGAATTAAGAAACGTAGAAAGAACATGGGATATTGAATTGTGAGACATATATCGAGAATACTTTTAGAACTTCAAAGCATTTGAGATTAAGCGGACATATTATACATATGAAAGGCTAGACCATCAGATCTTTAACAAAAGGGTTCAACTCATCTGAATGAAATTAGTTCTTTACTCAAAACATAACTTAGTGTTCTTGCAGCGGAAAACATGTGAAGTACACATATGACGATGTGCACTCAAGGTTCTACTATCAACGACAAAAGATTCCGACTACTCAAACTGCTCCATCTCATCACCAGCTCAACCTGCATATTTAAAAACAAACATGCAGGGCTGAGTACAAAGATGCACTCAGTGGACTTATGTTAAAAACATTTTATCATAACATTGAATTACACTGCTCAATCAGTAACACACGAGGTTTTATTTGAAATGCTCGTGCTTACTAAACATTTTCTGTCATTTTCATAAACTTGTCTGGCCATACATATTTTCTGTCTGTATGATCCATATCACATTTCATATAACATCATCTTGCGCCGTAGAAGGAGGCCTCCTTCCACGGACGCTGTGACCGGCCGAACAAACCTTTAAGCACACAGTCACCGTAACTGGCTGAGCAAACCTTTCAGCAAGTGAAGTTACCATAGTGTACACGTTAATCCTAGCCAGGAATTGTCCTTCCAGCATAGGATCCGAATTCGATTTTCATTCATAGTTGGTAGCGAACCAACAACTTGATTATCATTCATAGTTGGCGAACCAACACTGATAGGATCCATACATAAAACATAAACATTTTGGGCAGATAATTGAATAATAACATTTCATCATCATTTCTCAAAAGAAAGCATCGTAAATAAAACATTTTTAATTTCATTTTATCCTTAAGGAGAAAAAGAAGCCCACCTGGTACGTTCTCATTCTCAAAACGACTTTCGTTCCTTTACTTTCGTTGCTCACTTTCGTGCTCCAGCTTTACGTAAAAACTAATTTAGTACGTCGGTCGTATTTTTGGAATTCGTCAAGATCTAAAATAACTTGATAACTTTCTAAATCTTATTAAGACTTATTAACTAAATATATAACCCTTCTAAAGACTTGTATCTTTTAACCAATTTGGTACGTCTTTTCATCGAATATTTCAACTTATAACTTCTCGTTTTTCGACTGAGACGAAACATCACTTACGACCTCAAACGAATAAGTTAGGTCAAATGTTGAATCCATATTGACATTTTTCGATAAAATGATTTCAATTATGAAATCGATTTTTATAAAAGAGATATTCTTATATCTCTAATACGTCTTACACGCCTTAGTGTGTCTATTCAACGCAACCCATATTTATACTAGGCGTACAACATAACCTTGTTCACGTATTAACATATTTCATACGTTCATACTTTAGTCAAGTCATTTGACTTCGAAAACATATATTTCTCAACGTTTATAAGTATAATTATTAACTTACATATATATACTCCAATTCTAATCGATTTCAAATTACATTCACATAAATCTCGATTTTTCACATTAACAATCAACCATGTCCAACTATACATATGTATGCGACTAACTTAAGCATAATACTTTATTTTTCAAAGTCTTACGTCACTTAACAAAACGTTTCGACGTAAGAATATTATACCTCATTTTAAAAATCTCATAAATTCATAGTATGTCTAAAATATATTTTTGAGACTAATTATGTGATTACACTTAATAAAATAAATTTAAAACTTTTAACTTTATAACTTAACATTTTCGGTCCTTTTGGAACTTTTTCCAAAACTTTTCCATAAATTCCTATAAATTCACATAATACACTATATTAACATAGGATCAATAATATCAAATAACATTAGTCATATAAAATTTTGACATCAACATCCTATATTTTGAAGTTTTCGAAATTTTTGAAACATTAATTAAATAATTTTCAAAAATTTTAATTAATTCATACAACATGTTATTATCATCATATAGCAATAATATGCCATAATATCCAACATACACCAATCACACATCAATACATCATATGATATAGTTTTTAAAATTTTCATGAATAATATCCAATATTTTCCAAAAATTATGAATTAATTCATACATACTTAAACAATATTTAACTATCATCAATCCATGTTCAAAACAACAATTAAAATTCATGTTCATCAACATATAATTCATATATATTTTCGGTTTTAACACAAAATGTAATAACCCGTAAAATAAAATTTTGTTAACAAAGAATTTAATCCAAATTATTATTAGATCTTTTCCTTTTATTTGTAAACGAGAAAATTTATCGGTTAATAATCAAATGATAGCGTAATATGATCGAATCCGATAAATCGAATCGCGAATGTATGCAATGACAATCTAGGTAACAATTCCTCGATATCCTAATCGTCATGGACGAGTCGCAATCATCGATCCTCGTTCAAACGAAACGAGTGATATGTCGTTATCGTAAATTATCTCAAAATACATAATTTCAAAAAAGGGGTCTACTTTGAGTATAACAACAACTCCAGCCAATCCTTGCCCCTCTCTCACCTCTGCAAACCAGATATCAAATCTGCAGCCCTCTGCCACACAAGACAACAAAGTCTTCTTCTCACTTTAACTATTCCATTCTACTCATTCACATACGAGAACCCACTCTCAAAATTTCACTCTCAACCTCACAACACTCCAGAGACAAAGAAATAGAGGAAGAACAGTAAGCTATTATGTGCTGCCGATTGAAAGAAAAGAAGGGAAGCATATAATTTAATCTCACCAAGGTTCCATCGTAGAACCCTACTCCATTTACAAATTTTCATGTTTAGGATTTATAAGTTGTTCACTGATTCGAACCATACATGAGCACATAAGATATTTAACAAAAACTACCAAATCAACATATTCTGAATTAGAATTCTGATGGTACTTCTAGTAGATAATTACACGTACTGCATAATCTGTTGTAAGTAGAATTTTAGAAGCTACAAAACTTAGTAAATGTTTCGAATGTATACGTTAAAACTGAACCGAGCCATATACGGTTCAGCCAACAGCAGTCGGAGACGACGACACGGAGGCGGCGACGGCGACGGCGTGGACATGCCAGCTAGACACGTCGGCGATGCCGCGCTTCTCCGACAGGCCTCCCCGGAGCCGGCGATGAGGCAACCTGGAATAAAAAACATAGGGTGAGAGGGGGAAGAGAGAGTTAAGTCGTGTGTGTGTGTGCGCGTGGGTATCGGTAAAAAAAAAAAAAGAGGGTCGCGGCAGCGGCGAAGGGCGACGGTGACCGTCCACCGGCGACGACACAAGGAGGGATTTGGGCCGGATCTACCGGCGATGGGCTAGATCTGGCACGGCGGCGACGATCTTGCCAGAGACGAGGGAGGAGGCGGCGGCATAACGAGATCAGAGAGAGATCTACTTGTGCCTGCGTTGATTCGCACAGAGAGAGAGAGGAGATGGAGTTGAGGTCGCGGCGGCGATGACGATGCGCCCCGATCGGAGAGACGGCGACGGTGATGGTAGCCTCTAGTGTGTGTCTCGTATGTACGTGTGCGTGTATGAGTGAGAAGAGAAGAAGGGATGGAAGCTGAAGCCAAGGTCTTGGCGACGACGACGACCGCACGGCTCGCCGACCGGCGCCGATCGGCCGGACATGAAGCGGCGACAGTGTGGTGCCTCATGTGTGTGTTTGAGTGTGTGCACATAGACGAGAGAGAGACGTATGTGAATGGGGTGGGGCGGCTATGGTTTTTAATTGGGTAGGTTAGTTCATTTTTTTTGTTGGGCTTATGAAATGGGCCATAATTATTAATTGTGTTGGGCCTTGAGTTGGACCAAAATATGTGGATTAGGTTGGGTTTGGTTTAATCCTTTGGTGAAATTTTATAGTTTGGGCTATGTGATAGTGGGCGAGTTGGGCCGAAATAATAAGTTATAAATGGTGAAAATAATAGAATGGGCCATGGGCGAAATAAAAAAATATATGGGCTCTTGAATTAATTGCTATGGGTTTTTTATTATTAAATGAAAGATGAACTCATGAATTAAATTACAAATGGACTTAGACTTATTTTAAATATTGAGCTAAGTTATATATGGGATAATGGATTTGAATAATTTAATTCTATAATCCATTAAATTAAATTAAGGATTTAATTAATTTCATATTAATTAAATATGAGATTTATTTCTAAAAATCAAATTTGGAGATTTATTTCTTAAGTAATTAAATAATAATTTAATTATGAATTATTTAGAGATAATTAATTAAATTCATTAGAGTGAATAAAGTCTAGTTTTAGAAATTGAATAACATAATTAATTAATTATGTTAAGGGTAATTGGAGAATTATTCTTTTAAGTGATTATCTATTTATATGAGAAATATTCTTGATTGTAAAGTACAAGTATGAATTCTCTCGTTAGAAAAAATATGGACGTGTGAGGTGAGAAACGCGGCGAGGAAATAATAATAATGAATGAATTATTGGAATTCGAAATCGTTGACGCGCGTTAACAAACGAAGAATATTAGTTATGAACTTAGGATTCATAAATTATACGAAACGACGTGGAGAATTATCGATCGTGGAGAAGAATGCAACGACAAAAAGGGTCATCTATTGCTTCAACGCGACGAATCGAATAAACGAAATATAATTGTTAATTGAGTCTTAACGATAACGAAAATCCTAAAACCAAAGACTTAAAGAATATCAAATAAGTTGAATATTAGCGATGCTTCTCGAAAGAAGTGAATGTCATACTAAATTATATTTTTACGTTGATAAGGTCCAGCGTGGACGTAAACAAAACGACAAAGGATCGCTAGCAGGTATTTCAAGAAGGATGATTCTTGAGGTGGGCTTTTCTTGAAACAAAATGATTATTCATAACTCAAAGCATGATTTACAAAAGCTTTATGAAATATTATCGCATGAACCTGTTATCGATCGCCAAATATTTATGTTTTGTTGTGTCCATATCGAGGTTGATTTGTCCAAATGTGGGACGAGAATTGATTGGTATTGTGAATGAGTTGGTCCACCAACGTTAAAAAGGGTAACGATCGGATCCGACTTAGTTGAGGACTAACTCGGATTGTGTACACGTGTGTTGTATGTTAAGGTTAGCTACCTCGATCGGTCACGGCGACTATGTGTAGGTGGCCACTCCATAGTGCGAATGAACGAACGTATGATTGATGAATGAATTACGGATATGGAACAACGTGGATGAAATAGTCCGTAGGACACTTTTGGAAAATGATAAAATATTTGATAGGCATGAGTCTTTAACTAAAATCCTCATGTGCTATTGTGGGCGGTTCAATAACTTTTGGTAAAGAAAATGTTTTCGAATGAGTCCACCGAGTACTTTTGTACTTAGCCCGCATCTCGTTTTGATGTGCGGGTTGGCGAGATTGATGATGGATGCGCGGTGGTGCAGAGTGTGATTGTTTTGTTGCTAATTTAGAAAGGATTTCTAGAACCTTGAGCATGCATCGTCATATGTATGTTCACACGTTTATTGCTGCCAAACTCTGATGTTTTGTTGGTATCTGTAGATTATGAATGTTTTCATATCGTATTGAACTTGAGGTCGTACCTCGTTCCTTGAAATTACGCCCTGATTGGGTTAAGATTTGATCATTGAACCTTTTGGTAAATCCTTCTTTGACTTGAGTTTGTATCGAAACAACTTATACCTTTCAGCCTATACAAATATTCGTAGTTGATTGGTTAATTTTATTGGTTATTTATATATTTATCCGCTGCTTTATCATATCGATGTGATCCGGATGATTAGTATTTCTTTAAAAAGTCGGGTCGTTACAAAGTGGTATCAGAGCATTTGTTCGCTCTCAACCCTAGAAACCCTTTCCTTGAATCTTAAGTTGAAAGTTGAGTTTCGAAACTGTTGGTATTTGATTGCCTGCACTGCACTCCATCGTCATCCTGCTCAACGAGGAAGAAGGTAACAATTTCAACTGAAAGTTGTTTGTGAAATTGATGAAAGTTATGGAAATGTGGAAATAATTTTAAAGGATTAAAATTATTTTGAAAGTTCGTTATATGATTCAGTTTGAGGAAAACTTTCAAAAATCCATGATGGGATTGTTTTGAAAAGTTGAAATGATGAAAGTTTATGAAATATGTTGAAAGGAGAAAAGTCTCAATTTTTCAAATGAAGTTGTTGTTTCCAAAGTTTTTGAAAAAAATTAAAATAAAATAAAAAATAAAAAAATTGAAAGATTGAAATTAAAAAGTTATTTTTTTTTATAAATGATTTCTCTTCAAAAGTTTTGCAATGAAAAGTTGAAAATGAAAAAGGATGAGAAATAATTTTTAAAAAAAAGAGGTTCCAACAATATACAGGTATGAGACTGTATATTTAAGGAAAGCTCAAAGGATTCCAACAATATGCAGGAATGGGACTGCATATTTAAGGAAAACCTAAAGAATTTGATATTTGCTAGCTAAATGATTTCCTCAGTTTTTGAAAACGAAAAGTTTGAAAGTGGAAAATAATTTTTCAAGAAATGAAAGTTATGAAAATTGATTGAAAGTGAAAGATATTGCAAATGTTGCAAGTGGAGGAATGTTGTGAAGAGGATTGTTGATGATGTTTATGAGGAGGATGGGTTGATGATGTCATACGAGAAAGTATTGACGAAGATGTGTCAATAAGTGAATGTTTAAATTCATGAAATTCAATAAAGATTTATTGTTATTAATGTTTGGAGATGATTGAAAATGGACATTGATATATCAATTACGTTATGTTGAAATTTTTGAAATTCAAAGAAGTACATGCGTACAATGAACTATGTTATAAATATTTGAATTGTTATTTCAAATCTTAAAGTTATTTATGATGATGGGTATGTTATCCCAAAAGAACGTAGACTCTTAAGACGCATAAACCCAATTGCGCCGAACTTAGTATGAGAATATAAGGTACCCCTGATTGAACGAAATATTAAGGAAGAACAAAAACGAGGACTTAGAATCTATAAGAATTTTGATCCTAATGGATCTGAGAACGAGAACTCGATGAGTCTACGATGATCAAACGATAACTGAACTAGAGGTTCGCACTATCATGTAGCCAATCTCTTTACGCAAAGAGTTGTGAATGGCGTACTTGCTGTTCCTAATACAGCAATAACAAGAAACCAATGAAAGAGCGCGTAGTGATGGATGAGATTAAAAGGTTAGTCACGCCTAATAGAATAAAGACCGCTAGAATGGCATACTCAATTGAGTATAATGATATGTCTTAAGACAAGGTTTGAATAACCTCAATTATACGATAGTAAGACCGTTGGAGTAAGACCATCATTAATCACAGATTTAGAACCCTTTCTGTTTACAAATATCCTTACAAAACGTATAAGGTAGACATGAAAACCATTGACCAGTTTGTCATCTGAGTCGAAACTCTATGACCTAGTTTCAGTGGGATTATTGATCGAATCTTACACCCCTTGAATTGTCTACCAAGTCAGATTGCAGATTTTCTTTCTCTTGACCGACGATTGCAGACTTGTCATTTAAAACCACAACACTATATGATTGAGAAATGATTGTGATAGGGTCTGGCCAACCCATATGACCAATTGGATCTCAGTGATTTTCATTCAGGTCTTCGGACCCTATATCCAAGTTTTCGAATCAAGGACCAGTTGGGTTAATTTCTTCCTTGTACCCTCTGGTTAGTTGGATTACAACCCTTGATTTAATATTTCGATTTATCAGTTGTCATAGCCTCTCTATGTAGAATGATTCAACTTTTATTTCTTCTGTTGGTGAGATTGTAAATTCTCACGACCTATGAACAATGACATTATCTTATTCAATCCTAAAATAAAGATGTTCAATTCGTGAAAATAATTTGATTGATTACCCAATTCCAATCTAAGAGCAATATGTTCTTTCATAGCGTAATCATTTAAATCACGAACCATGTATTTATGATTCTTCCTTATGGTCGCATTAGATTTTGTATGCACCATGACTAAGTACATAGAGTGATACCGATGCTAGTTTTGGAGCATCATGTTGGGTACTTAATCGTGAAGATTTTAAATATTATCAAAAGTTCCTTGATAGGTAAATGTTACATGACATAAGGATAGTTTCCCGAGAATCTTTTGTATATGATGCCTCGGACATATTGATGATTGGAGACGCGCTAAGTTAACGTATATATATATCTGTTCCTATTATATATATCCTGATGGATAAACTAAGTTGGTATTTGGTTGTTCTATTATGAGGAATAACATGCCGCCCAGAAAAAGAAATCGTGTAGTTACACCTGTATATGAAAATACACCACCGTCAGCAAAAAGGATTGAGGAATTATACACATACAGAATCCTACAATTTTCAACGGGACTGAGAATCCCGTGGATACGGAACTATGGATTCGCGCACTAGAGCGAATCTTTAACTTTCTTCACTGCACCTCTCTAGAACGCTTGTCATGCGTTACTTTCCATCTGACTGGTGACGTCGACTTCTGGTGGGAAGCGAAGAGGAAGACCCTATCCGAAGAGAATTTGAAGGATATACCTCGGAGGAATTTAAAGAGGAAGTATACGGGAAGTATATTCCTAAGAGCTATCGAAAAAGAAAAGAACATGAGTTCTATAATCTACGTTAAGAAAAGATAACGGTCACAGACTACAACCGTGCAGTCTGTAAGATGTCGCGATATGCACGCTAGCGGGGCGACACCGATGAGAATATGACATAAAGTTTTGAGCTGGACTTCATCCCGAAATCAGATTTCACTAGCTGGCCACAGAAATCTGATTTACCTTGAAGCCTCAGTCGGGCATTGGGCATCGAGGTTACCATGCCGAAGGTAGAACTGTCGTTGTCTATTCCCCGAATCACTAAGAGGAAGTGGGAAGGACCCCACCAAGGTCAAGTGTCTACACTGACCAGGCCGACAGGAGACCATGGCAAAGGGATAACGTGTCATCTGTGCACGGGTAAGGAAATAGACGCCCCACGATACCCGCATCTGGCGGGGAAACCTAGAAATTCGTAAGGCACACTGTGTGCCAAGGTGCCATAGGAGTCACAAGGGGGCTTGCACATTCACAAAAGATTAATGTTTCAAGTATGGCCAGAAGGGTCACTTTACTAGAAACTGTTCAGGGATACGCCAAAGAGGAAATGGTCATCCTACTGCGCCCAACCGAGTTCAACCAGTTTGCACAATCCAAGATCAACCACTTCAACATCAACCACCACTCCAGTATGTCCAGCCGAAGCAGCAACCATATCAACCACGGCGACAACTACAACAACAAAGGCGACAGCCGCAACAGCAATACCGACATCCCCAACAACAGCAGCAGCAACCGCAGTAGCAACAACAACAACCGCAGCGACAACCGCATCAACAACTACAACAACAGCAACAACAGCAACCACCACCGCACTCCAGGGCCTACACCCTCCATCAAGTAAGGAAATTTCCACAGGAGCCGCCAAGAAACTAAGAAAACTTGGTAGGTATGGGAATACTCCTCCAATTGCCTGTTATCCTACTGTTTGATACTGACGCCTCGCATTCTTTATTTATTGAAGTATGCGTAGAGAATTTAGGAGTAGATCCTAAACGCGCTGAACAAATCATGAGAATTTCTTCTCCAGTAGGAGGCATAAGGACGGTAACCCACATATGCTCGAACCTAGAACTTGGACAAGATTCACTCAAGGTCATGAAAAAATTACCTTCACGTCATACCTATGATGGATGTGGACATAATCCTAGGAATGTATTGTTTAACCGAACATAATGCGACCATCCTGTGTAATGAAAGTAAAATTTCTTTCCAATGTCCCGGAGAGAAACCTACAGATTTTCACGGGATCAGCATGGGGATAAGAGTCGCACTCATAGCAGCACTACAAACAAGGACGTTGATGAACAAGATAGAAAACCACGCCTACCTTGTCTATCTCCAGGAGGAAGACCATAATAAGAAAATGATAGAAGATGTTCCGATCGTGAAGTAGTATACCGATATAATTCCAGATGAACTAATGGGATTACCGCCAAACCGACAGATCGAGTTCACGATCGACCTCGAACCAAATTCTACCCCGGTATCGAACGCGCCATACCGGACGCCACAAAAATGGACTGGAGGAATTAAAGATTCAACCACAGGAACTCTTGGAGTTAAGTCTTATTAGGCCAGTGTGTCTCCATGAGGAACACCTGTCATTTTTGTGAAGAAGAAGGATGGTACACTGAGAATGTGTATAGACTATTGAGAGTTAAACAAGATAACTCTTAAGAATATGTATCCTTTACCCATATTGATGACCGGTTTGCTCATCTTAATGGAGCAGGAGTCTTTTCGAAGATAGACTTAAAGTCTGGATACCATCAACTAAGGATTAGACTAGAGGATTTACCTAAAACGGCTTTCCGTACAAGGTATGGTCCTTTCGAATTCATTGTTATACCCTTTGGACTTACAAATGTCTAACAGTATTTATGGATATCATGAATAGGGTATTTTACCGTACTTAGATAAATTTGTCATAGTATTTATAGACGATATCCTAATATACTCCAAGAATAACCAAGAACACAAAGAGCACTTGAGAATTGTGCTGTAAACATTAAGGCAAGAGAAACTCTTCGCCAAATTTAGCAAATGGGAGTTCTTGTTAAATGAGGTGACATTCTTAGGTCACATCATGTCCGTTGAGAGAATCAAAGTGGACCCCTCGAGAATGAGAATCATCAAAGAACCCGAATGAAATTTGAGTTCTTAGGGTTTGTCGGCTACTATCGAAGATTTATGAAGGATTTTCAACGATAGCCGACCCATGATCCAATTGATGAGAAAGGGATCAATTACACTTGACCGCCGAGTGTGAGGTTAGTTTCAGAGATTGAAGGAGTCACGACGATAGCAACTATACTCGCATACCCAAGCGATAAAGAGTACACAATTTATACGGACGCCTCAAAGATTGGATTAGGATGTGTTCTGATTCAAGAAGCAAGGTTATTGCTTATGTTTCAAGGCAGTTACGCTTACATGAGTTGAACTATCCTACGCATAACCTGGAATTAACAGCAGTTGTACCTGCCTTAAATATTTGGATACACCATCTCTATGGAGTTAGATTTGAGATCTACACTGACCATAAGAGTCTGAAGTATTTCCTTAAACATAAATATCTTAACATGAGGCAACGTAGATGACTAGAATTGGTAAAAGGCTACGACTGTAGTAACAATTATCTCCCAGACAAGACTAATGTTGTAACCGATGCTTTGAGTCGCAAATTCCACCCTAGTTTGGGATGTGTCCTCAGTCATGAAGAGACACTTATAAATGAATTTCAAAAGTTGAATATCGAAGTCGTGGACATGTCTCAGACGATAGAAGGTCGTATTGCAACGTTGATTGCAATCCCAGACTTAAGAGTCTGAAGCTTAGAAGCTCAGAGTAAGAGCAGGAAGCTAGAAGAAGTACTAGCTAAAATAAAAAAAATAATGACCACAAGAATTTTATAATAACAACATATGATATTTTGTTGTATGATGGGAGAGTGTATATTTCGGAAGATAAAGAGCTGAAAAGCGAGATCTTGAAAGAAGCCATGAGACTTCTTACAATACACACTCCGGAAGCACCAAAATGTATCAAGATCTCAAAGAGAAATTTTGGTGGATGGAATGAAGCGAGACGTAGCTTCATTCGTGGAACGTTGTTTGACGTGCCAACAGATGAATATACTTCACCAGCGATCGTATAGAATCTTACAACTATTGGACATACCAGAATGGAATGGATGGTATAGCCATAGAT
This sequence comes from Salvia rosmarinus, assembly GCA_036937905.1. Lineage (NCBI taxonomy): Eukaryota > Viridiplantae > Streptophyta > Magnoliopsida > Lamiales > Lamiaceae > Salvia > Salvia rosmarinus. The sequence continues at coordinate 38,377,583 of CM072817.1, forward strand.
TTTAGTACCGGGCTACCCGAATTATTTTAAAAAAAAAATGCCATTTGTTCATCATCGATCGTTTGACCAAGAGCGCGCATTTTACTGATCCCAATAATATATGGATCGACAGATTAACATAGTGGTACGCTCAAAAATCGTATGTTTGCATGTAGTTCCAAAGACTATTATGTCGATAGAGATTCAAAATTTACATCCGATTGAATAAGCTTACAAAGAGAATTGGGAACTCGATCAGATTTCAAGATCGCATTCCACCCACAAACGGAAACAACTGAGAGAACCATTCAAACGCTTGAAGACATGTTGAGAACTGTTGTCCTCGATAGAGAGAAAGTTGGGAACAAGTGTTACCACTTGTGAAATTCGCATACAACAACAGCTAATCGAGCAACTATTGGAATGATCCCATACTAAACGCTTTATGGGAAGAATGTCGATCGCCACTTTATCGATAAAGTGGAAGAAAGAAGAGTAGTAGAACCCGACTCTATGAGAAAGATGGTCATGATTGTGAGAAAGACCCGCTAACGAATTAAAGAAACCTAAGACCGATGTAAGTCGCACGACAAACGCCACACATAACTATATTTTGATGTAAGAAATAAAGTTTTCTTGAAGATTCTTTTCATTAAAAGAATCATGAAATTGTAATTTAAGGGAGATGCGACCACGTTTTGTAGAACTCTATAAAATATTGGAAATGATAGTACCAATAGTTTACTGATTGGCATTACCGATAAGCTTTGGGAACTTGTACAATGTGTTTCACATTTCACAATTTAGAAAGTACATACATGACCCCTACCATGTGATATCATCGACGAGATATTGTCATCGATGACAATATGAATTTATTTGGAATTAATTACGGGAATTTTGGATCGATGTATCCAAAACAAAAGAACAAGAAAATACTTGTAGAAAAAAAATTCTATGGCGACACCATAGACAAGAAGAAACAACTTGGGAATTAGAATCATATGAATGAGAAATACCCATTTTTTGAAATTAGCAAATTTCGGGACGAAATTTAATTTAAGGGGGATGGTATGTAATAACCCGTAAAATAAAATTTTGTTAACAAAGAATTTAATCCAAATTATTATTAGATCTTTTCCTTTTATTTGTAAACGAGAAAATTTATCGGTTAATAATCAAATGATAGCGTAATATGATCGAATCCGATAAATCGAATCGCGAATGTATGCAATGACAATCTAGGTAACAATTCCTCGATATCCTAATCGTCATGGACGAGTCGCAATCATCGATCCTCGTTCAAACGAAACGAGTGATATGTCGTTATCGTAAATTATCTCAAAATACATAATTTCCAAAAAGGGGTCTACTTTGAGTATAACAACAACTCCAGCCAATCCTTGCCCCTCTCTCACCTCTGCAAACTAGATATCAAATCAGCAGCCCTCTGCCACACAAGACAACAAAGTCTTCTTCTCACTTTAACTATTCCATTCTACTCATTCACATACGAGAACCCACTCTCAAAATTTCACTCTCAACCTCACAACACCCGTAGACAAAGAAATAGAGGAAGAACAAGAAGCTATTTTTGTCTTTTGATTGAAAGAAAAGAAGGGAAGCATATACTTTAATCTCACCAAGGTTCCATCTTAGAACCCTACTCCATTACAAATTTTCATGTTTAGAATTTATAAGTTGTTCAATGATTCGAACCATACATGAGCACATAAGATATTTAACAAAAACTACCAAATCAACATATTCTGAATTAGAATTCTGATGGTACTTCTAGTAGATAATTACACGTACTGCATAATCTGTTGTAAGTAGAATTTTAGAATCTACAAAACTTAGTAAATGTTTCGAATGTATACGTTAAAACTGAACCGAGCCATATACGGTTCGGCCAACAGCAGTCGGAGATGACGACACGGAGGCGGCCACGGCGACGGCGTGGACATGCCAGCCAGACACGGCGGCGACGCCGCGCTTCTCCGACAGGCCTCCCCGGAGCCGGCGACGAGGCAACCTGGAATCAAAAACATAGGGTGAGAGGGAAGAGAGTTAAGTGGGTGTGTGTGTGCGTGGGTATCGGTAAAAAAAAAAGAGGTCGCGGCGGCGCGGGCGACGGTGATCGCCCACCGGCGGCGACACAAGGAGGATTTGGGCGGATCTACGGCGATGGGCTAGATCTCGCACGGCGGCGACGATCTTACCGGAGACGAGGGAGGAGACGGCGGCATAACGAGATCATAGAGATCTACTTGTACTGCGCTGATTCGCATGCAGAGAGAGAGGAGATGGAGTTGAGGCGCGGCGGCGATGACGCTGCTCGCCACCGCGATGCGCCCGGCGGAGGCGGCGACGGTGATGGCAGCCTCTAGTGTGTGTCTCGTGTAATGCGTGTGCGTGTATGAGTGAGAAGAGAAGAAGGGATGGAAGCTGAAGCCAAGGTCTTGGCGACGACGACGACCGCACGGCTCGCCGACCGGCGTCGGCCGGCCGGACATGAAGCGGCGACAGTGTGGTGCCTCATGTGTGTGTTTGAGTGTGTGCACATAGACGAGAGAGAGACGTATGTGAATGGGGTGGGGCGGCTATGGTTTTTAATTGGGTAGATTAGTTCATTTTTTTTTTGTTGGGCTTATTAAATGGGCCATAATTATTAATTGTGTTGGGCCTTGAGTTGGACCGAAAATATGTGGATTAGGTTGGGTTTTGGTTTAATCCTTTGGCTGAAATTTTATAGTTTAGGCTATGTGATAGTGGGCCGAGTTGGGCCCGAAATAATAAGTTATAAATGGCTGAAAATAATAGAATGGGCCATGGGCCGAAATAAAAAAAATATATGGGCTCTTGAATTAATTGCTATGGGTTTTTTTTTTTATTAAATGAAAGATGGACTCATGAATTAAATTACAAATGGACTTAGACTTATTTTAAATATTGAGCTAAGTTATATATGGGATAATGGATTTGAATAATTTAATTCTATAATCCATTAAATTAAATTAAGGATTTAATTAATTTCATATTAATTAAATATGAGATTTATTTCTAAAAATCAAATTTGGAGATTTATTTCTTAAGTAATTAAATAATAATTTAATTATGGATTATTTAGAGATAATTAATTAAATTCATTAGAGTGAATAAAGTCTAGTTTTTAGAAATTGAATAACATAATTAATTAATTATGTTAAGGGTAATTGGAGAATTATTCTTTTAAGTGATTATCTATTTATATGAGAAATATTTCTTGATTGTAAAGTACAAGTATGAATTTCTCTGTTAGAAAAAATATGGACGTGAGGAGAAAGCGCGAGAAAATAATAATAATGAATGAATTATTGGAATTCGAAATCGTTAACGCGCGTTAACAAACGAAGAATATTAGTTATGAACTTAGGATTCATAAATTATACGAAACGACGTGGAGAATTATCGATCGTGGAGAAGAATGCAACGACAAAAGGGTCATCTATTGCTACAACGCGATTTAATCGAATAAACGAAATATAATTGTTAATTGAGTCTTAACGATAACGAAAATCCTAAAACCAAAGACTTAAAGAATATCAAATAAGTTGAATATTAGCGATGCTTTCTAAAGAAGTGAATGTCATACTAAATTATATTTTACGTTGATAAGGTCCAGCGTGGACGTAAACAAAACGACAAAGGATCGCTAGCAGGTATTTCAAGAAGGATGATTCTTGAGGTGGGCTTTTCTTGAAACAAAATGATTATTCATAACTCAAAGCATGATTTACAAAAGCTTTATGAAATATTATCGCATGAACTGTTATTGACTGCCAAATATTTATGTTTTGTTGTGTCCATATCTGAGGTTGATTTGTCCAAATGTGGGACGAGAATTGATTGGTATTGTGAATGAGTTGGTCCACCAACGTTAAAAAAGGATAACGATCGGATCCGACTTAGTTGAGGACTAACTCGGATTGTGTACACGTGTGACTGTGTGTTAAGGTTAGCTACCTCGATCGGTCACGTCGACTATGTGTAGGTGGCCACCTCCATAGTGCGCGAATGAACGAACGTATGATTGATGAATGAATTACCAGATATGGAACTACGTGGATGAAATAGTCCGGCCGGACACTTTTGGAAAAATGATAAAATATTTGATAGGCATGAGTCTTTAACTAAAATCCTCATGTGCTATTGTGGGCGGTTCAATAACTTTTTGGTAAAGAAAATGTTTTCGGCAATGAGTCCATTGAGTACTTTTGTACTTAGCCCTGCATCTCGTTTTTGATGTGCAGGTTGAGCAGAGATTGATGATGGATGCGAGGTGGTGCAGAGTAACAGTTGTTTTGTTGCTAATTTAGAAAGGATTTCTAGAACCTTGAGCATGAATCGTCATATGTATGTTCACACGTTTATTGCTGCCAAACTCTGATGTTTTGTTGGTATCTGTAGATTATGACTGTTTTCATATCGTATTGAACTTGAGGTCGTACCTCGTTCCTTGAAATTACGCCCGAATTGGGTTAAGATTTGATCATTGAACCTTTTGGTAAATCCTTCTTTGACTTGAGTTTGTATCGAAACAACTTATACCTTTCAGCCTATACAAATATTCGTAGTTGATTGGTTAATTTTATTGATTATTTATATATTTATCCGCTGCTTTATCATATCAGTAACGATCCAGATGATTAGTATTTCTTTAAAAAGTCGGGTCGTTACACAAAAGTTTATAACATGTTCAACTTTGTATTATATTCATAATATAAGCTTATAAACCTCATACTAACATATTTAATTAACATCTTTAAACATTCAACATAATTTCTCAAATTTCACATAAAATAATTAACAATAGCATATAACTTAAAATTTCATGGTTGGATTTCTAATATTTTTGCATATATAAGAAGCTTGTAACATTTCTAACCTTTTAATCGGAATCGATCGTCGACGAAAACGTTTTTCTAACTAAGATTTGAAGAGAAAATGAAGAACTCTCTTCCTTTCTTTTTTTTTACAAAGCTCACGGCACTTTTGGGAGAGAGAGAAGAGAATGAAATGCTTTTGGTTATTTTCTCACTTAGTAATCAAGTTAATAAATTAAAATAATTAAATAATACATGGATATATTTAAAGCAACATTATGTCCAATTTTTCCTCACATTTTCGGTCAACTATTGTAGGTATCTACAAGAATTTTTCTCATAGACCACACGCCATAGACCACGCATATTAGTACTAAAGTGGTCTATTATGATATAGACAACGTGGGTGGTGAAACGCGTGGTCTATAACCATATTTTAAACGGTTATAGACCACTGCCAGAGAACCGTGGTCTATTAGCATTTTTTCATATGATAGACCACGGTGCCCTTACCGCGTGGTCTATTAGCGCATAATTTTTATTAACCACGGCTTTTTCGCGTCGTCTAACATCCACATCGACTAAATACCACGGGCTTAGGCCGCGTGGTCTTTCGTCACTTAGTCATGTGGTCTTTTAGCCCATCCTTTTTTTTTCACTCCAGCCTCTCTCCCGCACACACAATCAGAACACCTACCCTTCTTTTCAATCTGACGCTGCCTCTATTCCCGTCGGACATCGCCGTCGACGAGAGCATCATCCCGACGACCGCTCTCGCCTATCCCTTTCTCTTAGCTCTCTCATTCGGTCACTCACCAACACACACGCACAGCCGCACTAACAGAAATAAAATGAAGCCGAACTCTGAATTCTAAAACTATTACGCATCCAAACACTCCTTATCAGTAGGGTTTTAGCCCGAAAACCCTTCAATATTTGGATATTACCAATAAACCCATTTTTCTTATTTACGCACAATTCCAACAATAAGCTCAAAATCGTCCACACAGAGGAAGGAAAATGGCTATCGCCGCCGCCAGATCCGTTTTCCGGTCGTCATCCGTCCGTAGCGCCGCCGCGAGGGTGGCGTCCCAAGCGAAGTCCACTCCGTCCCCCTCGCCATTCCGCCTCCCCTCCAGAACTCCCTTACTAGCTCATCGCATCTTCCGGTACTTCTACTCTCCTTCATCTATAGATTTGAGTTATATTGAATAGTGCGCTGATGTGATTGTGAATTTAATCTATAAAATTCGCTTCTTTCATTTTGGAATGTGTACGATAGGTCGCCTGCTGAATTGAGTGCGTGTCTGGATTCGATGCAGCCGTTCCACACCGCCACTGCCTCAGCGTTGATGTCGCCGATGCTCATCGCCTCGATTCGGTTACGGTTGGCTCCTGAAGGTACTTTAACACAATCTTTTATTTTATTTTGGATGTGGAATTGTTAGATTTCGTCATGATTTCATTTGGATTTCTACAAGTTTGGAATGATAAATACTGCGAGATGATCATAATTTGACCATGTTCTTCAGTTTCGTGTTTCAAAGAAAATTTATAGAGTTTTTATTAGAACTAGACGCGACCTTTCTATCAAAAGTTATAGCTCCTGAAAGTTAGTTGAGCCGCAACTCTTAATTTCTCAATATATCTAGGAATTGTAGTATCGTGAATCGAATCAGAGGATGCTAGTGAAAGCGTTTGAGTTTTATATTTGGATTAGAATTTAGACGAATCAACCTTTCCCCTTAGGTTGCAGGTATTGGAAAGTTTTAATTTCTGAAAAATACACTTACTTTGACCCTATTTTGGTTTTTGACATGTTTTCTAAAATTGTTGCAATGATGACACCACTTTTCAATTTGTAGAGGAATAGACATATTCAACACATTTCAACGACGACGACTTCATATAGACCTTGATACTCATGTGACTTTGTTCCATGAATTATATGTGGCGAGTACACTTGGGCTTGTCGATTTTGCTACAAGCTGAAAAGTGATGTTATTATTGTAATAATTTGTAAAATGTGTCGAAAACTAAAATCAGGTCAAAGTTCGTTAAGTTTTAGCAATCAACCCAATTGGAAATAGAGAGTTTAAGCCAATGAAGTGCTGAAGTGTGTGGTTACGTTGTTATGGAGAAATGCTTCTTTGTTTCAAATTGATAATGGAATATACCATATTGGTTTTGTTGGATATAATGAAGGTATTGGAGATGGAAGGCTAATAGAGTAGATTTGCTCACTTACTTTCTTTGTGTGAGTGAAAAGTAGATCTTTTCTTTCCTTTATTTTTAGAAAAGTTATTCCTTTATTTCTTTCTGATACAAAAGAGTTTCATCTTGTGTTACAAATTACAGAATCCAGGGCAACTTAAAGTACATTCAGGTGGAATAGTATGGAAAAAACAGGGCGGCGGCAAGACAGTCGAAGTTGATAAATCTGATTTGCTTGGCCTTACTTGGATGAAGATTCCTCGAACAAATCAGCTTGGAGTTCGGACTAAAGATGGTCTTTATTATAAGTTCACTGGTTTCCGGGATCAAGTAGCTTCTCCTCATCTCTCTTTGTTGGATATTTGTATATTAGATGCATGCGTTCTTTCATCTGATTGGTAAGTATACTTAATATGCCATCAGTTTTTGGTTATGAGACATTATGGAGTTTAACTCTATATATTTGCCGATCAGATTTTCTCAATCAAAAAAGGTAGAAAATAGTGAAAGTTCAGCTTATAAACATCCCAGCTTGAATTCTGCATCAACCTCAGTTGTCCTCCTCATGTATTTATGTAACTACTTAGGACATAGGTTGTTTGAAGTGCATAAGATAAAAAACAGTATTCTCCTTGGACCTTTGTATTTCAGTTTCTTTAGATTGATTTTTTTTTCTATTTAAAATCTCAATGGTGTATTTCTTATGGATGTCTAGCATCAGGATGCTACCAGCCTGAATACATTTTTCCAGTCCAACTATGGGAAAACACCAGAGGAGAAGCAGCTTTCTGTCAGTGGAAAAAACTGGGGTGAAGTTGATTCAAATGTTAAGTGCCCTCCTTCTATAGAGCATCTATACCTTTCTAAACAGTTAATAAGTAATAGATGTTACCATTTTTTGTGGGGTAACTACAAAATAAAACACGAATTTATACCTATTTTGCAATTTTGACCTCACTTTCAAACCTTTGCAAATTAATAGCAAATCTTTTACTTCTCCACTGGATTGAAATCAATGCCAAAAACTTAGGGAAGCCCCAATTGCAAAAATTATAAAGATTTGATATTTATTTGCAAGGTTTGAAAGTGAGGTCGAAATTGCAAAATGGATATAAGTTCATGACTTATTTTGCAATTGCCCCTTTCTGTTTGGATTTTAGAACAAGTTTTATGTGCCCATGTGTTTTTGAGATGCGCTTAGAGTCATATTAGAAGAGCTTATGTGTTTTCTGTTTCTCAGGGAATATGCTTACTTTCTTTGTGGGTGCTAAACAAGCATTTGAGGTTTCCCTAGCAGATGTTGCACAGACCCAACTTCAAGGAAAAAATGATGTCATGTTGGAGTTTCATGTATTAAGTTGTTTAAAGATTCTAGAATTTCACTGAAGTTCCATTATTAAGTTGTTTATAGGTCTTGAGGTGGAAAATACTTGAGCGCAGACTAACAACTTGGAGACTCTGTTTACTTATCTCAATGAGTACCATTTAGTTTATTTGGATGCTTGCTCTAAGCAGAAATATGTCAAATATTGTCTGTCTGCTGGAATACAGCTGCCGTGTAACTCTCAGCTATAACTTTGACCACCTTATACATATCTCCGTGCAATGTTTTTCTTTCTATCTCTAATTGAAGCAATCTTCACCCAAGAGACCATATTTATGACTCTTATGCTCCAACCCTACATCTTTCTCCATAAACCAAACTATTTGCTTAGATTTTTATTTAGTCTAATGATTAAAATTGATATGCTGATGGATTGAGACCATATATGTGATGGATCCTTTAAGTGATGAAGGTCATGTGGAGGAGTACAAGTCTATCATGGAAACGTAAGTTTGTTTATATTGAGGTTTTACTTATTGTATGTGTTTTGTATCATAATCCACTATATATATGTTTTGCGGGCCCTAAAATGTTCAATATGAGCATAGGAAGAGAGGAGACGAATATCTTGTGGGAAATGGTCAAGGTATGAAAGACTCGCCATAACACTTAATTATGAAATTTTTGTCGCTCAAAATATACATAACTCTAATTATGCATTTCACATATTGTCAAGAACAACCGATGGAAGGCAATGTGGATTCTATGTCATGCGCTACATGAGAGATATTATTGAGGTTATGGTTGGATAACACCATTGCAATTCCTACTATGGTAATCATAAAGTGACATTTTAATCCATAATTTTCTAAATACTAATTCTTTACTTTTTACTAATAGAATGTTTATTTTGTTTTAATAGTTTTCTAACGGCTTTTACTCAAAAAAGAAATCGATGAAGTCCGTATAGAGTGGTCCGAATTAGTCACGATTCTATGGTGGTTGTGATGGTAAATTTCATACTTTTGTTGAACATAATGATTTTGATGTACTAAATTTTATTTCTTACCATTTTACATCTTATTCTAATAATGTAGATGAGATCAAGTTAGATGATTGATGTTGTTGAAGCAAAGATGGTGAAATGCTTGAAGATGGTGAAGTTGATTTTTTTTTTTGATGAATTTTAGTAGCTAGTTAGAAAATATTTGTTGTTGAAGATGGTGAATGGATATTTTTGGATAAATTTTAGTAGCTAGTTAGAAAATACATGTAGATTGGGAATTTCCCGGATATAACGTTTTGAATGCTTATGAAATGTGTACCTTAAATTTGATATAAATATTATGAGAAATATTTTATATCTATTTTTGGATTATTATTTTTAATTAGCAGAAACATGCATTCAAATTATGAAAACATGTATTAAATAAATAATAAAATAACAAAAATATATTATTCAGTTATATAGACCACGGAGAAATGCGTGTGGTCTATTCAGTTATAGACCACGGTGAAAACCGCGTGGTCTATAATGTCATAGACGACGGGAAAGGCCGTGGTTCATCTTCGGTGGCCCGTTGTCTATAACATTATAGACCACACGGTTTTCACCGTGTCTCATAACTAAATAGACCACGGGAAATTGCGTGGTCTATACCGCATGCGTAATAGACTACACCTTTGTAGACCACGCGGATTTTGAAATAGACCATGGGCATTATTTATTTTATCTCCAATGAAATAAACACCTTTCACTATCAAACCACATAATATATATATATATATATATATATATATATATATATATATATTATCTTATCACCAATTAATTACCTATCATTTTCAAACATATCATTATCAAGCTAAATGAAAATATCTTCCTTCTTTTTCTTTCCATGCTTTCGGCACTTCCAAAATGAAGTGGGGGTGATTTTATTTTTTTATGCAAGTATACTTTAATCATGCTTTAGGAAAAATTATCTAATTAAAAGTCAACATTTTACACTTTGAATTTTCTTCTTTTTCCACTTGTTCACACACAATTTTCGGCCACTACACCATACAACACACATCACTTTAATAAATATCTTATGTGTACATTAATAACATCTCTACATCATAATAATTATACATCACTATTATAAGAGGTAGAATTTTTCTTCTTTTCACACCTATGTGCACAATTTCGATCACTATGCATATATTATGCTACACATCTTATTTTTTTTTCCAATAAATAGCAATATGACATAATATAAGTCTTAGATGATAGATTAAATCATAGGAAAAATAATTAAGAACAATTCTATGTCTTAAGTTGAAATTTTGATCACTTATTCAAAAATAAGAATAAATTATCCAATCTTTATTCCTTAATTCACTAGCATTATTTTAATGAATGATTATATAAAAATAATGCTCTTATTTCATAAAAATATCATATGACTTTAAATATTGAAATTCTTTGAACGTTACACTAAATAATCAAATCGTCTCAAAACGTTGACATTCGAACCGTCTCAAAACTTTGATAATCGAATCGTCTCAAAAATGTTAAACATAAAGTCGTAATCATCTTATTCATTCCTTTGATAATAAGGAATTAAATTCTAAGCTTCGTCGCTTAGAAAATAACATGGGACTAACTATCGAAATTTAATCGACGTTAGAATAATGCTTTCGAATGAATTATATAAATATATTCCTTAATTCACTAATCGTTTATGAATATCATATGAAAATCCTTGCATTATGGATAGTCGAAAATTGAGTTTCGATAAATTACTATTTCAATTATCGAAACTAAACCCTAATTTACGATTTATATTATCGTAACTTAACTTTAAAACTTTGGGATATTACAAACATATTTCATGTTTTGTTTCCGCTCGATATAATTCGGACCAGATAAAGGGCTTTGTGCGAGCATATTGATAATCCGAGTAAGAGACATATCTGAAAAGTAATGTAAACATATAAGCTTACGATCACATATACTTCGTAATAACAATATTGTAAACTTTTTTGATAAAATAATATTGATTGAAACCGCCAATTGCCCAAAGAATCCAACATGCAAGCGACGCATGTGGACGTCTGTACATGGACCCTTTCACCAGACTAAAATGAACCTTTTAATCATTTAATTTCATTCCATGTCAACTTAATCTTATGACAAATGAAATTAATAATTGACCTTAACTAGACCACATCACTATGGCAAGAAGGGACTTCATATGAAATTTTACTTGAGGTGATGCCTAAGCAGTGACCACAATTTTGACAGTAAAGATCGAATTTTTAGAATTGGCATACTCACTCGAACCATATCATTTTCAATTCAAGTTTGTTTGTCATCTCATTTTACATCTATCTCTAGAGAACTTATAAAAATCGCACATGCAAGCCAAGCGTGTGGAGGTTTACACATGAAACTCTCACTTCTCAATAGATTAAAATGTTTTATTTAGAAATCTCATCTAACAAACTTATGATAAATACTACAAGCAAGCCACAAGTGTGGATATTTAGTCACAGTGTTGATCGCTATATTTCCTATCAAAATAAATGATAGTAAAAACAACAAGTATTATATCGTATCCACAGAGACTGATAATCGAAAACACAGTGAATAATTCACATAAAATCTTTATTATTATCTAGGCAACAATATCAAGAGATGAGATTATTAAACTAGGCACAAATATGAAATAGGAATGAACTCAGATAAGAATGACTGACCCTAGAGATGTACTTAACCTAACCATATTCACACAATTTAACCTATTAATCTGTTTACCAATTTAATCCACATTCATATGAATGATCACTAATGTAACTATAGTCTTCCGCCAGGACAGCCTATAGTAGTAGGTTATCCTAAACTCTATCTCCGTCAGGTCTCAAGAGAAGTAAGCTAATTACCAAAAGCACACAAAGAATAACCTCCTATAGTTCACCTATCTCTGTCAGGTCTCAAGGTAAAATATGTATTATGTATTCAAGATATCGACTATGCAATTAATTCGGTCAATACATCAATCACATAACTAGCATGCATCAATATTGATCAGGTACCAACACATGAGATTTAAAGCCAAGAATCATAAATCATGAATGAGAGGGTAAAACAGTATCAACAGATAAATCATACGAATCTAGTCAAACATACAAACCCTGAGATCAATACAGAATTTAGCTACTCATAATTAAAATACTAAAACAAGAATTAAATAAATAAAACATAAACTGAATTGAATAGATAAACCGTATGAATCAACGATGAACAATGTCGCAACTTGAATCCGTAAATATTCTGAATTCTCGCAGGAGTCTAAAGATAAAACTGAAATCAAAATAATTCTAAAAGCTATAACGAAAACTGAATGCAAAAGGAATTGAAAAGATTAATAAAAATATGTTCTGTTCTCGTAAAATGCACAAAGGTGTGGCAGGCCTCGTGTACGTCTCGTCTCCCCCATCAAAGCTCTGATTGCACATATATGAAACCCTAGGCCGTCTTAGCTCACGAGACTAGCTCGCAAGCGAGTGTCACGATAGAAGGTCGCGAGCGATAACTTCTTCTGCGCGTTCGTCTTTTCTCGCGACACAGTGTCGCGAGGAAGACTCGCTAAGCGCTGTTCTTCTCGCGGCCAGGCTAGCGACCGCTAGGGTGGTCGCTAGCCTCGATACAGAAACTTCTGGAGCAAGCTCGCGACCTGACTAACGATCGCTAGGGTGGCCGCTAGCCTCGATACAGAAACTTCTAGAGCAAGCTTGACCCTCCTGTTCATTTTCTCCGTATTTACTCGCGAGTTCTCTTCGCGCGCCTATGTCGCGATCTCTCTCGGCCAAAAAATCCCTTTATCTCGTGATCCACCTTTTTGAGATCTTAACCTGTGCAAAAACGATATGAAATATACACGGCATAATATCTTTCAAGGTAAACATAAATATATCGAATGACAGCTCTAAAGATCACTTCTCAATTATAAACTAAACAAATATGACCTTATAAATTAGGTAAAAATGAGGTTTATCAAGTGCATATCATTTTGTTTAGAGATCAAAATGTGGAGGTCTTTGATGATTTTAATTTAAGAATTAAAACATCGGGTTTCTTGCTTAGTCTTTTTATTTCAATAGGTTTGTCCATGCAGATCATGTAGTCCTAACATGCTTTTTCTACAACTCAACATATAAAACATGCTCGTAGAATTCTAAATCATGCTTTAAAATGTGATAAATCTAGCATGCTTGCTAAACACAATTAATCACGTAAAGATATATCTATGCTTCCGCGTAATTAAACATACATTGCATGCTTGTGCATAATTTAAATATCTACGATATGCTTTGAACGATAATAAATAAAATAAATTCGTTCATCGCGGCTCATTTGTGGATCCTTTACGTCCCTATCAAATTTACTATATCACACCCCAGTTTCTCGGGGAAAGAAGAAACAGGCTAAGTGACATGACTGTTGTGTTTGCTTGAATAAATTGGTGATGTGCCCTTAAAATCGGGCATCATCCCCTTAGTAAAAAGATATGTCATAATTGAAAAGTAACAAGTATGAAAAAAATAATATTTATATTCTCCCTAACAGGATCAAGTTCGAGGGTCTAAGACCAGGAATAATTTATATACTAAGCACATGATAGATGAAAAATCAATCGTCAAGAAGAAGAAGACAATAATAGTTCATTTTAAGTGAACTAGGAAATATTGATATAATTATAATATAATTCTAACCAAGTGGAATTATGGTAGTGAAACAAATCATGATGTTATTTGAAAGACAACTAAAATCATTCCTCAGCCTCGTGTGTCACCACCAACCGTTCAACCTTAAAAACATTTGGAAAACATTTGGGTTGAGTACTAATGTACTCAATGGGCTGTGTAGCTTTTAAAACATTTTTAAGACACTTCTGAAAACAATTATTCATGCTTGAATAGTATAACATAGAAAGTTTTATAACGAAAACTCATTCTATGTATACTAAAAAATTCTTTGAAGCTTCATTTCTCCTGGTTCGACTATTGGTGCTTATCCGCATCTGTTTGTCGTTGAGTTTCCCCGAGACAACCTGTTCTGTTTGTCAGAGATAGTTCTCTTATCACTGACCCTGGTGTACATTATCTTGGCTACATACATTGCACAAGATCCGATCGTTCCTGATTGGCAAAGCCAACAATGACAGAAGCATTTATCCAATAGTGAACAAGACATTTTATGCATGAATAATTACATTTACCTTTGAAAAGTGAGCTTATTTGCTCAAAATGCATTCCTAAAAATAAAGCCCACCTTTATTGTAGAAAAGCCAAACACCTGAACTAGTTTCGTCAGGAACTTAAGTATCCTCCTCTGTAGGGCCTACAAGATAAGTTCTTGACTTAAGTAACATCCCTAAAATAAATCTTAACCACTTTCATAATATGCCATCATTTTCCTAAGTAGATTCGCAGTACCCGGGTTTTCTTTAAAATTCTAAAATAAATCTTGAAACCGAATTTCTCGGCTAAGGACACCAACAATACAATCGCTCGACTTTTACTTTGAAACCTAATTGATTTTGAAAATCAAATTATCAAAAATACTTTTATTGAAAAATATATAAAACTTTAACTTATTTCAAATAAACTATTTGAAATGCTTTAAACATATAATCAAGTAATTTAAATTCAAAAATATGCACACAATAATATCTTCATAGGTCGACGAAATTATATGTCGAGCAATTTTGTTATTCATAAATAATAAAATCAAAACAAATTTAAAATCACTTGTGAACTTCCCATAAAAAATTCTCATTCTACCTTGATATCTTTCTGAAATATATTAACACGCATAATTGAATTAATTATGGTATTCTAAAAAAAATTAATTACTATAGCCCAAATTAATCTACTCATAATCAAGACATAACTTGATAAAAATATTCTAAGTTATAACATTTACTAACACAATTTAAATATCATGTTAATTTAAATCAAACATAAATTAAGCTCAATTACATATCTTAATAAGAGCTTAAGATAAAACTAATTTCATTTATTAGCTCCAAAATCGCGGCCCGTTATTTAATTTAAGAAAGCCTTAAACTTGGCCCAACAATCCATAGATTAAACAAAATAAATACAAGGCCCAAATAAATTAAAAGCCCAAACTAACATAAAGAAAGAAATAAATAAACTATCTCTCTCTCAAAAGCTTTCTTCTATTCTTCTCTCACAGAACCTTCCCCCTCCCCCAAAATCGTCTCTCTCTCTCTCTCTCACACACACACACACACACACACACACACACACACACAAGGAAATAAATCAAGAAACTCTTCTTCCCCACCTTTCTTCTTTCTCTCAACGCCGCCTCTGTGTTGTCTCGTCGGCCCTCTCTCATTCTCGTCTCCCTCTTTCCACCCATCTTCGCTCAACCCATCTCCATCCTCTCCTGCCCTCGTCTCTAAAACTCTCCCCTCTTCTTTTTCTCAAGCCATCCTCAGAATCCGACGACCACCCCCCTAGTTAACCAGCCCCTCCCCGTAGCCTGCCTCTCTATTTCCTTTGTTGCAAACAGCGGTGGGCTGCTGCCACACATACAGCAGCACCGTCGTTGCCCCCTCTCCAGATCCGAAAAGGCTTCCGTCGTCGACAACCTCCTAGAACGCCCCCACTTATTCCCTTCATCTACTATATCTTTCCCCAATATATCTCCTTATTTTCACTCAGCCCACTCCTTCCCTCTCTGTACCGAACACCAACAGCAGCAGCGACGCCACCCTACCTCCGTTGCATCGTCTCTCTTTCTTTTCGGCAGAACGACGGACAACAGCCCTACCGTCGCCGCCTCCTACTCTCACTCACACAAGCACAACCGAGAGCAAAGTAAATATATATACATATATTTATTTAGAATGAAGAATGCAAAATGTAAATAATGCAGATTAATGCAATACATGTATAAATTTAAGTGTTGGTTTGTAGTTTGATTTAGTGGTGGTGTACTGCAGTGAAACATGTCAACTTGTTGTGATTATTGAGTTTCTACATTTTAAATATGATATTTGTTGTCCAAAATCCAAATGATCACAGGGAGTGTATTCTAAATTCTTACCCCTCTTGTCAGTGGTTTTGTTGGTTTGTGAAAATATTTATGTTGGTTTGGCTGCGAAGAAACAAAAGTAAACCATGTGTGTCTAATGAGATAAATGCAGATTTAGTGTTAGTGTTGGTAAACTGCAGTATGTGTAAAAGAATTAGGGTTGGGCAATCCTTTGTGAAAGGTTTTGCTACAAAGTAAATTTGCAGGAAATAGACTATGATGAAGGAGCTTGTTGTGTTAAAAAAATGAATAGGTGGAAGAAATGGAGATTGAGAGGAATGTCTGAAAATTTTCAGATATGGGGTAAGAAAAATGTTAGGAGCTCTGGTGGATTTATAGAGGGAATACAAGCTATGTGGAACAAGGAAATTATTTTGTTAATTAACTTTAATTAACCCTCGTCAGCATAACATCTAAATGTTTAATAATTGGGCCTCTTTTTAATTGATTAATCTGGCCTAGATGTGTATATAGGGTTGAGCTTCTATAAAATAAGATTTGGCCTATGAATACAAACCCAAACAATTATATTCAGAAAAGCTATCAATATAAATTTGGTTCAACATTTCAATTACACCGCAGCTCGATCATATTCACATAATTACATGTTGACTTTTAACATGCTATGCATAAAAATTGATTTTGCTCAAAATTCTGATAAATCTTT
Source organism: Salvia rosmarinus (assembly GCA_036937905.1). Lineage (NCBI taxonomy): Eukaryota > Viridiplantae > Streptophyta > Magnoliopsida > Lamiales > Lamiaceae > Salvia > Salvia rosmarinus. The sequence goes on from CM072817.1 coordinate 38,394,748, forward strand.
TGTTGGAATTAAAAGCAGTTTTATTTCTTTTCTCCGGGTGCGAATCAATTTGTATAACAAACTCAAGAATTCTTCTAAAATCTATTGAGAATAAACGGGGTATTACATATTACACAGTGCATTTTATATTTGAAACGGGCCTCGTGTGCTCAGACACGGATCAGACTCGTCAAAACTGGATTAGGTCAAGAAAAATGAATCTGGATCGGAACAGTGATTCGGGTCGGAAAAATGGTCAAAAAATGGATTCGAGTCTAATCGGATCGCGAAATGGGACTTCGCGGTAAGTTTTACTGAGGTGATACCTAAGCAACGACCACAATTTTGACAACAGAGAACGAATTCATAGAATTGACATACTCACCCGGACCATACCGCTTCCAATTTAATTTTGTTTGTCATCTCATTTTATATTTATCTCTAGAGAACTTATGAAAAACGGCATGGATCCATGCGTGCCCCGCGTGCATACGTGCCTCACGCTCCTTCCCTCCTCCTTGCTCAGTGTACCCGTACTCCCAAAGATATATCTTGGATGTTTAATTCACCGTACATTGATAATATTCCTAGCATGTTCCTATATAATTAATTGCAACACATAAGAGTTATCTCGTGTTTACCTGCGAATTTTTGACACAATTGATCAATAGCAAACTCAAGCTTTGATCTTCTAGACCTGATCTCCAATACCGAGTGAGAGTAATAAATGGAGAACACTACAAATTTTGCCTCCTATGAGAAGCATGTGATTTTCGAAAATCACAATGTGTGGAGAGAAATAATCTGATTTTCTCCTACCTTGTTTGTAGTGTTCTCCCTAGAATCCTAATAAGATAAGATTCTGACACATCTAATAAATAAAATAATTATCTTCTTCCCTGAAGATAATTCATTTCTAGAATAATTATCTCTTGATATCTAATAATATCAGATAATGTCTATATAGATTAGGAGATGTATTAAATAAATAATACATTATCATAACAGAATCCCAGTGGGATGGGTGATCGAAAATTACTAGAATAATAGGTCTTGAGGGGCCAACCTAAAGATCAAATACAAGGAATAAAGATGGACCTAAAATAAATTAATTATCTTATGTTCAGTCTTGAACTAAATCATAAACATTTATTCATTCCACTAGAGAATAAATATTGATTTACCCATCTATTTCTGAAGTTGAGCCGGCTTGTACTTAGACTTATGAATCCCCGTTTTTAAGATATCGTACTTCCATTAATTATTTATATCACTCTGACTGCTTAAAATAATTAATCTTTTTAAATCCTTAAATAGTACCACTCAACCTTATTATTGTATTTGAACTAACTCAACCTGAATGATTTAGTACAATAAATCTTTTGAGCTCCTTAAGGGACGTCATCATCCTAAACGAATATGGTGACTCGATACAGGTAACCAGCATGACATACAAGCATTGTTACTCCCCAAGATGCATAGAATCTTGGGTTAACACATGTAACCCTCATCCATAACAAGTCAAAGTGATGGTCAGTAACTCATATTCACCTGAAACCTTATCGAGGTTTGGATCAATGTATAGTCATAGAGATCTAGGTTCTTCACGACGGTTAGATAGAAGAGCTCATCTCACCGTGATCCATCAATACATCAAAATATACCAGCATAGACAAGCAACCAAGTCAAGTAATTTCTTATCTATACTGCAGCCTATACCAACAACTCGTCCTCAAGTTGTCTCGACTGTGATCCTTTTTATATTTCAACCAACTTAACCAATTATACAAACTTTTGTGATCTTCTACACACTGTATGATCTAACTTTTGTATGAGATAATAGGACAACATATGCAATCAAGTAAACAGTTCAGATAGGAGATCAGAATAGTGATAACATGAAATATTATATACAAGCTTAACCATTATATTTTTAGTATACAAATCCAACTATCTCCCACTATACTAAAGCAAATTTTTAGTATACAATGTGTCTCCCTACTATCTATTATAAATAAATATCATCACTTTGCTTCTCCCACTTATACCAAAAGTTTTATTTTCTAAGTGGGGTCCATCTTGCGCAGTCCAAGTCCTCGAACATGCTTGTAATAGACTACTTGTCGCAGACTCTTCGTGAATGGTCAGCTAGGTTGTCCTCAGTACCAATCTTCTCAACAATCACGTCTCATCGTCCCACGATTTCTCGTATGATATGGTACTTTCTCTCTATGTGCTTCGTCGTCTTGAGGGTTCGTGGTTCCTTCGAGTTTGCTACTGCACCAGAGTTATTGTAGAATACTGTGATACTCTTGGACAAATGAGGTATCAAACCTAGATCCAAGAGGTAGTTCTAGAGCCATACCGTCTCCTTAGCAGCCTCTGATACGGCCACATATTCGGCCTCCGTGGTGGAGTCTGCAATGCACCGTTGCTTTGCAATCTGCCATGATACTGCTCAACCTCCCAAGGTGAACACATTGCTAGAGGTAAACTTTTTCTCATCACGGCCAGTAAGGAAATCCGAGTCGGAATAACCCAAAGACATTAGACTATCTGCCTCGTAAACTAGTTTATAATCTCGAGTCCTTTTCAGGTACTTGAGTATATGCTTTATCACAGTCCAATGGGATTGTCCATGGCTAGGCTGATACTCTTGACACTATGCCTACAACATAGCAGATATCGGGTCTCATGCACAACATCGCATATATCAGTTCTTATTTTGATAATATGGGTACTTATGCTTGTGATGATAGGTCTTGTCAGATCTCACAATATGTATTTAAGCATGAGGATCTTTCATGCACCATATTTAAAATCGACGATCGATTGTTGCAATAAGGAGTTTTTCATATGTTTACACACATGAATTTCTCGTGTTATTAGGAAACCTCAACGTCTTAACTTGATATTATTTCCCATAGACGGCGTTAGTTGATAGATTCGACTTATAAATTTAATAAATAATTATGGAAATTAATAGACGTACATTGGGATAATAGTGGAATAATGATTGTTCACGTGAGATCAGAATATTGTATCGGGCAATCGGACGATGTACAAATCAGGCTTAACTGCAAAACAGGACCGGAAAGAGGCCTCCAGATAGACACTCTAACGCAATCAGTAATATATTGTGCTTAAGGTTTATTGATGGCTTAAGATTACGTACATGATACCTTCATGATGAGGATATTTATAGATGTGGGGATTGTATCAAGTGAGGCAATCCATATCATTTTAGGAATGAGATACATGTAGATCCTCCGAGACCTATGCCGACTTTCTTGTGCCAGGTCGTTATTAGTAAGATCCAATTCCTATCAAGAGACATGAGTCCTCTTAAGTGTCACATACTGTCATGTACGATGTTGTTTTCGTTGCCAGAGACTAAGTTCCTGGGCTTATGAGCATAGACTTTGAGGCCTAGCTTCATAGGTCCATTATCTACGATTATCTGTGCTGACATGGCCGGCTCACGCCAGGTGTGATATACGTAATAAGCTTATGTATATTATTTTCAATGATTTGACATATATTTCTTTTATTCCCTATCAGTATCTAAAATAAATAAAAACGTATAAAGTTGTGATAAGAGAATAAATTACCCTTTCTATTTTTCCTTTCCAATTCCAAAATCCAAATTAGGGGTGAGATTCGGTTCGGTTTCGGTTAACCGAAACCGAAATTTCGATTAACCGAAATCGAAATCACCTAAAATAGCTAACCATAATCGATACCAATCGGTTAATCGATTAACCATCAACTGATTCGGTTAGTCGGTTCGATTAGCGGTTAACCGAAATTAAAATTAAATTTTAAAAAAAATAAAAAAATATACAAAATACAAAAAATAACTGAAAATAACCGAAATTAACGTAAAATAACCGAGATTAACCGAAAATAACCGAGATTATTTCAAATATTACAGAAATTATAATATTAAAATTAAATAATTTTTATTTAATAAATAAATAAATAAATTAATTAATCAATTAAGTAATTTCGATTAATTGGGTATAACCGTCGGTTAATCGGTTATACCCGATAACCGAAATTCACTTGAAATAGGTAACCGATACCCGAACCGAAACCGAAAAAATCGGTTATTGGTTAATCGATAACCGACTTTTTCGATTTCGATTCTCGATTAAACGAAAACCGATACCCGTTTAAGCACCCCTAATTCCAAATAGAATATCTTTCTCTAATTAAGGGTAAGAACTGAAATTTAATATATTTTCGGGGTCGCAAAATGAAATTCACCGAAAGCCATACTATCCACTGCAGACTTCGATACAGTAGACTCCCTCGCGATGGACGTCCTCATCAACACAATCAACGTCCGAGATCTTCTATCATCGCCGGAATCTCCCTCCTCGCCACTGTCGGCGCCGGATCTCCGCCTCCTCATCTCCCGCCTCGACGCTCACTCCCTGCGGATCAAATCCACCGTCCGATCGTACCTCCTTTCCCACCATTCTGACTTCTCCGACCTCTTCTCTTGCTGCCCGACGTCGTCTCCTTGCTGGCGTTGATCGCAACTTCTACTTCTTGTTTGCAAATGTTATTTTGCATGGAAAATTAAATGCTTTGTGTGTTATATATATTTTTATGGTTATACTTTAAGTAGAAACTATGGTAATATGATAATTTCAATGAATTTGGAGGTTAACATCGAGTTATAGAGCCGCTTGAGGGCGATATAAGGCACGTATTGCAATGTTGATTGCAATCCCGGTTAAAACTCGAATCTTGGAAGCTCGGAAGAGAGCAATAAGTTGGAGGAAGAACGAGCCAAAATCGAGAATAATGACCACAAAATTTTAGAATAGCAACATATGATGTTTTGCTATATGATGTGAGAGTGTATATGTTTGAGGTAGACGAAGAGCTTAAGGCGAGATCTTGAAGGAAGCCCATGAGACTTCTTATACTGCATTGCCAAGCACCAAATGTACCAAGATCTCAAAGAGAAATTTTGGTGGGATGGAATGAAGCGAGGCGTAGCTTCATTCGTGGCAGGCAGTGTTTGACGTTCCAACAAGTGAAAGTACTCCACCAACGATCGTATAGAACCTTACAACGCTAGACATACCAAAATGGAAATGGGATGATATAGCCATGGACTTTGTTAGGGCTACCCAAATCACAAAGAGAAATACAGCTATTTGGGTCATCATCGATCGTTTGACCAAGGCGCGTTTCTTTACGATCCTAATAACATATGGATCGGTATATTAGCACAATTATGCGTTCGAGAATCATAAGTTTGCAAGGAGTTCTAAAGACTATCGCGTCGATAGAGATTCAAAATTTACATCCGTTCGGATGAGCTTCTGAAGAATTGAGAACTCAATTGCATTTCGATCTGTTTCACCCAACGGTTAGACAATCCGAGAGGACCATTAAAACGAAGACATGTTGAGAACCGTTGTCCTCGATGAGGAAAATTTTGGAACAAGTGTTAACACACATGGAATTCGCGTACAACTACGGTTATCAAGCAACTATTGGAATGACCGCAAATGAAGCTTTATGGAAAGAAATGTCGCCACTTTACGTGATGGTGGGAAAAGAAGAATATTAGGACGACTACATGGAGAAATAAATAGATTGTGCGACCGGATCCACTAACGAATTAAAGAAGTCTAAGACAAGCAGTAAATCGCAGACAGAACATTACACAAAATTATATTTTATGTGGAAATAAAGTTTTCTTGAAGATTTTCTTGTTAAAATGAATCGTGAAATTCGGGATCAAAGCTGCGACCACGTTTCGTAGGACCCTATGAAATATTAAAAGTATAGTACCAATAGCGTACAAATTGGCATTGTGTAGAGCTTGGCGTGTCTGTATAATGTGTTCATATTTCACAACTAAGAAGAATACATACATGACTGACCATGTGATACACGTATCCAAAGCTAAAGGATAAAGAGATACCGTTAGTGAAAGTTCTATGGCGACACCATGGTCAGAAGAAGCAACCTAGGAAGCTGGAATCCGGTTATAGATCTTTTCTGAGGTTATGCAAATTCGGACTGAAATTTATTTTAAGGGGATGGTATGTAATAGTCGAAAAATTTAAAACTTTGATTTACTAATTTATTTAGCTAAATCGAGATTTGAATTTAGAGCGATTATTAAAATTTATAACGTCGACGTTTCGACTATATTTTCGAACAAGAAAATTTAAGCGAATGTCGGAGAACGAATCTGATTGTAAACCGAACCGAGATATTTTTATCTTGGATAAATTATCTAGTCAAACTACATCATTCCTTATCCCAAAATCCTCTACTTTGTCCTTACATACCCATCATTTTATAAATATTCCTTCTACACAACATCATTACAAGATTTAACATCACACTTCACTCACTCATCTTCGTCCATTTCACTCCACCACTCCACAAAGGAGGAAACTACATTTATCCTCGAGCTTAAACAACCACCATCACTCATTCATTGATACCACAAGGACTTGCAACATTCAAGTAAGATCTACAAGAGGTTAGCGGTTCAAATCCCTCCATTTACAAATTTCGTATGTTTTAATTAATAAGCTGTTCACCATACAAACCAAACACCGAACACATGACAACAAGCACTACTGCTCAATACATAGAAGTTTAGTAAACACAAGACTTAACAAAAAAAATCGAGGGCCTACAATCTATATTCATGCTAAGATTTGGGCCGAGCCACTGAAACTCGGCCGTCGACCTCAGGTGGAGAGAAAGCGTGGATCTGAAGAATCGACGACGCCGAGAACAATGCGACGGCAAGGCGGCGGCAGTCTTCTTTGAGCTGGACGGCGGCACATCGTCGGAGGAATTACACGAGCGATTTTGCACGCGACAACGATGCGGCGACAGCGGCGATGGTTCGACAGACTGCGTCGGATCTAGGTGACCGACCGAAGGAAGGTAGCGACGGCGTGTTGGCGGAATCGACAGCGGCGACGGCAGATCAGAGAGAAAGATGCTTGCGTGTATGAGACACATGTGCGTTGGTTCGCAAGAGAAACCGAGAGAGAGAAAAGAAGGGTCGAGGTTGCGCGGTGACGGTGGAGCACACCGGCCGCGATGTGCCGAGGAGAAAGCGGCGGCAGGCAGGCGTGCGACGTGCGTGTGTATATATAGATCATTACGGAAGAGAGGTGAAAGGCGGCGGTCGCGACGGCGACGAAGCACGCCGACGACGACGTGTGGACTGGAGACGACGACACGGCGAGGAGGAGGCGGTAGTCTTCACCGTGTGTGCGTCGCGTGAGAGAGACGAGAGAATGGGACGTGAGTGGAGAGAAAGAGTGGCTGGGTTAGTGTAAGTCTAGGTTTTAGTTTTGTGTTGGGCTTGGTTATTTTGGGTAAGTCGGGCCTTAACTCGATGGGCAAAATATTAATGTTTGGGTGATAGTAATTTTAGTTGTGGGCCTTATGACATTGGGCCGAAAAATTATTTGTTGGGTCTTGATTATGGGCCAAAAAAAAAAGGAGAATGGGCTATGTGATGTGGGTTATTTAAAATTAAATGGATATGGGCCTTAGAAATTAAAATGAAAGATGGACCTTTGGAATTAAATTGATATGGGCTTCAATTAATTTGAAGATGGTTATACTTTTAAAAGTTGGGCTAAGAATTTAATTTGTAATGGACTTGAACTATTCATCTATGATCCATTAAAATTAAATTAAGAATTTAATAAGTTCTATATTAATTACATATGAGATTTAATTTTAGTAATTAAATTTTGAGATTTATTCTTAACTAATTAAATAATAACCTAAATATCAATTATCTAGAGTGAATTAATTAGATTGAATAAAACCTAATTCTTAGAAAGTGAATAACATAATTAATTAATTATGTTAAGGAATAATTTGAGAATTATTCTTTTTAAGTGATGTATTTACGTAATGAGATGGACTTATGTAATTTATTACAAAGATGTGATTAGAAAGAAATCCTAATTAGTGGATATCTAAGATGAATTAAATTAATTTGATTGATTAATCAAATATTATGGGACTATTAAATTGATCAATTTAATTAAATATTTAATTATGGATTTACTTAATTAAATTGGAGATTTAATTAAGTAATGAGTTGATTATGTCAGTAGATGCTTGAGGAAATATTATTTAATCAACTTTAATTTATAGAACGATTTTTAGAAGATGATTGATTTATAAGAAACCTTTATTGATTGTGTACTATAGAATGGGATTCTCTGATAGAATATGTGGGACATGTGAGACGAGAAGAACGTCGAGGAAATGTTAGTAACGAATAAGGGATTGGAACTCGAAAACGTTGATACGCGTTAACAAACGAAGAATATTAGTTATGAACTTAAGATTCATAAATTATACGAAACGACGTGGAGAAACATCGATGGAAGGGAAGAATGCAACGTCGAAGTGTCACCTATCGTTATGACGAGACCAATCGAATAGACGAAATATGAATATTAATTAAGTCATATCGATGACGAAAATCCTAAAACCCAAAGACTTAAAAGATATCGAAGTATCAGAATCTTAATGATACTTCTCGAAGAAGCTTAATAACATACTAAATCATATTTCTTGCGTTGACAAGGTCCAGGGACGATAAACAAAAACAACAGAGGATCGCTAGCGGTATTCAAGAAGGACAATTCTTGAGGTGGGCTTTCTTGAAACAAAATGATTATGCATAACTCAAACTGTCGGCGCGGATCTCCGCCTCCTCATCTCCCGCCTCGACGCTCACTCCCTGCGGATCAAATCCACCGTCCGATCGTACCTCCTTTCCCACCATTCTGACTTCTCCGACCTCTTCTCTTGCTGCTCCGACGTCGTCTCCAAGTCGGAGAATGTCACCGGCGATTTGGCCGCGCTGCTTAGCCTCGTGTGCGATCAGCCGGTGGAGGTGGATGTGGGGAGGATTGTGAAGGAGATTGTGGAGAAGAGGGGGGAGGCGCGGGGGAAGAGGGAGATTCTGGAGTTTTTGGGGGTCATTTTGGAATTGGATGGGAAATTTGCGGTGGTTAGGGAGGACGTGAAGTGTGGGAGAGTGGTGGAGGCGGCGGAGGGGCTGAGGGAATTGAAGGAAGCTCTTGGAGTGAAGGGCGGTGGTGATGCTGAGACAGCGGCGGCGGCAGAAGGTGAGCCGGCGGTTTACGCGATTCTCAGAAAGCTGTGGGCTGATTGTTTTGAGGAGGTGAGTTGGAATCTTTTTTGATTTGTGTTCTTAGAGGAATTGCGGAAAGTAATTGGATTTTGCTGGCGTTGATCGCAACTTCTACTTCTTGTTTGCAAATGTTATTTTGCATGGAAAATTAAATGCTTTGTGTGTTATATATATTTTTATGGTTATACTTTAAGTAGAAACTATGGTAATATGATAATTTCCACTTAATCTTGCTCTGCCTTCGTTAGATTGAAGAACGAGATAGAGCATTTGAAAGGTGTGATCTTAAGTTGTTATGCATCGCAATATGAATTCTTTGTGAATAGAGAACTTCATCATTCATATTTTTCAAGATGTGATTGGTTTTCATACTTAGAAAAGGTTCATATCTGTGGCTTTTATACGATTTGAGCTGTCTGAGAATCGACCTGTATATTTTGCTTTATCATTTCTTGTGGCGTAATTGACATTTGAACTTTACATTTTTTATTGATTGTGAGTAACGAAATGGTGATTTTATCCCATTTTATGATTTGTTTTTAGAGCCATTCAATTTGGATGTAGATTCAAGAGCTACTTTTGAGGTTTATGGAGAGCGCTGTGCGGTTTGATCAGGATGCCAATGCAGTTCATGTAAAGTATCAGATAAGCGTAGATGGAATTAATGGTCTAGAGCTGTACACAATTATGAATGCTATGGATGTGAGTAAAAATTTACTTAGTTCCAATTGACACTTCATCCTGAATTTGGTGAATATTCTCAGTTTCATTCTTAGTGATACTTCCTGTGCAATATGTAATAATCCATGGTGTTTATCTAGGTTGCTGGGGTTCTTGATCATGGGCTTGCTAAAATTACAGATTTGATCACTAAATATGTTATTACGCAAGTGTTGAGTTGTAGAGCAAATCCTGTAGTTGAAGAAGACAACAACCAGGATGTGGGTCATGTCAAAGAAGCAGTTCTTAAGATGGCTCCGTCTGTTGAACCTGAGGTACAAATTAGGAATCTGGCAGCCAAAATTAGCTTTCATGTGTTATACATTTATATAATTATCATCTACACGAATTAAACCACTGCTCATAACTTTAAAACAGCCCATTAAATCATCCTCTTATTCACAGGGCAACAAGGTGGATGGTGAACTTATGTACTCCAACATCATTCAGATCATTGATTTTTTCAGCAAATTTTTATGCTTCAACAATGGCTTTTGGATGTGCTGTTTTGGGAGATTGACTTGGCCAAGGATGTCTGATATGATAATTTCAAATTACCTGGCCAAGGTTTGTGTTTAAATTGTCTTAATATTCAATATTGGTTCATATCTGAAGAATTTTGTTGAGTAATATTTGATTTCATAAAATATGTTTCCCATGGTGAGGAGTTAGAGGCCCTCAAAAGTGTCCAATCTTATGCCACATTATATCCAATGAGTGGGGAGGAAATGCTAAAAAACAATAACGATAGAGAGTAGCTGACTCTTGTTGTTGTTGTTGTTTTCCCTGATGTTGCATGATATGGATCCTGACCCAATAAATTGACTTACGGGATTTCATACATCGAAATATTATATGCAATAATTTCATGAATTTTATGTATCTTAGTTGGTTATTCCTATATCAATAATGCATAATATTACTTTTTGTTCAGCTTAGCAGATATCCTTTTTGTGGAGAAATTTTAATCTAATGAGCACAATGTTTTCATGTTTTTTCCAGTACTCCAATCTCCTGATATTTTACTATGCATAGCAAGATGCTAGTGCATGTACGGTAACATTTATTTATTTTTATATAGCGAGACTACCTCCTGGCACCTCACCTGCCTGGAGAACACTTTACATCTCCTTGTAAATTGACATCTTTAGTTCTTTTATAATTTGTGACCGTTGCTAGTTTGTCTATCTGATTTCTCTACAAGCTTAAGTATGTACTTTGAGAAACTTCTACTGGGTTGATCAGTCTAACAACAGAAGTTATTGGCTGAGGATGAGGATTTCCCTAAAGTCATATGCCTAATAAACTTATCATCCCATGTTCTAAAGGGGCTTCTCACACTGAAGTCCATGAAGAGTGAGAATTGTGATTTTCATAATATGAAAATATTCCGAAAAGATTATAAGGGACATAAGATTCAAAATAGAAGTTTCCAAAATAGTTGCCAAGATTGAAAATTTTAGGAGTCTAAAAAAGGCATTGTGTTCCAAAACTAGTTAGCTGAATTTTTATTTGTTAGCAGTTAAATGCTTGACATTAGGATTAAGAATTAGGTTCTAGGGCTTTTAAGATAGCCACTTTCAGAACTATTTTAAGATATCTCCTGAATTTCGGGCCAAACATGTTTCCTGGTCAGGATTTGAAACCCATTTGTGGTGAGGATATTCTCAATATAGCCTTCAGTTAAGGATTTGCTGTCTTAAGCTCTGATGTCCTGACAAATTAAGTATTTATTAAAGCTTTGCAAGTATAATTAATCCAAAGCATGTTTTTCAAACTCGGGAAAGTTTTAGATTACATCTTAGTCATGATATCCCTCCATCTGGTTTCAGGTTGTACCTGATGATGCTTCCAAGCTAGCTGAGTTTCAGCAGATCAGGAAACTTACAATTGAATTTGAGACAGCTTTGAAGGAACTTAAGTTCATATCTTCATCAAACAATAAAGATCATAAGCTGAGTAATTTTGCTGACAATGTTGAAGTGCATTTTGCATCGAGAAAGAAAGTTCAAATTTTGGCTAGGGCCAGAAATATGCTTCTGCAATCTGATTTCAGCCTTCCTCAAGTGAGTACATTCTTGTAATCTTGTAACAGCTTCCTGCTCGTCTGTCTGATTCAGCTATCGCGTATTTCCCTGCAGGACTATATTACGAGAACATTGGGAGCCAATAAAGAAGAGTGTGCCGATTCCAACCGCGTTATTTTGCTGTTTTCGTCTGAGGAATGTGTGGTGTCCGTATCAGCTAAACAACTAATGGAGCTTGTGCATCAAACCCTGAATGTTAGTCTGAGTGTGATCCTATTATGTTCTTTCTGCTGAGGTTTTTGTTTTTCATTTCAGTTTGTTCTGAAATTGTATCTTGCCCATCTTAAGTTCCCCAACCAACCGCCTGTTGTTCTTGGATCTATCATTCCCGAAATCGAAGTCATCACCGCACTACATCACTAACACTGGGACAACATTTTATGCAAATATAAGTAATGGTTAGACTTCATTGTGGTTGTCCAAATTTATTCATTAAACTTAAATATTTTAGGATCCAGATCCCTTGAGAGAAGGTGAATAACAAACTCTTAGGTTATTGGAATAATAGTTGGAGAATTTCTTCCAACTTCTCTTAAGTTAAACAGGTTGAGACCAAGTGCATGTGTGCTTTCAACCTGCGGATGTTGTATGCATTCACATGAGCTAACAGCCTAATATAGAGCATACGAAAAAAGTTGGAGTATGATGTCATATTACATGTAAAGAAGAATGCATAAATTGCTATTTTGGGGTATCCATTATCCAGGAGCATTATGCATATCAATTGAAAACCTTTTAAGATGTCTGTACCATTTGATATTGAATTTGCAGCACCCAAACTCTGACTAACTCTGACTTTTAGTATTTACCAAGCATTTTGTATTCTTTATACATACAACAAATTCTTCGAGCACTGTGCTCTAAAGTTACTGCAGTCCTCGACTTTTCAAATAAAATACTTTTAGTATGTCAATATAACTTGAATCATTCGTTACCCACATATGTATGAGAACCTGATTGAGGAAGGCCAGTTTCCTTAGTTGATTGTTCATGATATAGTGAGATTATAGGACTAAAGCTTCAACAATATTTTAAGATGCTGGTTGTTGTTTTTTTTCGCAAGAGAAGACAATTGCGTTTATCATGCCTTAATCGACACTCCTTTCTTTCAACCCATCTCCCACATTATACCTGTATGTATATACTATACTCTCTCACCAATTTGTTGACTTTCTACTTCCTATATCTTTTCACCCACACATTTTGAGAATGTGTTCTGATTGGACTGGTTATTGCAGGATGTGTGTTTTTCACCTCCAAAAGTGGGATTGGAATTCTACCATGCTGCTAGAAATGCTCTAGTTCTTTATGAAGCGGTCATCCCTGTGAAGGTTAGTGCAGAAAGCTTGTAAATAAAAGGTTGCGAATATTAAAATCCTCTGCTATCTTGCTCTATTTAGTTAAATTCCATTCTTCCTTAGAATTGTGGCGAAGATTTTGCATGTGATCATTTTCATAAAAGTTCAACGAATATGATAATATATTAATGTTGTGATATCTCCTTGATTTTTAAAGCTTCAAAGGCAGCTTGATTCCATAAACCAGGCATCTGTTCTCATGCACAATGACTGTCTTTACCTATCTCAGGAGATTCTTGGGCTTGCATTTCAGGTAGGCAGGAATGTGTGGTCTTCATCTTGATTATTTTTCTTTCCATATCTTTCGCATCATCTGAAAAAAAAAATGCAGTCCTGTCTGGACAATATGCTAATGCCATCTGACTGAAGGAACTGATTGCCTCTCTGGTTTCAGAAGCTAAATACTTGTAGTTTGTTTTTAATTATTGATTTTCTCTGTCAGCTCTGAAATCAGTTGTCATTAACCTAAATTTGATTTTAGATATCCGCTATCTGACCACCAAAGCTGTTGTCAACCACCAAATAAATCCTCTGAACTACTCTTCTAAATCTTTGTTAACCATCAATTTCAGTTGCTTATCTAGGATGTTTTCATTTGATAAAATGGAAGTGTCGTAGGTTTTTATATGCCTGTAAATCGTTTTGTTCGGAGCTGCTGTCATCACTTCTATGGGTGGAGGCTATGAATTATATCACAAGCTTGGCAAACCCTAGTAATTATTGATCTAGTTCAGTGATTTGTGGAGGTTAAGTCATGATACTTGTTATTGCTTGGTTAAAGTATACATGTATAATGACTTCGAATGCAAGTTAACAAGTCCCCTTGCTCTAATATTGCAGTATCGCCCATACTTTCCTAGTTCTGTTAAGGATCTTGCTGTATTTATTGATTTGGCTCCCAGATTTCAACTCCTGGCCGATGAAGTTTTGCAGTGTCAAATTCAGCTTGTTATGTCCAACTTAAAACAGGTAATCTTCGTGGAAACAGAGATATGTATATGGGCCTTTTGTGGAATCTTCTTCGCATACATATTTACAAGCCCAATCTTTTCTGATCTGATTATGCTGTAATTTTTGTTCGACTAGGCTATCGATGGAGCCAACGGATTTCAAAATACCCACCAAATGAAACAGTTCGAATCTGCCAAATTTTGCATTGACCAGGTATTGAGCATCTTTTTGAAATGAAGAAGCTTCAATGCCTTCCCCTAATGGACTTCACTTCTTTTTCTCCTTTTTGAGATGTTCCCTGGGTTTATGTCAGATTGCGTTTGTATTTGAGAAAGTACACATCATCTGGGGACCTTTATTACTTTCTTCCGTCTATGAGAAGAGCATGACCATGATTCTAGAGTCGGTCTTTACGAGACTTGCAAAGGAGATACTTCTTATAGATGACATGGCTGCCGAAGAAACATTGCAGGTGCAGTGCAAGAACTGATATTTACTTTGCTTACAAAATGTATAACTATTAAGCTGAAGTATCTCTCACCTGCTTTCCAAATATAGCTCCAACGACTGATCTATCTGCTGTTCGAGCATCTATCCTCTTTACTCGAGCCCATGTTGGCCGTTGATGAGAGAGAAAAGTCACAAGATGCTCAGAAGGACATGGATAATCTTATATTATCCATTCGGAAGCTGAGAAAGTTGGCCGGTGATAATTCTTTTACCGATTATTGTACCATATTTCCATTATGACATTAGCCTATCTACATTTTTTAGCAACTTTATCTTTACTCTTTTCCTGGATATTCCCTTAGAACTCTTGGACATGCCTTTGAAGTCTATTACCGATGCCTGGGAGAGCGGTGAACTCGCTGATTGCAACTTCGAAGCATCTGAGGTATGCAAATTCCCTACACCTTGAACGAAAAAACGGAAGCTGTAAAGAAGATTGTTCTCTTGCTTCAAAAATTTGATGAGGAAAATTGTTCAAATATTTACTATTAATCACTGTCTCCTCCGTTGCAGGTCGAAGATTTTATTCGAGCCATCTTCACAGATTCACCTGTGAGAAAAGAATGCTTATTCAGAATAGAAAACACAAACTTCAGATGAAAGAAGAGATAAAACCAAAGGCGATGTGATTAAAATAGAATAGATTCACTGACCGAACAACTGAGGATTTGAAGCAGTTTAACGACCTCAAAACCTGTCGGAATCGGTAGGCGAGACGAGCTCAACGGGATGATAGAAAATGTGACAGCAGTCTAGCAGAGGCTTGTTCAAGAGTTAGTTTACTACTACTATTAACCTCTGGTTGTGGTGTTCATTCCTGAGTAGCTAAGCTTATTTAGTGATTACTGTTAGCCAATACATATAGGTTTCTTAAAGAGAATATTTTTTAGTATATGCAGTAATACAGAAATGAAAAATCATATGATAGAAAAATTTGAATCAGATGCCGGCAATTTCCTGCTTAGTGCTTTCTCTTGGATATGATTCATATTTGTTTGGCCTTAAATTAAGAGTCTGGAGCAATTAGCAGTGGTCTTTCTCGCGTGCGCGCGTGCACACACAGTTTTGTATAGAGGATTTGGTAGTTAATTAGATAAAATTTCACATCATAAAAGCCACACAAATCTTGGAATTTTCATTCTCTAACAACTTCTTGTTATTGTGGCGTTTGAGGAAAGTGAAAAATGCAGCAGCAAAACGTTGGAGTTGCTATAGTCTAGAATGCCAACAAAAGTTTGTTAAAAGTTAAATTGGAATGAAGCCAAAATTATTTGTGTCGGAAATCAGAGTTGTGTCATTTTCTCAAGTAGAAAACTTTAAACTACAAACTATACAACTAACGAGGGACTAGTCCAAGTTTATTAGTAAAATATGCAAATACATATTTGATAACCAACATGCTAAATCCAAAGACTAGCAATCTTTAGGTTCAGAGAGTTAAGAGGGTGTTTGGTTGAGCTTATAAGTTCTTCAAAACAGTTTATAAGTTGATTTTTAATCATAGCCAAACATGGTCTTAGTATATCACGCGAACACATGCACACTATGCACTCCATGTGTGACGAACCCAAGATCTGTTAGCCTTTCAAGTTTCACGTGTTGGTGATCAAGTGATTGTGTGTGTTCTAAAAGAAAAAGGATAGTTAGGTCATTGATTTCGTGTTTCCGCCATCATAAAGATGCGACTCAGTGCTTCCCTCAGAGTAGTTCATGGTCATTTTCACTGACACATAAAACTTATATAGATATATAATTCTTTCTTTCTTGTTTTAGCTCGACATTTGATTATGTGTAACAACGATAACACATTCTTTCTTACAGGTTCATAGGTGAAATTCTAACAAAAGGTATATGCAAATTATTATCATGTACACAAATTCTAGTTGAAGGCCATGAGAGGGCTATACACAAGTTGCTTAGCATTCACACCATAGACAAAACCCAAGTGAGCATAGTCTTCTCTATACTGCACCACAAGCTTATCCGGGTCATGATCCGACAGCGGCCCGAAGAGCGTTTGCACATCGTTGACATTGGAGAGAAGATCCTTCCCACCATAGCTGAGGAAGAGAGGGAGTTTTGGGATGCTAGTGATGTTGTACTCTGGAGGTGTCGCCTGTCCATAGTGCTTGTTATTGTCTCCTTCGTTTCCATAGTCGTACATCGCTATGCTCCCTTTTCTTATCACTGGTCCGACACCAGTAACTCTCAGCTGCTACTCGAGGTAAATAACTTGAACATAAAAATAAAAAAATTGGTGCGAAACTTTTGATCTTACTCTGGTCTAGATGGATCATGTTCTTTGTTGCGGTTGGTTGTTGGTGAGCAAGCTTTGACCTTGAATAAGGATGTTATAAGACATTCAATTGGTTAGTGTAACTGTTGTTTTACCTGTAATAACATTCTCCAAATTGGAACAATCAATTTGGCTGCAGATACCAGCAAGAAGGTTGGTTGGAAACAGGACCTCTGTCAAATTCAAATAAAGACATAACATAAAATTGTTACAAACCATCATAAATTCCTGGTTTTCACACAAAAAATCATTGGTTTTTAGCTTGTTTCATATTTCAAAATGTTTTCGAATCATAAAAACTTCACTTTTTTCAAATGATTTCTGCAAAACCATAAAAATGTCAGTAATCAACATAAAGATAAAGACCTATTTCTATTTCTGCATGTTTGAGTTCGAGCTCAAGATAAACAGAAATTTAAATACCACGTCACAGTGGATTCGAACCCGAAACATTTGACCTCGGACATTAACTATTCTACCACTAGACCAATATACGTGATAGGATATGGCCCAACCTCCGAGGCCCAACAGCGAGGAAGGCCCAGCGAGGATATGGCCCGATCTCGAGGCCCCAAGCGAGCTCCGCCCAGCCCAATGTTGCTCTACTCGGTTACACCTAAATGGCGATTCCTAAACCCTAATTATGGGTAGCGGTAATGAGGTAATGGCGATAATCATGGGTAATAATGGTGGAGATCATGGTCGATTATGGGAGAGTTGTGGTCCGCCAATCGAGGGGTTCGTGGGACATGATTGTTTGTGTATAAATAGGAGTTAGATTGAAGGTAAAGGGTTAGCAAATTCTTGAATCTAGAGTTTTTAGAGATACTTGCGTAATCAAATTATAGTAAACATCTTGAGGATCATCCTCCAAGTGGACGTAGATCTCATTCTTGATCGAACCACGTAAAAATCTCGGTGTTCTTTCTTTGTTTTATAAATCTCGTATACTAGATTTATCATTGGCGCCGTCTGTGGGAACTTCTTGAACAAAAGCTGTGTTTTCTACAATCTAATGGCGAGGACACGTGCAAATGCTAATCTTGTTGGCGATGTCGGTAATAACCGTGCGGAGGATGATCGGTGGTCACTGGCAGGGAAAGGGAATTGCGGACGCCACCGGCGGTCACACACTGATGGTCACATGGAAAATGTTTCCATACACCTCGGGATCGCCGCCCCACGAGAGGAAGACACCGACCTCGATCGGTGAGCAGGAGGTTCACCGCTCCCACGAGGTCCTCGGTCGGCGATGTCCGAATTCCTCAGCGTTAACCTCGATCAATTCGAGTTTCCTCAACGGAGGACAAATGGGCGGGCCCTCAAGAGTGCCGGTGGTGGTAACAGCGATCGAGGTCGCTTACCTCTCCGAAACAATCAACGTTCATCACGACATAATGATCGCCCGATACTAGGGTTCATTCGTCCTCATACCCTCCGCGGGTCGATCTCCACCTCGGCGTGATACATGAAGGGCGGGAAAGAAGGAGGAAAGGCAGTCGAACTCCCTCGAAGAGATGACGAGGCGTCGTTATCGATCTCCCACTCCCCGGAGGGATGGTAACGAACTCCGGATTCGACCGACACGGACGAATTATCTCTCCTTTCGAGGAGATTTTGGATACACCCTTGCAGCGATCAGGGCTCGAATATTGCTGCATCGATGGCCTTGGAGATCCTTCCGACTTCCTATTTGCTATACCACCAATATGGCAAACGAGGATGGAAGATTTCCATATGTGCAAGGTCTTTCCGAGGTGCTAGTCTCCGGCGCTCGGCGTTGGTTCACTTTCGCCGCCCGAACAGCATCCATTGCTTCAAAGACCTCATGGATCGGTTCAAATGGCGTTTTACGAGAAGATACCACCTCGACAACCTTCGTCCGACCTGCACAATCCGCCGAGGGCGGGACGAAACAATGTCTAATTTCGTCTCCAGTTCATCATGGAATCTCTTAAAATAGATGAGAGTAACGATCTCTACATCATCAACGCATTCGAGAATGGGATCCGACACGGAGCTCGAATAAGGAGATCACCGTGAGCGACCAAAGACAGCTAGTCGTCTTTGGACCCTAGTTGACAACTTTGTCGAAGGGGACGAGTCGGATCGGAAGAAAAGAGATGCAGGATGAGCGGTGGTGAGAGAAAGCCGGAGGATAGGGGCCGAGGTTTGAGCGCAAGTGCGTTCGAAAGAATAAAGAAGGGACCGATGAGAATCAGGTGGGACCTCGACCAAACCACAGTAATAACGATCGCCTTTATTTAAATCCGGGCGGAAATATTTGAGCTTCTGCGAGCTCTTCCCAAAACCTCCTCCTATGAAAGGAGGATCGAAAAAAGTTAACGGGAAAGTATTGTGACTACCACCAAAGTGCGGTCACGTCTGAAGATTCAAGTCCTTGGGCTCACAGTTGACGAGCTTGTGAAGGAAGGGCGAAGAAATACCGGCCGACTGCGCCGGGTAATAAAAAGAGAGGAAAAATGGAGGTGGTAATAGCGTGGACCGACCTCAGCGACAACCCGACACGAAGATGGCGAGGGCGAAGGTCCCAATGTAATTGAGCGGTTTACGCTATAGCCGGGCTGCGGTTAGTGCAGCGAGGTCGTCGCTTAGAAATGAAGCTCGAGGCCGACCACGAAGAGCGAAAAATAAGCGGCTCGAGATGGAGAAAACATCGTATTCTCAAAGCGACCCGATACCTAGATCATGCCCCACCGGGATGCCATTACCATACAAGCCGTGGTGGGAAACAAGAATGTACATCGGTCTATATTGACATCGGGCGTCCGTTAGCATCTATTCGAGCTGCTGGATAAACTTGATGTTGGAGGAATTGGTACACCGCGCTTCGATTGCGGAGCTTTACTGAAGCGGTTCGGCCGAAGGTGTCATTACTCTTCCGGTCGCGTGGCGTGCTCCGGTCGGTCACCAAAGCCATTCAATTTTTCTTGGTCGAGCTCCTCTCCATATAACATTATCACGGGAGAGATTGGTCAGATGCAACGAGCCGTCTGCTCCGTGTACCACCTCACCATTAAGATACCCACCCCGTGGGAGTGTTAAGCATTCGGGGTGACCAAGCGGCTAAAGAATGCCTACGAGTCTCAACCAGGATGTGGCCTTGCCTCGGGCCTAGCAATTCTGAGAACCTCGAAGTTGCCACCTCGGGATGACTGTTGAGAATCTTGACTATCTGACGACGACCCTTCCAAAGTTGTTAAGGTTGGTACCCGAGTTCGATCGATATTCGTCGGCGGTCATACGGCTTCTAAGGAATATAGAGATGTATTTGCGTGGTCTCCATTGGATATGTTGGGGTCTCACGAGCTCATAACTCATCGTCTTAACATTGATCCGGCTACTAAACCGGTTCGTGAAGAAAAGAAGTTTTGCCGGGAGAAGCGGTCGTAAGAGATGAGGTAACCCAACTCAGGAGGCTAAAATCACATGCGAGGTTAAATACCCAACTTGGATGGCTAATCCGTTGTAGTTCGAAAGCCGGAGGCGGATGGGCGTGTGTGTCGACTATACCGACCTCGATAAACACCGCCTGAAGGATTGTTATCCTCCCGACATTGACAAGAAGGTGGAAGCATTGGTCGGGCATGAGGTATTCGGTTTCTGGATTTATCTGAGGATACCACCAAGTTTTGATGAGCGGAAGGCGCCCAAAAGCAGCGTTCATTCTTCGACTTGGTGTCTTTTCCTATCGAAAGATGCCTTCGGTCTAAAAAAAGCTGGAGCTACCTACCAAAGAATGGTGGATCGATCTTCAAAGATCACATAGGAGAAATTGTTGAGGTCTATGTCGATGATATAGTAGTCAAAAAAAGGCGAGGCTGCGCCATTGACCTCGAAACTATTCTTCACTCCTCGGTCGGCCAACCTCAAGCTCAATCCCAGTGCACATTTGTGGTGAGGACGGGTAAATTTCGGGGTCTTGGGTTTCTCAAGAAGGATGAAAGCCAATCCACCAAGGTAAAGCGGTGCTCGACATGCAAGTGCCAAAACCATTCGCGAGGTCCACAAACTTACGGGTGCTGGCCGCCTCTCGATGGGTTCCTCTCCCGAGCTGAGAAGCGGCCCTTCTTTAAAATCTTGAGGGGCCCGGACTTGGCGTGGCGGAAGAGCACCACCCGCCTTCACACGGTGAAGGAGTACCTCGCCGACCGCCCACCTTGACCGCCCCAAAAAGAGGCGAACTCCTCTCTCTGTGCTTGGCCGCCTCGGGCGAGGCAATCGGTCTCGATCTTGAGTGCGAGGCAGGTCGGACGGCGCTTCCTATCTACTTCATCACCGAGCACTCAAGGACCGGAGACAAGTCGCTTGACGCGAAAAGGTAGCAGCAGCGGTGAATGCTAGCGGCGGCTCAGACCCTACTTTCAGCTCACTCCGTCCAGTCTTGACCGACCTACCCACAGGCAAGTCTTGTCAAACACAGAATCATCTGGACGAATAGCCAGTGGGCCACGGGCTTGGCGAGCACGATATCTCGTACTCACGGACCGGCCATAAAAGGCAAGCTCGGCGATTTCTGGTAGAAGTCGAGTTCTTGAGCTCGGTCGACCGCTAAGATTAGCTCCTCCAACGCCTCCACCTCGGTCGTCCCGGCTCCTGCGGAGGAACGGACCCTCGCCCACGGATGGTTCTTTGGCGGATGTCGTGGGCGGGCCTCATGCAAAAGCAGGCGTGGGCGGACATTCTTCTTCTCGGCCCGAGATAGCGAAGTCACCTCGCGCTCCGGTTTACCTTCCGACCACCAACAACGAGGTGGAGTATGAAGCCCCAATCTCCGGACTCCGCCTCGCTAGGGAGGCGAGGTGGATGAGATCCAAATCTTGGCGATTCCGGTCGTCGTGAACCGGTGTTAAGCGAATCGAGGCGAGGAGGACCGAATGAAACAATACCTCGAAAAGCGAAGGAGATGTTGACCTCGTTCGGTGCTTGGCATCCACGAATTCCCGAGGAAAGCAGTAGGTGGCGTCCTCAGCAAGCTAGCTGCGTCGTCAACAAATCCACCAGTGGAGGAAATCCGTTCCAGAAGCATAGCGGAGTCACACGTCGGCATCATCACCGAGATAGAGCCGAATTGGATGTCTCCCGAAGGCTACACGGAATACGGCGCTACCTTCGGATCGGCTCGAAGCCAAAAGATGATGGCAAAATCGAGTATCTCATGCGTGAGGGCTCTTTCTGGAAGTCTTACCTTGACCCTCACGAGATGCTAGGGCGGAAGAAGCCAACTATGTGCTCAGCGAAATTCACCGAGGTCTTGTGGAAGCCACATGGTCATGAGCTCTTTCGAAGAAGGCGAGGTCGGGATATTGTTGGCCCACCCTAGTGCAAGATTCGGCCGAGCTCGTCAAAAGTGCCGAAGTGCAGATTCACTCCACGGTAAAGTTGCCTCGGTGATCTAAGCGACTGCGAGTCCATGGCCTTTCATGCGGTGGGGATCGACATTGTTGGTCCGTTCGATCGAGCACCGGTCGCCGATGCTTAGTCGTAGCCATAGACTACTTCACAAAATGGGTCGGGCCGAGCCACCATCGAGCCTCACGGCGGGAGGATTCGGACTTTCGTGTGGAAAAATATAGTGCCGTTTGGCATACCGCGCGATCGGTCTCGGACAGCGGCGCGATTCGTTGACAAAACTTGAGGTGGTGCGAAGAGCTTGGATCGATCAACGCTTCACCTCGGTTGCACACCCGCAGCGAATGGCGACCGAGGTGACGAACCGCACGATCGTACAAGGATTGAAGAAAGGTTGGACCGAGCTAAAAGCGGGCTGAAAATCTCCTCAAGTCCTTTGGTCCTACGGGACCACACCTCGGACGTCGCGGGAAACCCTTTCGGCTGGTCTGCGGTGCGAGGCCGTCATACCGGCCGAGATCGTGCGCCAAGTCCACGCCTCTTCACTTCGATCGGGCGGAAGCGAGGAGGACTTGCGAGCAAACCAGCGCCCTCGAAGAAGCGCGCTAGCCTTCATAAAGCGAAGCCAAGTATAAAGCCCGGTCGCATGGTACTACAACAAAGGGTGAAACTTCCGCATTCCAAGTGGCGACCTCGTCCTACGCAATAATGAAGCCGATGGGCGAGGGTCTTCACAAGTTGGATCGACATGGGAAGGCCCATACCGTGTTCACGAGAACCTTGGTAAGGGGCTTACAAGCTATCTCACTTATCCGGTGCGCTTATCCCCGACACAGCATATTTCTCATTTAAGGAGGTACTTTACATAGTTTTGATTTGGATCGACTTCATGTTAGTCTCTTACTTGCCTTGCCAAGTGCGTGTGTTGAATAAAATATTTATTTTTCAATGAATATTTCATTTCACTTCGTTTTATTCATATCGAACATCTATTTGGATATAACGCATTTAACCTTCACGAGGGGCGCCTCACGAAGATAAAAAGCCCACTAAGTAGGGTACTCACTAAGCGCGCGCGCTCGTAGATTACTCATTGAATTGAGCGTCTCGGTCTGGCGCATCGGACTACTCACTAGTTTGAAAGTCTACATGCATACATCAGATTACTCATTAAGTTGAAAAATCTACATGTATAAGACATCGATATTGGATCTCACCAAATTATGGCAAAGTATCGGTATACATACATTTACGACCAAGCGAAGTCCTAAGCTATGTTTATACCTCTCGAGAGGAAAAGCGTACACTTCAAAGCAGTCTAAAATACATGTATACCTAAATACAAAGACCTACACTATATACGCTCATTCGGTTCCGGGCTCCACCTCATGAGACTCACCGAAGTGAGATAATTTTGAGCAGAAGTCCCAGTCGGCGATGGATACAGGATAAACTCGTACCTTCCACCCAATCTACGAGGGTGGTCCCACCTCGGCTTGTTCCGGGAGTAGTTTGACTCGGCGCGGGCGCATTCTGGCCTGAGGAGTTCAATCCTACACCCGAAGCCGCATCTGGACCCCGTGAACCTGACGTCGGACCAGGACTATGCCCTTGTCCCCGAGCTCTAGCCCTTCCACGTCGATTGGCAGTCCGCGCGCGTCCTCTCCTCCGAACTGCCGACCGCCGTCCTCTATACGCTCTGCTGTCAGATGGACCCATTTGACGGAGCACCTCGGCGTGATCAGCGTAGCCACCCTCCTCTTCAGGCTCTTCAATTATGGGCTCAGTGTTGCTCACTGTAGATGCGCGGCGGGGTGGAGGCATGCGTCGTTTGCGGACGATCTCGTACATCTGTATGTATTTCAGGATAGAGTCGAGGCAGTTTCTAAAATTCTTGCTATTTGGACCCTCCTCATCCCTCAATACCATGCCTTCCGCCAACAAGCTCTGAACTCGATCGTCGGCTTCGGATATAGTCGTTCCCCAGTCCGGCGGATGACCTTTTCGTACTCTTCATGCTCTTACGAGATCAGGCGAACCTGCATTGTCGGCTCAGTTGTTCCTCGCGATGCATCAATCGTCCGTGGATCGCATCTGCGGATAAATCGACCCCGAACTTGAGATGTGTAATCCTTAACTTTAGCGCCTCATTTTCAGCAAGGAGGCGAGCCACCTCATGATCGACTTCATGCAATTTTGTTTGATTCGGTTGGCGATGCGAACCGACATCCATCTTGGCGATACGAGTCGGCTCGGCGGACCGACTCCTCCGGTGTGTCACCTCTTCATCCTTCTCGGCGAGCACCTCGGACTTCTTTCGGTTTTGTTAGCGATTCATGATCGATCCAAAATCTTGAAGTGAAGAAGCGAAGAATAAGACAACGAGACAAGGCGTTTTAAAAAGGATATGTCTATTATTATTCAAAATGGAAGTTTGTACAACACGGATCTATCGATCCCGCAAATCATCTATTACATTGGGTCCAGCGACCTCGGGCTCATTAGGCGATTGCCGACCCTCCGACCTCTGCCGGATTACTGCACGCTCTTCCGCTGGTTGCCGATCTGCGGAAGGGGCCTGACTTGGACTCGCCGCCCGGTTTGGTCCTCAACTCGGCAAGGAAGGCTTGAAGCTCACGTCTTCATCTTCCTTGCCTTGATTCTGACCTCCGCCGTCGGGAGTGACGAGAAGGCAAGGCATCCACCACGGGAAAGGAGGTCGCCCGCGATTATGCGGCGTAATTCTTGCATACCTCGGTGATCGACCTCAACCCAACCGTGTTGGGCCTTGTCAATCTGGTCTCTCGGCCGCCAACTTCTCTAGGTGGGCACGGATCACTGCTTGGCCTCATCACCGCAGCCGGTCGGAGATGAGCGAGGAAAAACTCTCCGACTCGATCGACTCTTTGGCGAAGGCCCATAGCATAGGTCCTTGCCCCTTGACAAGGCGCTGCTTCTGTGAGCCCGACTCCTCTCGGCCTCGGCAGCCTCCTCTTGGGCGCTCTCCACCTCTGCGGGCCACTCGCAAGGCCCGGTCCTTCTTCTTGAGGCGCTCTCGTGGCCGTCTTTGCTTCATGGCTGCTTGACTTCGCCTTGAGTTCGGCGTCCGTCTGGCGGCATCTAGCGGATTCGGCCGCGACCCTCAGTCTGTCCGCAGTGGCTAACCTTTTCTCCATGGCCTCATATTGCGAGGCGCCCTCAACGATAAGCCCGGCCATCGAGGCCGCATCCTGAATACGGAACAATAAGTAACAAGTAACAACAAGCTTACAAGGAGAAGGGTAGTGACTTATACCTTTGGGAAGGACGAGGAAACTCGGAAGCCGGCACCTCGGGCATTGCGACCATGGACCTCGATCTCCAACGTCGGGCCGAGGGGGCATCGAGGTCCGGTCACCGGTCTTCAGGCGTCCACCACCACGGGCGTGGGGTGGACTGTTCCGTCTCTTCTTCCGCCGCGGGCTCCCGCCCGATCGAGGAGGAGGCGGGCGGCGAGATCGGCACATTGACTTCTCGGTCGGGTCGACCTTCTTGCATTCAACATGAGAATTTCATTAGCACAAAATCAAGCGAGGGAAATAAAGATAAGAAGGTTGCCTCACTGATTCGGACCACGACACTGGAGCTTCGACTATAGACACTCGGCCCGACATCGTTCGGTCGTCCTCGGTATAGTTGATCGATAGGATCTCACCCATATCGTTCAATGACTTCTCCATAGGGCCGTGGGATTAATTTTCCGTCCTTTATCGACCCAGGCCCACTCATACCTCGGATACCCTCGACCCGCAAAAAGTATCTATTTTGCCGATGGGATACTTTGACGGAAGCAATTTTAAACTTTAGGCGGTGACGGGTAATATACTCCACTTATATACTTGATGCTAAAAAAGCATCAAGACTTGAAAAACCCTCGCCTATGCCATAACAGCTGACCCTAGCCCCGTCGACCTAATAGAATTGGAGGTCGGTTGGCATATAGGGATCGAAAATACTCTCAAAGCTAAGGAAAATGGGGCAAAAGGAAATCTAAGCCCGGCTATTAAGCTATCTACAAAATGGTGATGAATCCTCGGAGGCCATCGCCCTATCGTTGGGTTTTGCAAGCACCACCATGCATCCTGCGGGATGTGGTATTTATCAACAACCACCGAAGCTCCTCCATCGTCAAGGTTGATTTCGCCCACCAATCTTGAGGCCATCCCATACAAGCGACCTTTGGTGAAACCACAGAACTAAGTCTATGGATTTACCTAGCGGTTATGGCATATATAATCCCTTATATTGGGGTCTTGACGACCGAACCAGTGAACCGAATTATCAGGCGAGAAGAGGTGAGAAGGTGAAGAATACATACTTACTTTTTACGGGCGGGATTTCGATTTCTTCAACAAAGTGTGAAAGAGGAATTGGGGATTTCTAAGGTTGTATTCTCGGATTCAAACGTCGAAGGAGAAAATGAGCAGTTGCCTCTTTTAGACCTATTTATAGGATAAGTGGCGCTAAAAATCTGCCGTTTCGTTTATTACCGTGCTATTTACAGTTGGTTGTGTGAAAGAGCGCGCGCTTTCAAGTACCCAACTACCGCTGCGCGTATGGCGTACCTCGGAAAGCAGACCGCCGATCGATCGCGTGATGATTACTACGAGTTCGGACATCGGACTACGCCCGTGTCTAATACGGAGGTAATTCAGGTCGGACCTTGACCTTCCTAAACATCGGATTTCGACTTCAGCTAATAATTTGAGTTCGGACATCGGACTACTCCCATGTCCACCTCGGATCAGCAGAAATATTCCAGGTCGGATATGACCACCTCGGATCAACAGAAGTATTTTAGGTCATCTGATGAATAACAAACCTTGACAAAAACTTGACGAGCAATATTCCACCTCGGCAATGCCGTTCTCCGCTTCACCTCGGTAAGGCTATTCCTTGACTTTTCGGGGGCTATGATAGGATATGGACCTCGAGGCCCATGCGGGGAAGGCCCAGCGGCGGAGGATATGGCCCGATCTCGGGCCCCAAGCGAGCTCGCTTGCCCAATGTTGCTCTACTCGGTTACACCTAAATGACGATTCCTAAACCCTAATTATGGGTATGATGTAATGAGGTAACGGCGAATCATGGGTAATAATGGTGGAGATCATGGTCGATTATGGGAGAGTTGTGGTCCGCCAATCAAGGGTTCGTGGGACATGATTGACGCTTGTGTATAAATAGGAGTTAGATTGAAGGTAAAAGGGTTAGAAATTCTTGAATACTAGAGTTTTTAGAGATACTTGCGTAATCAAATTATAGTAAACATCTTGAGGATCATCTCCTCCGTGGGCGTAGATCTCATTCTTGATCGAACCACGTAAAAATCTCAGTGTTCTTTCTTGTTTTATAAATCTAGTATACTAGTTTTATCAATACGCATACACTTATTTTTCTCTTTCATTACTTATGGAGATCACGAGTTTGAATATAAGATTGAACTGAATTATCTATTTTTTGAGAAATAGAATTATGTAAAAGTTTATTTGTTATACTTGTCAAATCGAACTCAAATGCGATTTCATATGATAAGTCTAGAGACGGTACTCAATAATTAAAATTTGGTTTTCAATGGGAACATAAATGTGAATTTGTGTTCTCGAACAGAGCAAGACAAATAGATAGAGAAAGAAAACAAGAATACTTATTTAAAAATTGAGAATAATTTTGCGATTGAATGCAATGCCGGCAGAATATACCAACAATTAATTATTTAAATATTATTAAAGTTCTAGGTAAATTTCAAACATATAATCAAATTATTTGACTGATGTTGATATGGAAAATGATTTATGGGTCAAATAAGCTGAGTACTACTATTAGATAAGGGGAATCGTTATCTCAATACATGATATTTTCTTGTATTGTAATAATTAATAGAAAAAA
This sequence comes from Salvia rosmarinus, assembly GCA_036937905.1. Lineage (NCBI taxonomy): Eukaryota > Viridiplantae > Streptophyta > Magnoliopsida > Lamiales > Lamiaceae > Salvia > Salvia rosmarinus. The sequence goes on from CM072817.1 coordinate 38,423,131, forward strand.
AATCCCAATTTTTTTTATTTTTTTTTCTGTGTCGATACATTATTAGAATGTTGTAATTCCTACTAGGTTTATAATGGTTCATTAAATTAAATATTAATATTAATAATTAAACACATTTTCATTGCTATTCGCGAAGCTCCCCCTATGGAATGCGGCCCAACATCTATATTCTTACACATGAGGTTATTTCAGGTAATTTATTCACCGATATTTAGGGGTATGCATGCACCAAATCGAATCCAAAAACCAATCGGTTCAATCGATTTCGATTGATTCGGTTCGAGTTTTGATGTTATCTGTTATTGGTTCATTTCTTTTATTATTAAAATTGGTATTTGGTTTTATGTTTTAGGTTCGGTTGTAACCGTACCGAACCTATTATACATAAATATTATTTAATAAATAATAATTAATAATTTAATATACAACCTATAATATAATTTGATATATTGGATGTCGCTTAGTTATTTTGATGTTTTATTGGTTATTTGTGACATTATGAGTTTTTTTTTTGAATTTTTGCTTTGAAATTAGGATAAAAATAGGTTTATTTGGAATAAATATATATAAAAAATCTATAATCGATCGATTTTTCGGGCCGACCGAAACCAAACAATTTTTTTGGTTTGGTTTTTTGTCTGTCCGAAAATTTTAATCGATCGTTTTGGTTCGAAAAACTAGAATTCGATTCGATTTGGTGAATTTTGGTATGTCGGTCGAACCGGCCAACCAATGCACAATGCTACCGATAATGGAATTAATTTCATATTGTTTTTAATTCCCTTTATTGCAAGTTTCATAATTTCTTTGTCTAGTTCTTGTTTTAGCTCGATATTTGATTATTTGAGATAAAAGTTGTTTCATTCTTATGTTTCACGCGACGTGGTGGGTTATTGCTATAAGATTTCATACATAAATAGAGACAATCATGATACCATGCGAGCGGTGCACTAGGCGAGCACCACGAATTATAGGAGCTCAAAATTTTTGTATTTATAGCTTTTTTATTTTTATTTTATTAAAGTGGAATTAATGTAATTGATAGCTGAAAAATGTTGGTGATTTGAATGACTATAAGAGCTTTCTTTTAAATGTGCCCCCAAAACAAACTAATTTGAATTCCATTTTTTTTGTCAATTAATACATAAATTTTAAAGGCTGCGTCACGGTGAACTCGAAATGGTACTTGCGATACACATAAAATATATAAATTATAAAGAAAAATAGATAAAAATAATAATAGGCCCTCTATATACCATCATAAACACGCAATGTGACAATCATATAAAAATAAAAATTAATTATGTGAATCATAAAAAATAACATTTACACTTAATAGATTGGACTGGATTTGAGGGGCCTTGCCTATAAAAAAATTATTGACATATAAATATAAAAACATACATTTGTGGACCCCTCTAATGCTCGCACGCCCTCAAGGATGGCCCTAAAATTTGTAAGATGACATATAATCCTTTTATGTGTGAATAAAAATGTAAAATTGTAAGAAAAGTATGCATGTGATTACAATGTAGAGAAATTCTAGTTGAGTCTGAAGAAGGCCATGAGAGGGTTGTACACAAGTTGGTTAGCATTGACAGCATAAACAAAATCCAAGTGAGCATAGTCTTGAATATAGTGCATGACAAGCTTATCCGGGTCATGACCCGACATGGTGTGATAGAGCGTCTGCACGTCGTTTACATCGGAGAGAAGATCCTTCCCACCGTAGCTGAGGAAGAGAGGGAGTTCGTTCGGGATGCTTCTCATCTCGTATTCTGGAGGCGTCGCCTGTCCGTAGTGCTCCTTGTTGTCCCATTCGTTTCCGTAGTCATACATTGCTATGCTCCCTGTCCGGATCACTGCCCACACACCACAAAATCCGGCTCAATAACTAAAATATAATTTAAAAAAAAAACAAAAATTGGCTCTGAACTTTTGATCCTACTCTGGGAAAGATGGATCATGTTCTTTGTTGAGGTTGGTTGTTGGCGTTCAAAAATTGATCTTGAAGAGTTCATACAACAATTAGGCCCTAATTGAAGGTGGGAAAAATCAGATTTCTTTCTGGTTGAATGAGGATGTAGTAAAGCATTCATTTAGTTAATGAAACTGATTTTTTTTAATACCTGAAATAGCATCCCCCAATTTAGAACAGTCCATTTGTCTGCAGATATCGAGAACAAGTTTGGAAGGAGGACCTCTGTCAAATTAAATAAAGAATCTCAAATTCCATACCACTGGTACAAATTATTATAAATCCATGGTATATAGACAAAAGAAATGTTCCTGGTGTTTGAGTCCAAGAAATAATCCCAAAATCCATAAAAAAATGTCCCAAATTCATAAAAAGTCCATTTCTTCACAACAAGAAAACTTAGAACTTTTGAGCTTATATTTCGTCCTACATGTTCGAGACCAACAAAGAATCCTAAATCCATAAAGTCACTAATCAACAAAATATAAGATCTATTTCCATTGCTTGTTTCTTACTCTTTGGGGCCGAATTTTCTGAGTCCCAGCCAGTAAAACGCCTGTCACAAAAAGGTACTATCAGCACCGGACTGAATAGATAGATAAACTGCAAAGAAATTAAATTTTTACTTACTTCACCCATGAATATGTCAGCAGCAGCTCGAGCAACAGGAGATGGCATCTGCCCCATATAAGCTATGGGGCTAAGCATAGCAGCTGATCTCACCATGTCCAAACCCTGGTGCCTCGAAAACGCAGCAAACGCCATCAAAGTACCCTCCGATCATCACAAAAAATGGGATAAACATAAAAAGACAAGAAACAAAAAACAGTCCCACAGAATGTGTTTAGGTTAGCATACCTACCAAGGAATGGCCAACGAAGTGCAACTTCTGGCCTGTTTGGGTGTAGACATATTCGAACATGGTTGGGACGTCGTAGGCTACTAGCTCATCCCACGACCATTCCCAGTATTCCTAAGTAACCAAACAGGAAATGAGACAGGTCTAAGTGAGACATATACCAAATGGTGATAAGGAGCGTTGATCCAATACCGGATCATGAGGGCTAAGCGAGGTATGGCTACTGCTGTAGTTGGTGCCACGCGCATTGGCCAACCATACATCGAAACCGTTGTCTGCCAACATAAAGCCTAGAGATTCATCAGGAGGCATGTCCAGCCAAATCGTTGCATCCTGTTTGTTTTTTAAACCAAGTTTTAGTTAGTGCAGTGAGATTGTTAAGGATCTGAAAAATGAAAAGTGGAAGGAGTTGGAAGTAGCAACAGTCAATATGCCATGTTGAACTAGAACGGGGGGCTTCGGCCCCTTCTTCTTCTCGACACCCCATCGCCCCCGAGGAATCCTCTGCATGCTAAGGATGTATCCATCTTTTGTTGTCACCTGATCAAGCATATTCAATACATCCTTCAAGTCATATGTAATAGGATTAATTGCTGAATAAATCACCATTTTTGACTCATTTTCTAACTTTTCTAATCAAATTGGTCCTATATTTCGTCGGGCCTAAAAACATCGTGAAACGGCTCAATCCAAAATTAGGCGGTCTTGACAATTCGACTCAAAATTATTACCCTCAGCATGCATGGGAGATTTTGTGATAAAAAAATTACTTCATTCGTCTATTAAATACGTTCATTTAATTCTATTTGGTCCGTTCAAAAAAAAAATTCACTTTCATTTTTTAGAAAAATATACTTTATATTTTTACCCTAAACCTACCAATTTATTTAATACATCCGTCCTTGATATTTGTTTATTTAATTCCATTTTAGTACATCCATAAAATTCGTTCATTTTTCTTTTATAGATATGGACCCTACACAAAAATTAAATTTTTTCACTCACACTCAATCCACTTATAAACAAAAAAATCACCTATAACCCACATTTTCCACTCACATAATATATTTTCTTATATGAGTCTCATTCACCACTCACTTTACACTCATTGCTTATTAAAACCCGTGTCTGCAAAAACTAAGAACATATATGGTGGACGGAGAGAGTATAAAAAACCACTAATGGTCACTTTTTTACACTCACTATCCATTATTATATCCATTTATTATTCTTATAGCCCATCTTGTAATTTCACTATCCATTAATATATTCATTTATTATTTACATTCATTTTACACTCATTATAATTTATTAAAACACATGCCACCAAAATCAGAGAATGAATATGATGAACGGAAGGAGTAAACACACGCACACACTGTTCTTACCTTATGTTCTTCACAGCTATAACCCTGTGTCTCCACCATTAGCTGACACATTCCATCACCATAATTTCTGGATTTCAATTCCCTTGAAATCTTTGTTCTTCCACCAGCTGATAAGACAGCAAACATAAGTAGCAACAAAATTAAGGATGTCGCCGTCGTCATCCCCATTTTTGTCACAGTAAAATATCTTCTAGCTTCTGTTTTTCACCTACAAATTTTGGTGATTGTCAATGGCGTTGCTGCCTTTTATAGGAAGTGAAACTCAATCTGTTTGAATAAGAATTTATTATATTGTCAATAAAGCATAACGTTAGCTTCTAGGATTCCATGTGCTCATACTGAGGTACGTACCAAACTCTTCGGTTGGACAACATATATTATGTAGAGATTTAAATTAATTAAATAATTTTATTCTTCTTCCCATATTTTGGGGCCATGATTTGTAAACCAGTTATTTCAAACTGAAACAAACCGAACTAATTTATCTAATTTAATTGGCATTACAACAAAATTATTGAATAGTGTTCTCATTTTAGTGACCCAAAAAGAGGTGTCATAAAATTTATTATATCTTTAGGTATAACGAAGTTATAAGTTACATGAATAATTAATCTATATATATACTTTCTTACATATATAAATATAATAGTTATCATTTAGAAATGTAATTAATTATGTGGTATCTACCCATATAATTAAACTTACTCCATGATCTATAGTTGTGATAATATATTTTTATTACAAAGAGATATTAAACTAAATTTTACTACTGTCAAGAGTGCAACAATTTTTGTTATATTCATTAATAAAATTACACTTCTCTTTTCTCTCTCTCTCTTTCACACACATGTACATACATTCAGAACTGCACTTTTTATTTGTTATTTTTTCTTTTAGCTTCTATTTTATTGTTAATTGTAATTACTTTTTTTTTCTTTCTAAAAACTAATTATAAATATTTTTTTGCTTTTATATGTCAAGAATAATTATACTTTCACAGAATAACTGCCTTTTTACATGTCACAAAATTGAAAAACCACACTAATTTTTTGTGACATAACTTTATTCTGTGACACACATAATATATATCTATCCAGCTACAAAAACATTATATATAGTTTTATTTAGTGATATTTATAAAACTCATAATTTTTCAAATAATCATGTCACTATCTATCACAATTTGTTACAATATAGGTTTTGAAAACTCCATATTTATTGAAGAAACTAAACTAGTTGTTTTCTAAACAAAATTCAATTTGGTTCGAATATTTAACCGAATTGAGAAATTTGAAACCAAAATTATGAAAATCATATATAATTGAAATAAATTTCGATTTTGAATTTCTTTAATTGAATCAAACCAAATCGAATAAATCAACCGGTTTTGCACGCACCTATTCTAATTGTGCAGCTAAGGTGAGCGCTAGCCGCTAGGGGTTTAGGCCAAGTGACCCGGACCAAACTAATATTATCAAATATATATAAATTCTTAGGTTCGGTAAATGGACCATATATTATATTCAGTTTGAGTGATTGCTATTTCATCAATTATTTTTCAATTTATTACTTGTACGGATTTTAAAATCGAACTTCAGTTTTTAAAATTTATGAAAAATAGAATTATGTAGAAGCTAGCTTATTTATTGTATGTATCGAAATGGGCTCAGATGAGATTTCACAGGAAAAGTCTAGAGACAGGTACTTAATAATTTAATATTAGAATGTTGTTAATCCTAGCTAGTAGGTGTGATAATGAATTGATATTCTCGAAGCTCCCCTCTGGAATATGAACTTTAGCCTTTAGGCATTAAACACATATTCATTACTTTATTAATCATTTTTTGTATTCGTATTTTATATTGTGTCTCCATCTATCACGTGTATTTTGGTAAAAGAATTATGTATAGTAATGTTGTTATAAGCATAGTATAAATTAATGATAAAATAGAAAACGAAGAAGTATTTTCTTAATAAACATCATCATTATTAGCTTTTTCCTTGCATCAAACCTTTAAGTTGCTTTACGTTTCTTCAATGGAAAGGGGACGACGATATTATGTCTAAATAGTAAATACAATATCTTCACCACTTGTTTGCGCAGCCTAGTTAGTGGAATAATAATCTCGCAATAGAAAGATTTACCAAATGTTCTTACTGTCCCTATTTGTTGGCTAAATAATAATCTTGTGACTGAGAGCCCATGATTCTGAATCCAATTAACCAAAGCACACTCATATATAAGTAATGACAGGAAGAAATTGCCCCTGCGGGCGTAGCTCAGTTGGTTAAGAGCTAGTAGATTTAGAACGAAGAAATTAGAAATTAAAATCAACCCTTTTTTGGTCGTGAGTAGAGCTGGCAAATAAGAGATCCAACTGTACAGAAGCAGGTGAGGTCGGTAGAGCCGAAGATTAGTCGGACAATATATTTTCCGGTCCAGCCTAGTCCTAATTTTGGGTACCTCGAATCGGCCCCCATTTTCCAGTTCTACTGAAAAAGTAAAAAGGGGTTTAATCCGCATGTCATCTTTCGTCACCTTTGCTTTGCCCTTTTGTTTTTTCGTTGTTTTCTCAGTAAAAATGAGGTGAGATGACAATCGACACGAGCTATATATTGACATAGTTGGTGGAGTACTCACCGAATTCGTTATTCAGTTATGACTTCAAATGCTTCTATCATAAGATGATTCTTTGACTTTATTAACAAACTTCCAGCCTGTGGAATCCAGAACAGCATATGCAATATTTTGGAAGAAACAAAAAACAAACTTTCTTCTACTATGTAAAAAAAAATCCAAGATTTCAGATCAACTTTTTTGATTTTACATGCTTCAACTCAGAAATTGCTAATTACTGAAAAACATTGTAGTTTCACCATATGGTAAGTATTAAAAAATATTGAGTTGTTATAAGATTAGATGTGGGGAATATCTATTTTGATTGTTTTGGTCTAAAATAATGCAATTTCTTTCTAATTTCAAAAAAGTAAAGAATCACTCATTTTTTACTGATATAAGAGTGATTAGAGTTAACACTAGAGACGATATACATATTCTTCAATGAAAACACAGTTTATTGAAAACTCGATGATATTTATTTATAAATGTCTCATAAACATGAAAACGGGTGTTTAAAATCAAATCATACTTTCAAAAGGAAATCAAAATTCTAAAAAGAAATTAAAACAAAATATTAAAAGGGCCAAAAGAGGCCTGATATGGATGAATTTGGGCCATACATCATAGCAAAGTAGTGAGTCTTTCTTGTCTCGTCGTTCCACTTTTGAAAACATCTTATAATAACAATTGTAAAATCTGACGCCAAAAGTTACTAGTTTTAGATCCTTTCAATGAGCGCCTCTCGCTCAATCATTAGCCATTAAATACGCATAAGCTATTTGTTCCACGCCAAGAGTATAGAGTAGAAACAATTCATTTAAATTCGAACTTTTCTTACAAACACTCAGCATAAAAGCTCATTAAAACTGTCGTGTCTCGTAGATTCTACACCGGATGCATCATCTTCCGTCCACTCGCACACACAACGGCACACACAATCCACGTGGACGTACATGTGTAAAAAAAAAGGAACAACAAAAAACACACATTTCATCATTGAAGCCTAAAGAAGGCTATGAGAGGATCATACACAACTTGCCTAGCATTCACAGCCATCACATAATCAGCATGAGCATAGTCCGCTCTGTACTCACCAACAAGCTTATCTCCCTCGTGGCCGCCCAGGCTGTCGAGCAGCAGCTCCACGTCCCTCGTCACAGAGAGTGCATCCGCCCCTCCGTAGGCGAGGAAGAGAGGCAGATCACTCGGAATCCTGCTCATCTCATACGAAGGAGGAGTAGGCCTGCCGTAGTGCTTCTTGTTCTCCTCCTCGTCTTCATAGTCATACTTCCTAATCTTGCCCCCTCTTATCACTGCACAAACAAGAGAAAACAGCTCTCATAATGCTTGGTTTAGTACTAGAAAAACCCGCTTTGTTCGGACCAATGTTTCTTACTCTGGGAGAGATGGATCATGTTCTTGGTTGAAGTTGGCTGAGGCTCATGCTGTAGGAAAACACTAACAATTGAAGAATTGAGGCAGCAGTTTTCACCTATAAAATTCAAAACAAAAAACACTAGATTAGTACTAGGATTCATCTCAACTTCAAGAAAAAATAAGAATTTTGAACACACTACCTGTGAAAGATGTCAAGAGATCGGTGCAATCCGCGCCTTTTTCCTTGCACATGTGCAATAGAAGCTCAATCACAGCTTTTCTGAAAAAAAGAAAGATAAAATAGACTTTTTTAACCTCATAAATTGACGGTTTTAATCCCAAATTCAATTAATACATCAATTAAGAGGTTGTTTGGCTGAGCTTATAAGCTCACCAAAACAACTTATAAGCTGTTTTTCAAGCTTAAAAAACAGCTTATAAGCTGTTTTTGGGGAGCTTATAAGCTCAGCCAAACACCCTCTAAGCCTCGAAAATTGTTTTAGTGATCCATTAATGATTTTTGGCATTAAAAGTCCAATTTGCAGCTAGATTTTTGGACAGAAAGTCAATTTATAGCTAGGACTAGACGGGTATACTTTGCCAAATAAAAAAAAATGCCCACTTTTTGTTCATCATTCTACATTTTTGTGATGAACTAATTATTTCTTGGTATAAAGTTGGGAAACAAGTAGCTTTCAGAATGTTCTAGAAGAAGTATTCTCACCCTCTAGGATTGAATTCATTGATATGCAACCAATGCAAAGTCTGTCAAAGAAGATGCATAAATCTCTTAGATCATTGTATAACACTAAAAATTACATAAAAAACAAGAAAAAATAAAATCAATGATTTATTTCAACTAGGTACCTCTGCAAGAAGAGTTTGTGCTCCAATTCTTGCTAGAGGTGAAGTCACTTCACCTAGATAAGCAATAGGGCTTAACAATGCAGCTGATCTCATCATGCTCACTAAATCTCCATTAGAAAGTGCAGCAAGAGCCATCAAAGTTCCCTACAAACAATGCGTTGGAGAAGCTCAAAGGAAACCATGTATATCTGCAGCAGCATGTTTTGTTTTCTAGTTTACCTGTGAATGCCCAACATAGTGAAGTTTCTGCCCTGTCTGGCCATGAACATATTCAAAAGTTGCAGGAAGATCTTGTGCAACGAGCTCGTCCCAGGACCAATCCCAGTAGACCTAGCAAGATTTTTCCATTAGCCCAAAAATTAGAAAGTGATGTCTGAAAAATGAGCAAGAATGGTACTGCATCATCTGGGGTGAGAGAAGTGTGTCCACGGCTGTAGTCCGTGCCTCGTGTGCTCACAAGCCAGACGTTGAATCCTTCATCAGCCAAGATCAGAGCCAGAGACTCATCAGGTGGGCTAAGCAGCCATGTCACAGCGTCCTGCAAACACGACAAAAACACCTTATTTTGCTTAAACTCATTTTAGAGGACTTATAAGTTCCAACAACTTATAAGGTGTCAAAATATTTGGATAATTGAACTTATAAGCTAGAGAAAGAATAGTAAATTAGAGAGAGAAAATCATAATTAGAAAGAAAAAATTAGAAAGATGTGAAGTTGATAAAGTATATGTTGGAAATAACGAAACATGATAAGGTTATTTTGGTAAATTCATTATTACTTATAAGTTTATGAAAAAATAAGGTGGGGTTTAAAGAAACTTATTTTTTAGATAGCTTATAAGCTGTTAAAGCTTATTTTCATAGCTTATAAATTGTTTAGGAACTTATTTTGTCTAACATTTTTCAAAAGCATATAAACTGTTTCAAAGTTCAGCCAAACACAAACACCTTCTAACTATACACAAACCATCTCATTGCAACTTCTCCAAATTCTTGCAATGATGAAAAACAATTCATGATTCAAACAAACCATGAGCACTCCATGCTGTAAGAGAACTGGTGGCCTTTCCCCTTCTGTCTTGCCTGATCTTCCATATGGTATATTTTGTAAGCTAAGGATATATCCATCTTTCGTTGTCACCTAAAATCATGCAATGCAATTTTCCATGTCAAAAATAATACTTCCTCCGTTCACGATAAATATATCATTTATGGAAGGTATAAGTTTAATAAATTTGTTAATGATGTTGTTTGAATGGAGAAATGGTCCCACCGTGTTTTAGATTATGAATGATATGAATTACTTTTTGATAAATAATGAGTGGTTGTGAAGTTGAATAATAAGGAATAGTGTCCTGAAAAGGAAAATGTTAGACGCCGAATGAAGCAATTGTGATACACTTATCGTGGATGAAGGGAGTAGTAAAAAAAATAATAAAAAATAAAAATAATAATTATAATAATAATAATATATGAAAATGCAGCTCATGCAATATATAACAAGCACATTACTTTATGTTCATGGCAAGGGTAGTTGTGTGGCTCCACGACCGCGCTGCAAAGGCCGTCAGCATCAGCTGACGACTCGTGGACTCTGACATTATGTGTGGAAAGATGAGGTCTGCTTCCAACAACAGAGAAACATGATATGAACACAAGAAAAATGCAGATGAATGTGTCCATGTTTTTCCTAGATTTGGTCCCTTTCCCACTACCATTGTTGTACTATATATAGCAGCATCTTGAATGAGAATTAAGACAATTAGGAGTTTGAGTTGATGAAATGTTCAATCGCCATTCCAAGTTTTGGGATCAAAATACAAGAAAGAGAGTAAGATTATGGATTTTGTTTATACTGGTTGTATTTATTGAATAATGGTAAAAATTTATGATGTGTCCATAGATAAAAGAACAATGCTTTTGTTAATACCTAAGAACTCAAATGATTAGCCTTTCATATGTTTATATCTAAACTGAATTGATCCGTAACCAAATGATTTTTAATTGAATATATAGAGAAGTGTTCAAATAAAAATCATTTTTAACGTGAAAATTAAGCACTATAAAAAATTTGTTGTAAATAAAATAAATTCTCTATGTAGTTAATACATCCGCTGGAAAAATTACTAAATCTTAAAATTCAGAATTTTACCGAGGATTCGAATTCTATGAGAGGCGAAAATTTTATTTTTTGGATTAAGTAACTTTCTAGTTGAATTATCAAATTCCACTCAGAATTTATCATATATATATATATATAGGATGGATCAAGTAGGAATGATTTTTTTATAAGAATAAGTCTAAATAATTGATTTTAGTAAATCAATGGACAAGATTTATTTTTGTTATGATACAAGTTGTTATTATATGTGCTATAATTTTTTTCGTAGGATATTTTCAAGGTTAAATCAGTAATTTACTATTATTAAAAAAACATTCCCCCTTAAATATAGGTAAAACACGGTTTTAACCTATTTTAAAGGAATTTCTTGTTATCTATCCTTTAAGTTATTATTTTATGTAGATTATTTCAGTTTATATATTTAATATATGAAAATTTATTTGTGATCAAAGCTACAAAATCCATGAAAAATGCAGCTTAAAAAAATTATTGATTCATACGTGTTTTTCAGTTATTGCACTGGTGGAATATTTTTATAGCATTTTTAGCGTATTCATTTTGCACATATGCAGATAAAAAAATGTATGTATTGCTTTTCAGTACTTATTGCAATGGTGGAATATTTTCGTATCATATTTAGTTTATTCATTATGCACATATACTAAAATTTCGTAAATTATTACCAGTTAATTTAATTCTTTGTTCTATACATATTGTGTTCATTTGTTTTTTGTTACGTTTGAGTGTGTGTTTTTGCACATATACATACGTTCTGTAGCACGTATACATCAATAATATTGTATATATAAAAAAATAACATATAAAATGAGCTGATAATTATTTTCAAAGTTTTAGTAGTATGTGCAACGAATAAGTAAAAAATGCTACAAAAATATTACACCAGTGCTATACTCTGAATCACACGTATGAATCAATATAGAAATTATTTTACTTGAGTTTTTCATGGATTTGCTAGCTTGAATCATAAATAAACCTGCATATATTAAGTCTTGAAACTGAAATAATATTGTAGAAATAAGTTAAAGGATAGATTACAAAAAATTCCTAAATATAAGGATAAAACCATGTGTTACCTCAAATTAAGGGAAAAAAGTGATTCTTATAACATTAAATTAGTTATATAACCTTGGACGAAAACACATGTAAAAATTTATAGCACGTATAGTTATTATTTGTAGCACAACGAAAATAAATCATGTCCATTGATTTACTAAATCAATGGTTTAGATTTATTCTTATTTTTACACTTATTTCCATTCTCACAGGAATCATCCCCTATATACATTCTCATCTCATAGATCCTATGGTGGAGATTTTTTTTGGATTTTTAAGCTTAATTTCGCTGATTTTGCTACAGCAAGATTATATTAGTAATTTGATTTGTTATGTGATTGCGAATAACAAATCATGCATTTAGTTGAACTGAACAATGCAATTAAATGAACACAAAAATGCATGCAGTTGAACAAATAATGCATGTAGGTTGTAAGCGCACGCCTAGCGCGCTCGTGCTCGTGCGTCGCCCCGCCACGCGCTCGCACGCCCCTTAGCGCCCGTTGGCTAACAATGCATTTTTACGTTTTGTAAGATGCATGAACATGTTTTATTAAATGTATGTCGTTTTGTGCCAACATGCAGTTTTCTGTTTTATTAAATGCAGTTTTATATTTTTTGACAGCAAATCTAACTTCCATTCTTCTCCATCAATTTCGTCATCGCTTTCCCAGATTAATCGGCAAATTTGACCGTGAACCACTGACATAGTCACCATCTCTCTCGATTCTTCAATCCTCTATCAAATTAATCTTATATTTTTTTTATCAAAATCCATCAATTTTTGTTCTCAAAATTTTTTTCTTCTTTTTTTCTTTCAAAATTTGTTGTTTTTTTGTTGTTCGTATGTATTATTGCTGTTGTCCGCCCTCATCAACGTCATCCGTTGTTGTCGTCATCGTCGCCGCCACTACCGTTGTCCGCTGCCGTCTTTGTAAAAAAAAATGGAAGAAGAAGAAGAATGAGGATAAGGAGGAGGAGGATGATTTGCTTTCTTCCTTTGCCCATTGCGAAAAAAAATTCAAAAAAAAAAAAAAAAATGAGTTGTCATGTGTCGACATGGTGTGATCAAATGTTCAAAATGTGTGGTCTAGATTATGTACTACATACTATCGGGATTGACACTACAAGAACTCAACCATATATATATATATATATATATATATATATATATATATATATATATATATATGGGATGGATCAAATGAGAACCATATATATTTTAGGAACTAAGAACTCATCCTCACCTTTGATTTGTTGTGATCTTATGGTGTACAATACATATCAGCTATATCATTATTAAGTATCGAATTTTTAATAAGGCTAATTTAGAATATTCTGTTTTTGGCTAACGTTTGATATCCTGAAATCATGAGACTTCATATCCCTTAATTATTGTATTCCTGATATTGTTTTTTCATATTTCTTCATTTTGTTCACACATAACGGTGTTTTTTTTCACACATAACATATTAACAATGGAATCCACATGTACGCATACGTTTTTTGTTGTTTTGATTTTCACGTCATCCATTTGTATTATTCAAGGATGTGTTAAAACCCCATGACCGGTGGGGATTTGCAAGTTGTTTAATTTACAACTCAAAATGAGAACTAACAAGATCATAAGAATACAAATAATGCGAATGGTCTTCACAATGGTCTTCACATCGTCAACATTCACATAAATTGTGTATAGTTTCACGTTTCTATGCCTTAAACCCCTCATGGCAAGCCACGTGAATAATACCCTTCTCTCGAAGATAGTATGTTATGCATAATTCTATAAACCGTAGAATTGAAATACTATTTCACGGTGGTATAAAATTTAATGTGTATAATGATGCACTATAACACAATTATCTATTTGTTGATGTATTCATTATCGTAAAAATGATTTTATAGTTATGTTAATGTCGAAATCTTTGCACCAAATAACTCGGTATAAAAGTTTCAAAGCGCCTATAATTTCCTCCATGTCATAAGTTGTGTAATATTATATCATTGATATTTATATTATCATATGTTATTCAAGGATGTGTTCAGATTTGGAGTTGTTTAATTTACTTTACGACGTCAACATTCACATAAATTGTGTATAGTTTCACGTTTTGAAAATTTACGTGAATAATACAATAGTATGTTATGCATAATTCTATAAACCGTAGAATTGAAATACTATTTCACGGCTGTAAAATTTAATGTGTATAATGATGTACTATAACACAATTATCTATTTGTTGATGTATTCATTATCGTAAAAAATGATTTTATAGTTATGTTAATGTGTGTAATATTATATCATTGATATTTATATTATCGTATGTTATTATAGATGGCTTGACTGATTTAGATTGATACATGTTTTTATATTTTCAAGGTGGTTGGTAATTGTAGTGTAAATTAATTTGTTTTTCATGCATATAAATTTAATTTGTATGCATAACTATATAACAGAGAGACATACATATAATGAAGATTCTGACTTTGTGGAGCACCAAGAGTTGGTTTTTCCTTTTGTGTGATGAAGCACTGAAGCTCAAAACATACATGTCGTTCTCCGGATTGGAAGAGGGAGAAAAATTTTATGATACATATGCAGCCGCGTGTGGTTTTGAGACTCGAAAAAGCTCAATAAAACGTTCCAGAGACAACAAAGTCATACTTTTTATATCAGTTTTATGTAGGCACGAAGGTTCAAAGGATAATTCAATGATTCTTGATGATGGTGTTCATGTCAAACATAGACGTATTAGATTTAGTAGTAGAGTTGGATGCATGACATGTATTGTGTTTCACTTTGAGGCTGGGGTAGGTTATAAAATCCACAAGTTTATAGAGGGTCACATGCACCCAATGGTTCCAGATGCCTTTAGACACCTCATGAAGAGTAATCGGAAGGTTGATTATATGCATCAAATGTTTATCAAAAATGGTGTAAAAGCTAACATTGGTCCAAGCAAGAGTTTTCGCATATTTAAGGAGATTGTTGTGAACTATCAAGATGTTGGTTGTACTATCGTCGATTTCAAAAATTATAAGCGTTACTTGCAGATGTCTATTGTTGGTGTTGATGTTCAAATATTATTAGATAACTTCAAATGGAAACGTGACAATTGTAATGTTTTTATGTTTTTTTTATGTTGGTGATGCAAACAGTCTTACACGTTTGTTATGGGCTGACTCTACGTCCATCCAAAATTATAAGATTTTTGGTGATGCTGTTTTGTCCGACGTCACCTATCGCAAGAACATGTTTGATCAATTATTTTATACTATCCGTATATGCCATAGTTTTCATACATTGAAAGTCTCTTTGTTTTCATGTATTCTTTGTGCATAAAATTCATATAATTGCTCATCTTTGTTTTATTGATGTTCACTGAATCAGGCATCTCTATAGTACACGTTGAGCATTCTTTATTCTTGATATATCTTTACTTATGCGTTACTCTTTGTTATTTCTTCACGAAGATATTGACAGTGTTTGGGCTTTCATTTATATTCAAACTTTCATGTTAATAAAAGGGTAACGCAATAAAATGCTTGCTAACATTTTTTAAATTTTAATATATAGATATTTCGTGATATACATTAATGTGTATATTTGTGATATTTTGTGCACGGTATAAAAAGATAGGTGTGTTACCTTTGCTGCTGCGATAATTTCAAATGAGGATACTCAATCATATTCATGGGTGCTGTCTAAATTTCGAGAGTGCATGGGTTCACAGCCTAATTAATGTTATCACAACCGATCAAGATCCAGCATTAAAGATTGCTATTGCAAACGTATGGCCAAATTCTGTGCATAGATTTTGTATGTGGCATATTATGATGTAGGTTGTGGAGAAGTTGCCTCCATCGTTAAGAGATAGTACACAATTCAAACAAGATTTTGATGAGGTTATTTGGTCAGATATGGATGAACCTAATGTCTTCGAATCTAATTGGCACCAGGTAATGGAGAAATATCAACAACTTGGTCATAAGTGGTTTGGAGATATATATTCAATATCATATCTTTTTGGATTCCGGCATATTTCCGCGACATTAGGATGAGTGGAATGTTCAGGATAATATCTTCATCTGAGAGTCAGAACAATTTCTTTGGGCTTTTCTTTAACAATGATTCCAACCTCGTAGACTTGTATCTACACTTCAATAATTCAATGGATGCACAACATAGTGGTTACAATCAGATGACTTATGCTGATCAAACCCATTTTCCCGATATGAAGACTGACCTTGATCTTGAGCGTCAGGCTGATTCCATATATACAAAAAAGATATTTGTTGAGGTACAAAAGGATGTTGTCGAAGCTGATAGATGTTGTATTATGAATGACATGTCTCGAAATGGTGACGAGAGGCATTTTAAGGTTGACGACAGAGCTGATGGTGTATTCAACGTTTGTCATAAAGTTACATCCGACGACTTATCTTGTTCGTGTAAGTTGTTCGTGAGGAAAGGTTTATTGTGCAAGCATATATTTTTTGTCATAAATCCCTAAAGATGAAGATTATCCCTCAAAAGTACATTTTAAGTCGTTGGATGAAGACATATGGATCTATGAGTATTCCACATGATGTACAAAAAATTACAAATGGTAATAATCAGTTGTTTATTGAATTTTGTAGAATCATTGGTCATGTCGAAGGCAACCCTGAACTCAAGGATAGTCTCTTACGTGATTTGAAAGATATAAACGATAAATATTTAGATTATGTCCAGCCGATGCACTCAACGAGTATCAATGATAGAGCAGTAGAAGAGTTTTATGGTATGCCTATTCCCAAACATGTTGATATTTTTTGTCACCCACAGTATCCAAAACTAAAGGTAGCGGGCGTGGTGAGCATAGGCTGAAGTCTAACAGCGAACAAACTGTGGAGATATGTCAGAAAACAAAGAGAAGATATCACAAATGCAACGAGCTTTGTTACCATAATTCTAGGAACTTTCCAAAAATTGATGCAAATGACGAATGATTTTATAATTTTCTATTAGCAATTTTGAACAAGTTATTTTTATTATTATTTTAAGCATATCAGGAATAATGTTTTGACATGGAAAACAATGAAGTTATTACGCAATTTACTTGATTAAGTTATTAAGCAATGCTTAATTGATGTGTGCACATTACATCATTAGCTTATGCATAAACACTAAGCACCACACATTATGCAATATATATTATGCATACGTCATTCGGGTGGTGTGAATATGTTGTACATGGAAAAACAATGAAGTTATTATGCGATTTACTTGATTAAGTCTATAACTTCATTGTATTCACAATATTTTCTATTAGTATTTTTGAACAAGTTATTTTTATTATTATTTTAAGCAAGTCAGGAATAATGTTTTGACATGGAAAAACAATGAAGTTTTTATGCGATTTACTTGATTAAGTTATTAAGCAATGCTTAATTGATATGTGCACATTATCATTTACTAAATCAAATGATCAACATTAGGTTTGCATTAAAGCTGTAATCCATGTACAACTTCTGGAAGTAAGCATACGCCTCTTGAATGATCATTTGATAGCGGCATTAAGCTAACATAAAGTTATGGATGCACATTACTTCACTCGCATACGAATAAAGTCTTGTAGCTGATGTTGAAAATCCACACTGCCAATATGAAGTCACAACCCTCATAAATATATCGAGATGTCTCATAAGACATACTACAATATTTACATGAAGCATTCATAAGTCATTCATATGCTTTGATTATGTTGTCCAACGGTTTTAATAATTAGTGTTGTACATCGTGTGGGTTATGATATGCATATTTAGGTACAAAGATGTGAATAACTAAAATTCTGGTCGTTGTATGCACAATTGATTAAATATATATGTATGGACCCTGGAAGTGATTGACTGAAGCAAAACGCTATTCTTCTTAAGCATTAAAAAAAAATCTCGTGCTTGTATTTAATATGTTAATTTAATTTGTATGAATACGGTATTGTAATAACATGCATAGTATTGTACACCATATGTTCACTGTATTAATCATGCATCACAACAATTCTCAAAATGGTTAAGAATTATTAAAGATAATGTAACAGCCCCTAAATCCTAAGTACGATTTAGCAGGGGCTAATACTTGGAATAATAATCAAGGAAGCTTTAACCAATATATATACAAGAACTCATATGTTCTGGAAGTATTCAACTAATCTGCATCATAAGATAAATTAATTCAATTGCAGCGGAAAAACGTGTGAATACACATATGATGATGTGTATTCAAGGTTTCTAATATATCATAATCAAAAGGGGTTCCGACTGCTCCGACACATCTCCATCCATCATCTGCTCAACCTGCACATTTAGAAACAAACATGCAGGGTTGAGTACAAGATTGCACTCAGTGGCTCATGCCAAAATAATTTATCAAGTTTAAATTACTCTGCCACATCTCAGTAACACACGATGTTTTAATTTGAAATACTTGTGCTTACTAAATAATTTATTTCATTTTCCATAAAGATTAAATCGGCGGACATTTTCCTTGTATGTATGATCCATATCCACCACAATAATTCATCAACAATAATTCCTTGTTGGAGAGGCCTCCTCTCACAGAGGCCGTGACCGCCGAGCACCCTTTCAAAGACATAGTCACAAAATAATCGGTGCACAAAATCCAGGCCATCTCGGACGGGATCTGAATTCTCCATCATCCTTGGGGTCTTCGAGAATCTGAATTCAAGCATGTCATAAAGTGGGAGCTACCCAACATTATGCATCAATAATCATGGATTGGATACATCGTAAAATATAAACAATTTGGGCGTGTAATTAAATAAATCATTTCATAAATATTTGCTTGCAATAAAGCATCATAAATAAATCATTTGGTAAATTCTACCGGTTTGGTATAGTAAAGCCCACCTTTACTTTTGAACTTCGATTTTTGATACGCGTGCTCTCCTGCGGTTGCGTGTGAGCCTTCCGTCCCACCTTACGCAAAATTTACGTTTAGCATGTTGGCATGCTTTTCGAGATTTTCAAAGTTCATTCAACTTTGATAAATAATAATAATTGAAGTTTTAAAAATCTTAATACGTCGTTTCAATGCGTATTTCAATAAAAATAATTCTCGTATTTCGAGAGGCGTAATATGATCTGGTCTCATTTTAACCTTTTAGGTTAAATAATTAACGATATAATAACGTTATTGATAAAATGATTTCAATTATGAAATCTTTTCTCACAATTGAGATATTCAAATAAAAGTGTCGTTTTTCACGTATTAGCGTATTTAACGAGCGTATTTAAATGCGTTAATTTCGAAAGTCAACCATTTTGACTTTTCGTTAATATATTTCAATAAAATACATTTTTAATGTATAAAATTAATATAAATCGATTTTCAATCGATTTCTTTTCAATTCTCGATTTTTCACGTAAATCGATAAACTTGATTAATATTTTCTTTCAATATTAATCTTTTAATACTTTAAGCATTATTTTATGCTTTTAACGTTATTTAATATAACGTTTCATCGTAAACATAATATTCTATGTTTAATAAATCTCGAAAATTCAATTATGTCTAACATAATTTTTAGACATATAATAATTTATTATTCTTAATTAAAAAGGAATTAAAATTCCTTATTTTCACTTATAGCTCACGGCTATAACACATTTTTTTCCAAACTTGTTCCAAAAATTCCTCTAAATTCATATAGTGTATTATTTTACACTATGATCATTAATATGTATTAATATCACTATAGAAAAATTTGGAACACACCTATATATAATATAGGCTCACGGTTTTATCACAAATAAATCCAATAAATTTCCAAAAATTCTAATAATTATACACTAGGCTCCAATACCAATGTATAACATAATTATAACCTAAAGTTTTATAAAATTAAACCATACACCAAGAATGGTCCAAGGTAGCTCACGGCTACTTTGTGCGATAAATACCAAATGATTTTATAAAATCTATAAAATCACACTATACTTATATGCTATCATATAGCACTAATACATCATAATATCATATAATAACACAATATAAACCATAGAACCCAATGCTCTAGGTCTCGGCCATTAAACTTTAATCCATCAAACATTTTTCTAAAATTTTATAAAATTCCACAATACATACTTATCATTCTATAGCAATAATACATCATAGTATTTTAACAAAATTAACTTATTCATCATGTTCAAAGCTTAAAAGCTCTCGGTCACTATGTACAAATTGAGCATTTAATTCCCAAAATTCTTAGTAAAATCATAGAGTGCATAACTAAGATCTAGATCAACAATATGCTATAATGTCACTTAAATAATATTTGCACCTCAATATCTATCCTCCAAGCATTTTCGGTCATATCATATATATACCATATGATTTTCCAAAATTCTCAATAATTCACAATGAGCTCTCTACTACCATATATCATAAATCCATTAACATATGAACATTATAAATTTTGAACATCATGCAAAATTCAAAGCATGCCTAGCTTTTAATTAATACTTAACATATGATCAATCTTAGCAAAATAAACAATATTAACATAGCATGTATATTAAAATCTAACCATTGGAAATCGAAAATCGTAACGTATAACTAAAGGTCGTTCGATTTCTAACCTTTTTAACGGTATTGATTTAATGTACACAAGCTTTAGATCAAGCTTTTGGCCAAAGAAATCAAGAACACTCTTAGGTTTTTCTTATGGAGGAGCTCACGGCTTTTTGCAGTTTTTGGAGAGTGAAAAGGTTAAATTTTTGTGTAATACCTTACTTTAAGCAATTTGATTGAATAAGTGTATTCCAATCTCTCTCTCTCTCTCGGTTCTAACACTCACACACAAAACAAAATTGGAAGCCTTAAATCTTTGTGACTCACCATGCATACATCATGGTAGTAAATTTTTCTTACACCAATATTGAACAAATCAACAAGAAAGTGATTCCACACTTTGGAAACCACCGTCTATTCTCACTTGTACAAGGAAGATATATGAATTTTTCCTATGACTCATCAATGTATATGTCATCATAGTTAATGTGTCTTACACAAATTTTGAACAAAACAAATATCCTTTGCTTTGGGATGATAGGAGCCGTCGGTTACCCCTCATTACACAAGGAGAAGCTTAACAAATTTGTCTTATACTTAAATATAATATCTAAAGCATTAATTTTGGAAGCAAAATCATCACAAGTAATTTGGGTCAACAAACACGGCTACTCACAACTCACATGCATCCCACTTGGTCCTTTATTAATCCCTTGTTTATTGTGTACCAAAAATATCCTACTACTTCATTTGATCACATAACATTACAATTCTTAGCATGAAGCTCACGTAAATCACTTATCTTAATTCATAAGTCACGGCATTTCCATAATACAATAGTTACACATTTTATTTTCATCCTTTTTATAATTATATATCATAATATATGTTTTAGATGATAAATTATATCATAGGAAAAATTATTGTAATCAAACCATGGGTAGAAAACCTAATTCTTGATTTAGGGTTTCGAGAATCTTAAGTAATCAAAATATAATTCCAAAATTTTCTAGCATTATTTCAATGCTAAATAATATTCTAATTACATAAAATAATCATAGGAATTTAAATATCATAATTCTTTGATCGTTAGACTTGATTCTCAAGTCATCTCTAAACGTTAACGTTTGAAAGCGTCTCAACGTTAATTATCGACTCATTTCAAAATGGTCGTAATAAAGCCGTAATCACTTTATTAAATTATTCCCATAATAATGGAATTAAATTCTAAGTTTAAAAATTTAGAAAATATCACGAGCATTTAAATATCGATCTGAAATCGACGTAGAATTATCTTGTTGAAATATGTTACATATTTGTATTTCTCGATTCACATTTATTTGTGAATAAAACATAGGAATTTATTATTCCAATAATAATCGAAATCCTTAAACATCCATATTGTCCTTTTTATCGTCCATCTGTCCGTGAGGGGACATCTACGATAAGGTTCAATATCGTGCATAACTCCTTTTGGTGAGCTAGCTCAAAACTAGGGTAAACTTGGAATCTCTATCTAAAGTGATAGGTATTGGGACCTCTTACAAAGATACGATTTCCTTTATGTACGACTGAGATAAATTATCAGACCTCTGAGTCATCTGAATAGGTAGAGATGAGCATAGTTGGTGAGTCAGATCACTACTACCCATATAGTAGTGTTACATTTTTTTATGACTTTGGCGAAACCTGTCATAAAATCCATTGCTATGTCATTTCATTCTCATTCGTATCTCATTAGAGATTATAACCTCTTATAAGGTCATTGATACAATGTCTTCATCTCTTATAACCGAGACAATGCTCGTCAATGAGGTTATAGCTCATTTCATTCTTTACTATCTAATTTATTTATTTTTTCTCGTAAATCATAATATACTTTAATGCTGCTTGGGTGGGCGATATGAGGAATATCATGAGCTTCATTCATGATTTCATTTCTAAGCTTATCATTGCTTGAAATATATATAACATTTCCTTAGACATTATGACATTGTCAGGCGCCTCTTTAAAAACCCTTCAGCGCTTCATAGGTGATAGTTTATATCACAATTGGAATGTTTTACTGATTCGAGCCATCTTTTCTATCTCATTTTTAAGTTTCTTGCTCGAAGAAAAATTCAAACTTTATAATTTGTGAAGATCTCACAACTCATTCCATATTGGAAATGTCTTCAAAAATTTTGCACGTATTACGTTGCTATTTCAAGTCGTGAGTTGGGTGATTCTATTCGTGAGGTCTAAGTCATCGTGGTGCTTTGACTATTATCTTTCTCACTTTAATAAGTGGCCTCACATTCATTTGTCCATGTAAATTTGATTTCTTGGAAGACATCATGTGTCTAAGGAATTTTCCTTCTTTAAGCGAAATTCATATATTAAACACGAAAAATTTTGCTCGACTCTAAAAGTCCATGTCTGGTCCTTGATGTTCTTTAGGTTCTTTCTCGTCCTTCATATGGATAAGAACATCGTTCATAAAGATTTAGACAAAATTGTCTAAGTACATATGGAACACTCGATTTTTGAGGTTCATGAATAGGGCTGGTGTACTAGCTTGTCCGATTGGCATGACTATAATCTCATAGCAACCATATCTTATTCGGAAAAATTTTGATTTCGTACATCAGATACCATTTACACATAAGCCACCATTTACATATGAGTCTCATATTATCATAGGACTTCATGTCTCTGAGTGGCTTTTGTCGGAATCGTACATTTCGCTTAGAAACTTGCATATTTCCAGGTACGTTTTTACCTCATATATCCGACGATCTTTCTCTTTCAAATAGCTGATAAGCCTCATTTTTACATGATTTATAAGGCTATATTCGTTTCGTTTCTAAGTGATAAGTGATCTTTTGAGTTATCTTTTGATATATTTATGTTTACCTTGGAAGATATTATGCCATGTGTATTTCATGTCATTTTAGCATAGTTTAATGTCAAAAAGGTGGATCACGATAAAGAGGAATCAATAGCCCGATCAGCGAGCTCATGCGAAGAAGAACTGCTTTGAAAACGACGTTGAATATGATGAAATGGATTTGACAAGGATGGATGTACAAAGTTAACTATGTTAAAGAGCATCTCAATAGAGTCCGTAGGCGCAAGCGGATTGTAATTGAGTCCGGACGAGAGAGAGCAGAGCTAAGCAATGTCGTCGCGTGCAACAGAAAAGACAATTCGCGAGTTTTGCTCGCGACCTAAAGTCGCAAGGGCAAAACTCGCGAGAAATCATGAATTTTCAGCAATTTGAGACACCTAGTCCATGTATACTTCTAATCCGAGTCAGAATAGGATTGAATCAGAGTCAGAATAGGATTGAATCAGAGTCAGAATTGGATTGAATCAGAGTCAGAATAGGATTGGGGAATTTATGAAAAAAATGGAGCTTATGTTTTATTATAAATAGGGTAGAGAGCTGTAGCTTAGAAACACCATTCCAGAGCAGAACACAAATTCTTCTTTATTTTCTTTTGCAAGTTCTTTCCCCGTTTAATTTAGTTTAGCTTTTTCTTTAAGTATTTTCATTCCAATTTCATAGTTTAGTATTAGAATTCAGAATTTCTTCCGGATTCAAGTCGCTACAATTGTTCTTCGTGGATTCTTACGGTTTTATCTATCTATCTTAATTTATGTTTTATTTAATTATTTATTGCTTTGGTAATTTAATTATGCGTAGCTAAAATTCGTCTTGATCCTAGGGCTTGCATGATTCGATCCTATATGTTGTGATTTACATTATCACTATTTACCTTCGGGCATTGATTCATGATTCTTGGTGCTTATTTATATGTGTTGATTTTGATCAATCTTGATGCATATCTAGTTGTCGGTTAATTACGTAATTGTATTAATTGTCAATCGATCTTGAATGCATGATCTGAATAAGCCTTGAGTCGTGGTGAGATAGGATATTCGTAGGAAGCATATTCTTAGTGATCCTTTTGGAGTTACTTGTTTTCACCTAGAATGGTAGGAAAACTCGTAATCTCTCGCCGCAATTGTCGAATCTGGAGTTGTTGGTTATATATGTGATCTTCCATCTTATGCGGATTAAAATTGGCTAATAGGAGCAGGATAAATATCGTTGTGGATAGGATTAATACATGCCTAGGGTTAGTCTTCCTTATCTGTTTTACCATCCAGTGTTTATTGCTTTATTTTATTTTCGCTTTGTTACCCTCGCTTTGGATTGAAGTCCAAAGCCCTTAAACCTCTTACCTTTTTACGTGCGAATAATGATGAATTATCGTTGAGCTAGCCACGTGTTTCGTATTACAATCCCTGTGGATACGATACTTTGCTTGCCTCCATATTTTGCGTTGTTGCAGACCACCATTGAGTGTGGAAGTGGCCTCCCAAACTTGAACAAGTCACCGAGTTCCATGCCGAGTCCATCTTTTCTTTTAGCACCCTTGTCAACTAGTCGGTTGACATCCAAGCTCGAATTTGGATAAGCGCAGCGATGGTGATTGAATGACACTCTTCCTGCTCTGCACTATCGTGTCGCGGGATGGCGTCATAGATTGAGATTTTCAGCTCCTCATCGTTAACACGAAAAGTTAGATCACCTTCCTGCACGTCAATTAAAGCACGACCAGTTGCTAGAAAAGGCCTATCCAAGATTAGTGGTTGATTTTTAAATTCAGGAATGTCTAAAATTATAAAATCTGCTGGAAAGACAAAACCCGAACTCTTACCAACACATCCTCAACTATCCCTTAGGGTATCGATCGACACAATCAACCATCATTAACGAAATGGAGGTCTTCTTGGTTTTCCCACCCCAAGCGATTGAACACATTTAACGGCATCGGGTTTATGCTCACTCCTAAATCACGCAACACGTTGGGGCGTGTGCTCGCAATCTCGTATTCTAACGTAAAGCGCCGGGATCCTTCGCGCGGAGGAGCTTCCTGCAATCTGACCGCATTCCTCGGATAGGGTAATTTTTTCAAATTTCCGTAATTTCTTCTTGCTTGCAAGTGCGTCTTTTAAAAATTTCATGTATCCCGGTATGTTTCGCAGTGCTTCAAAGAGAGGCAAATTGATCTCAACTTTTTGAAAAATCTCTTTGAAACGCGCAAACTCCTCGTCATATTTCGACTTGACTAGTCGACTCGGAAATGGGACCGGAGGAGTGTACGTGCGAGAATTGGATTCTGGAGGCCTTTCGCGGTTGACGCGAGGACCGTGGGCGGTCGCGAGGTGTCATTGGGCTGGAATCCTCGCCGGCGTTCGAGCTTGCGGGCGATGGGTCGCTCGCGAACAAATCTGGGGCGCGCACAATCTGATGGCTCGTGGTCAGGCTCGCGGGTGCGTGATCGGTCGCGAGCTTCTGTGGGGCAAACTCGAGGCTCCTCGCGATCGGGCTCACGGTCGCGAGCTCGGTCGAGAGTTTCTGCTCCAGTTGGCTTTCTTGCTCCGTATGGCTCGGGTAAGCTTGTCCACTCCTCGTCAGGATGGCGAAACATTGATTTTTCGGGTTCACCTCCGTATTACTCGGAAATTGACCCGTCTTTTGTAGTGCATTCAACTGTACGGCTACTTGACCAATCTGATTTTCCAAAATCTTCATATGCTTTCCCATAGCCGTCACAGTGGACTCCAAATGATTAATCTTCTGCCCGGTGTTGCTTATGAATGCACTACGGTTCGTTGCCAATTGTTGGTTACTTACAACCAAGCTGCGCATCATATCTTGAGACTTGGCTTCTTGGCTCTTGAATTACACCATTACGAGCAATGGCTTCTTTGGAGGTTGTTGGAAGTTATTGGGGTTGGCATACGAAATTTCGGTGATTTGTTATTCGGATTGTATGCCGATTTCCATGGTTCCTCGATTGATATGATTAACCTCTTACGTCTCGATCGACTCTTCAAAAGAGTGAATGCTTCATCACTCGTCGTATTTCAATCGTCTAGACAATCTGCTTTAACCATTGGCGTTCTCTCCGTTGGCCATTGATAACTATTTGCCGCCATCTCTTCTATGATGCGATTGGCCTCCTCTACGACGATTGATAAACATCCACCGCCGACGCATCCACTATGCTCCTTGTATGCCATGTCATTGCTTGTAGAACTGCGTGATCTGTTGTTCTTTGGAGAATCCGTGTTGTGGGCACTTTCTCAATAGGCCTGAATCGCTCCCACGACTCGAACAATGACTCATCTCTAGCCGGGAGAAGTGGGAGATCTCGGCGATGATTTTACGGGCTTTGGTGGCGGAAAATACTTTGAGAGGAACTTTGCAAAGATCCCCAATTGTTTATGCCGTGCGGTCCAAACTCTTGAACCACTCCTTCGCTTCGATCTTGAGAGAGAATCCGAACATGCGCGTCCGGATCGTGTCTTGTGGCACCCCATTACATTTGATGGTGTCACAAATGTCGAGAATGTCTCAAGATGCGCATTCGGGTCCTCTGTGACTCCTCCCCCAAACTGCTCTCCTTGTACCATGCTGATTAGGGCCGGCTTTAACTCGAAGTTATTTGCATTGACTTCAGGGCCCCATCCGCCTCCTTGGAATTTCTCGGTGGGAGGTCGGTACATATAATTCGGAGGTCTCGTCTGGGGTAGGGACAAGGAGTCCCATATTCGCCATCCGCGCTGCATCTCGCAAATCGGCTAACATGCGTGCGACTTGCTCGGGAGGAATGCCCCGTTACGTGGATTAGCGCCATTGCAGCCTCTCTTCTCGTCTTCTTCTCCTTTGAGAGCTTTCGATCTCGGGATCTAGTAATATTTCGGAGGTCCACGAGATCTTATCGCATAAACTACACGAGAAAAGAGAGAATTCACTCGGTAATAATAAATAAATAATATAATATATAACTTGAATTAATAAATCCAAATCGTCAAATTATTCCTATGCAATCTTAACAATCCCGACAACGGCGCCAAAATTTAGTCGAATGGCGAGATAGAACATTCGTAGGAAGCATATTCTTTGTGGTCCTTTTGGAGTTGCTTATTTTCCTCTAGAGGCGTAATGATAATAGGAAAATTAGTAATCAAGCTCGCCACAATTGTAAATCTGAAATTGTTGGTTATATTTGTGATCTTCCATCTTATGCGGATTAAAATTGGTTAATAGGAAGCAGGATAAACATACGTTGTGGATATGATTAATGTATCCCTAGGTTAGTCTTTCTTATCTGTTTTATCATCCGTGATTTTATTGCTTTATTTTATATTTACGCATGGTTACCTTTGCTTTGGATTAAATTCAAGCCCTTAAACCTCTCACCAAATTTACGTGCGAATAATGATGAATTATCGTTGAGCTAGCTTCTATGTTTTCATGATACAATCCACGTGGATATGATACTCGACTTACCTATATACTTACACTTTTTAGTGTTATAAAAGTGGCGATCAAATTTTGGCGCCATTGTCGGGATTGTTAAGATTACATAGGAATAATTTGACGATTTGGATTTATTAATTCAAGTTATATATTATATTATTTATTTATTTTGCAAGAGCTGAATTCTCTTTCTCGTGTAGTATATGTTTACAAGATCTCGGGGACCTCATGAAATATTTTAGATCCCGAGATCGAAAGCTCTCAAAGAGAATAGATGAAGAAGGGTCGCAAGTTATGGCGCGTTCCAAACTACGAGAAGTGCCCCGAGTATACGAGATCGGCGTATGCACATGCAGCTCACGGCCAAGTATACCGAGATGAACGCAAATGAGCGAACATGGGACTCCTTGTCCTCATTCAAAACCAGGCCGTTAAATCACATGTATCCACCTCCCACCGAGCAGTTCGAGGAGGATGGAATCCGCGTACAACCCCACAATAGAGATCATCATAATCTGTCGTATGCCAACCCCATTACTTTTCAAGAACATCCGTGAGGTTTCACCGTCGTAATGTAATGATTCAAGAGCGAAGAAACCGAGTGTGAAAGAGCTGATACAACAAATGGCGATACATCGAATTCATTTATAAGCGCGATCGGCGAGAAAATTACGGTTGGAGTCTCATCGTGGCGGCTATGAGCGAACACATGAAAGTAATGGAAAATCAGTTGGTCACTAGTCGCACGGATCGTAATCATCCCGGCGAGGCGAGGCGAAAGTGGGCTGCAAAGGAACTTACGACCGAGCTCACGGCGACAAGCTCGGCCGTGAGCAATCGGCGGCCAGTGCCGAGACTTCAAGACGCGCGGTCGCGCCCACTAGCCCATCCGCGATGGCGAAGGCCACATCGGTGACACGCCTAGCGACGACCGGTGATCGCGGTCGACCGCGAAGAACCTCCAATAGCCGTTATTCGGCGTACATTCCTCGGTAGGCGCTATTTGATCACGACTCTGCCGCTACACACGTCGCATACTTAGAGGGCAATCGACACGTCGATAAGAACGCGAGAAGAAGAAGTGGACTCGGCATGGAACTCCGGTGAATCATCCAAGTTTGGGAGGGCCCTTCCATGCTCGGTGGCGGTCAGCGGTGAATCACGAAATCTGAGGAATTCGCAATTTTGGAAGGAAGTCCGTTGCTACCGAGCGCCGGATTGAACAAGGTATGTGATGGTCAGCTAAAGGCGTTAAATTAAGCACTTGTTGGAGGTAACCCAACATTTTACATGCTTTTGTTGTTTTTCGTCTTGTTTTCTTGTTTTCTTTGTTTTGTTTTGTCTTGTTTGTCCGTTTTAAGCCCCAAGGTATATCATCAATGGCGAGGATTCTATCCATCACGGAGTAGTATAACATTTGAGGTAAGATCTCTCCCAATCACTCTCTTCTGCAAACCTTATTGCCTCCATTGCACACTATTGACAATAAGTTTGGGGAGTGTTCGAGTGTGAGTTGGTTGAGAGTCTTTCTTATGTTTTGCTTTGTTTTGTTAAGTTGTTATGCTTTGGGGTCTTTTGTCGTGTTTTTTTTTTTGTTCGTTTTTGTGTCTGTCGATCAACGAGTTAAGTGAAGTGTTTTAATCCATGTGGCCAATGACGATAGAAATTTTTGTGAAATTTAATGATAGTGCACATGATATGTTAGAAAATGACGCATGAACGACTTGAGATTGCTAAACTTGTTGTTTTCACCATTTGCTTAACCCGTGAGACTTGAGCTTCAATTGTATAAATATCTTCATCTGATTTCTTTTAATTGTGTGATATCATGCATGTGATTATCTTCTAGAATTTGCCGTTCTTCTATGTCGAGGCGCAATATGTGTTTAATTTGGAAAGGATAAAGGCCATCTTTGTTAACCACATTTTACCCAAACACTAACCCGATGATATATACCATTTGTTGCCTTCTTTGAGCCTTTATTAGACTTTTCTTTCGATTAACGGATGATAGGAGGTGAGGATGGATATGGAAATCAAAAGGGTTGAAATTTTGATGTAGTTATGACGAGAAAAATTACTTTTAGAGAAATACATCGTGGTGAAGAATAGTACCTTTGTTGTGAATGATAAACCTATAAGCTCTAGAAAAGAAAAGAAAAAGCAATGATAAGTTCACTATGTGTTTTGAGCATAAAGGGTCGTTGATCAAATTTTGGCGCCGTTGCCAGGGATTGTTAAGATTGCATAGGAATAATTTGATGATTTGGATTTATTAATTCAAGTTATATATATTATATTATATTTATTTATTTTAGTCGGTGCTAAATTCTCTCTTTTCTCAGGTGGTTTATGCGTACAAGATCTCGGGGACCTCACGAGTATTATTAGATCCGAGATCGAAAGCTCTCAAAGGAGAAAAGGACGAGAAGAGGCGGCTGCAATGGCGGCCAATCCATGCAAACGGGGCATTCCTCCGAGCAAGTTGCGCATGCTAGCCGACTTTGCGAGATGCAGCGTCGGATGGCGAATATGGAATCATTGTCCTGCTCGGAGGAAAGACCTCGAATCACATGTACCGACATCCCACGAGCAGTTCAAGGAGGCGGTTGGGGCCCTTGCGTAGATGCAAACAATTTTGAGCTAAAACCGCCCCGATCGGTATGGTCAAGGAGAAGCGGTTTGGGGAGGAGTCACGGAAGACCGAATGCGCATCTCGAGACTTTTCTCGATATTTGTGACACCATCAAGCGAGCAGGGTGCCACAAGACACGATCCGGATCGCATGTTCGTTTTCTGCTTGTGACCGGTGAAGATTGGTTCGAAGTTTGGACCGGTGGCATCGACACTTGGGGAAACTTTGCGAAGTTTCTTCAAATACTTTCCGCCGGGCGCGAGAAGATCATCGCGAAATCTCTCATTTTGCCAAAACCACGACGAATCATTATTCGAGGCATGGGAGAGATTGAGGTCTATTGAGGCGATGTCCACAACATGGGTTCTCGAGGAGCAACAAATCACCAGATTCTACGGTGGGTGACATGGCGGGGCGAGGAGCATGGTGGATCGTCGGCGGGGCTACTTATTGAATCGACCGGTGAGCGAGGCAAGCCGTATTGTAGAAGAGATGGTGCCAACACTATCGATAGCCAACGGAGAGAACGCCATCGTTCAGCAAGCTTTGTTGAGGTGATTCAAAATATGACGATCTCATGAAGAAATTCACTCTTTTGAAGAGTCGAGTTGAGACAGAGAACGTCGACCACATCAATCGGAGGAATCATCCGAATTTCCAACAACCTCAAAGATGCTTCAATGTTCGAGTCGTTTCAAGAGCCGAAGAAGCCAAGTCTCGAAGACATGATGCAGCGGTTGGTTGTAAGCAACCAACAATTGGCAACGAATCGAGTCGTTCATAAGCAACACGGACGGAAGATAAATCACTTGGGTCCTTTGTGGCTATGGGAAAGCATATGAAGATGTTGGAAAATCAAATTGGTCAAATAGCCGTACAAGTGAATGCACTACAAAAGCGGGCCAATTTTCGAGTAATCTGAGGTGAACCCGAAGAATCAATGCTTCGCCATCCGGCGAGGTGGGCGAGCTTACCCGAGCCCTACGAAGAAGAGACGAAAACACCTTGGAGGCGGCTTCGCGACCGCGAGCGATCACGAGGAATACAAGATTTTTACGCAGACGCCCGCGGCCGAGCACGCGGCGAGCACCCGACCGTGAGCCATCAGTGTGCGCGTGCGAGCTATTCGCGGCGACCCGGCCGCATGCCACCCCGCGAGCAATCGTGCGAGGAGGCGGCCGAGAAATCGACCGCGAGCTCGCGCCGCAAGCTCACACGCGAAGACGGAGTCGGTAGCGCAATGATACTCGCGACCTTCCGGTGATCGCGAGGTCGACCGAGGCAACCCCGAAGCAAATCCTCGCACGTACACTCCTCCGGTCCCGTTTAAGTCGACTAGTCAGTCGAAATATGACGAGGAGTTTGCTCGCTTCAAAGAGGTTTTCCAAAAGTTGAGATCAATTTACCTCTCTTTGAGCGTTGCGAAATATGCCGGGATACATGAAATTCTTAAAGGCGCGCTTGCAAGCAAGAAAAGCGGGAAATTTGAGAAAATTACCTAATCAAGAAGAATGCGGTGCCGTCAAAAGAAGCTCCTCTGAGCGAAGGATCGGCGGTTTCACGTTAGAGTGCGAGATCGCCGAGCAAACTTTCCAAATGTTTTGTGCGACTTGGGGCGAGCATCAATGATGCCGTTGAGCGTATTCAACCGGCTACACCTAGGAAAGATGAAGTCGACAAAGATTTCATCGATGATGGCCGACCGGTCGATCACGTATCAAAAGGTATCATCAAGGCGTGTTGGTAAGAATTCAAGATTTTGTTTTTCTGCCGACTTTGTTATTCTAGATATTCCGAATTGAACAACAACCACTAATCCTTGGTAGACCTTTTCTAGCAGCGGTCGTGCGTTGATTGATGTGCGAAAAGCGATCTCACATTTCGTGTTAACGATGAGGAGCTCAAGATTTCCATATACGACGCCATCAAGCAACACGACGGTGGAAAGCCGGAAGATTGTTGCTCGATCATGACTGCTGCTGCCGCTCACGTCTCGCGTTTAGAGGGTACTCGACCGATCGAGGAAGCTGTGAGAAGGAAGAAGTGGACTCGGCATGGAACTCCGAGTGTATCATTCAAGTTTGGGGGACTTCCATAGTCAGTGGTGGAGATCCGTGAATGCTAAGTTTAGGAGAATCCACGAGTTGAGAAGGATTTCTGTTGCCACAAAAATGCCAGGTTGAAAAAGGTTAGTGATGGTCTAGCTAAAGGCGTTAAAGTAAGCACTTGTTGGGAGGTAACCCAGCGTTTTCTTTGTTTTGTTTTCGTGTTTTGTCGTGTCTTTCGTTTGTGTTGCTTTTGTCGTGTTTCGTTTTTCTTTTCGTTTTAGTATGCGTCGATCAACGAGTTAAGTGAAGTGTGTTAATCCATGTGGCCAATGACGATAGAAATTTTTGTGAAATTTAATGATAGTGCGATGATATGTTAGAAAATGACGCATGAATGACGTGAGATGGCTTAGCTTGTTGTTTTTCACCATTTGCTTAACCCGTGAGACTTGAGCTTCATCGTATACATATCTTGATACGGTTTACATTTGTGTGATATCGTGCATGTGATTATCTTCTAGAACTTGCCGTTCTTACGTGTCGAGGCTATGATATGTGTTTCAATTTGGAAAGGATAAAGGCCATCTTTGTTAACCACATATTTACCCAAACACTAACCCGATGTTATATACCATTTGTCTCCTTCTTTGAGCCTTTATTAGACTTTGTCTTTCGATTAACCGGATGATAGGAGGTGAGGATGGATATGGGAATCAAAGGGTTGAAATTTTGATGTAGTTATGACGAGAAAAGTTTCTTTTAGAAAAATACATCGTGGTGAAGAATAGTACCTTGTTCGTGAAAGTTAAACCCCACCACTTCCACACTCGGTGGTGGTGCGATCAACATAAAATATGGAGGCAAGCAAAGATTTGGTAAGAAGACTGCTGCCAAATCGCCGATTGATCGAGGTTAGTAGTGGTCTAGCTAAAGACATTTAAATTTAGCACTTATTGGGAGGTAATCCAATGTTTTCTTTGTTTTGGTTTGTTTTTCGTTTTGTTCATTTCTTTTTGTTTGTGGTTGTTTTGTTTTTCGTGTTTGGGTTTTGTGTACATTTTGTGGGTTGAGTTGAATGAATGCAGCCGATGATGAGAATTGTTTTTATTAGAAAATTTATTGCAACTGATTTTGTGAGACGAAGCATGTTATGAATATTGTGAGTATTGAGCCTTTGAGAACTTGATCACATTTTTGAAACTTGTGAGACTTGAGCTTTCGACTGTCATATCTTTTCAGTCTTGTTTCTTTCTGTGTGAATAGTTTGAAATAGCATGTGTTTCTCTAGAACTTGCTCTGGTTCTTTTTCGAGGTTGCATTGATGTGCTTAAGAATTATGAGATGATATTAGGCATTCTTTTCTTAGCCTATACACTATCCAAACACTAACCTGTATTTTATTATCCTTTGATGAGCCCGTTTGAGCCTACCTTATTCATTCATATAGCCGTGGGTTGGGTTATGTTGTTAGTGTGATTTTTGGTTGCTTGAATGAAAGGTTGAGAAAAAGAAAGGAAAGAGAATAATTGTTGAGGAAGTGATAATAATAAAAATAGTTGCTTACCCATATAAGTTCAAAAAATAAATAAATAAATAAATGACACAAGTGTGTGAAAAGAACATAAATGGGTAAGTAGCTAGTGCTTTGAGATGAGTATATCACTTATATGAAAATTGTGGAATTCTTAGAAAAAATGACTTTTTGGTGTAGAGTTTTGAAATGAATTGTGAAAGTTTGGGAATTATGTCTTGTGATACTTATGATGTTTTTCATTATGGGATTATGAGTCACTTAGCCTAAATATATCCTACCCTACCAAAGAGCCTACATTATAACCTTATATAAAGACCTTCTTGATCTTAGTTCTTGAGCACATATTTGAGCAATGGAGAATTAGACGATTTGCAAGCTTATGGTAGATTCCATGTGTTTTAAACTTTGAGAGTATACATCCTCCTTGATACACTTGAGTGTTTGAGATTTCTTATGAATATATCCATGTCGTGAGGATTCAAGTTTGAGAAGGCTTGTGCTTATGATTATTATGATGTGTGGAGTTTAACGAATGAGGTTGTGATTTGATTCATTTGTTTGAATCTTTATTGCTCATTACTCTGAGGCTTATTGCTTTTGACGTTCGTCTCTTTGCCTATCGTTGGTCGTCTCTCCTTTGTTCTGATTTGTTTGAGGACAAACAAAAGGATAAGTTTGGGGGAGTTGATAAGCCTCATTTTTACATGATTTATAAGGCTATATTCGTTTCGTTTCTAAGTGATAAGTGATCTTTTGAGTTGTCTTTTGATATATTTATGTTTACCTTGGAAGATATTATGCCATGTGTATTTCATGTCATTTTAGCATAGGTTTTAATGTCAAAAAGGTGGATCACGATAAAGAGGAATCAATAGCCCGATCATGCGAGCTCATGCGAAGAAGAACTGTTTGAAAACGACGTTGAATATGATGAAATGGATTTGACAAGGATGGATGTACAAAGTTAACTATGTTAAATAGCATCTCAATAGGAGTCCGTAGGCGCAAACGGATTGTAATTCGGAGTCCGGACGAGAGAGAACGGAGGCGAAAAAATGAAGTGGCGTGTAGCGAGAAAAGACAATTCGCGAGTTTTGCTCGCGACCTAAGGTCGCAAGGGCAAAACTCGCGAGAAATCATGAATTTTCAGCAATTTGAGACACCTAGTCCATGTATACTTGAATCCGAGTCGAATAGGATTGAATCGTAGTCCGAATAGGATTGAATCAGTCGGTGGATTGAATCGAGTCGAGAATAGGATTGGGAATTTATGAAAAAGGAGCTTATGTTTTATTATAAATAGGGTGAAAGTCGTAGCTTAGAAACACCATTCGCAGCGAACACAAATTCTTCTTTATTTTCTTTTGCAAGTTCTTTCCCGTTTAATTTAGTTTAGCTTTTCTTTAAGTATTTTCATTCCAATTTCATAGTTTAGTATTAGAATTCGTAATTTCTTCGGATTCAAGTCGCTACAATTGTTCTTCGTGGATTCTTACGGTTTTATCTATCTATCTTAATTTATGTTTTATTTAATTATTTATTGCTTTGGTAATTTAATTATGCGTAGCTAAAATTCTGTACTGATCCTAGGGCTTGCATGATTCGATCCTATATGTTGTGATTTCTGTTATCGCTATTTACCTTCCAGGCATTGATTCATGATTCTTGGTGCTTATTTATATGTGTTGATTTTTGATCAATCTTGATGCATATCTAGTTGTCGGTTAATTACGTAATTGTATTAATTGTCAATCGATCTTGAATGCATGATACGAATAAGCCTTGAGTCGTAGCTGAGATAGGATATTCGTAGGAAGCATATTCTTAGTGATCCTTTTGGAGTTACTTGTTTTCACCTAGAATGGTAGGGAAAACTCGTAATCTCTCGCCGCAATTGTCGTGGCGAAGTTGTTGGTTATATATGTGATCTTCCATCTTGTCTGGATTAAAAATTGGCTAATAGGAACAGGATAAATATACGTTGTGGATAGGATTAATACATCCCTAGGGTTAGTCTTCCTTATCTGTTTTTACCATCCGAGTGTTTATTGCTTTATTTTATTTTCTGCTTTGTTACCCCTGCTTTGGATTGAAGTCCAAAGCCCTTAAACCTTTTACCCTTTTTTCTGTGCTTGAATAATGATGAATTATCGTTGAGCTAGCTTCTGTGTTTTCGTATTACAATCCCTGTGGATACGATACTCTGCTTATATTCTATATACGCCTTTTACGTGTGAAAAAGGGAGCGATCAATAGCCAGGGGTCACATTGCTCCCTATTACTTCTTTGATTCCAGAAGTGTGTGTTACTTTTATCAGAAAGTAAGGTTGAGTTGATAGAGGAAATTCCCCTAATTTTCGAGGGTGATAAGATCCTGTCCTTTTGCCATTCTCGTCTCTTTCTGGTATAATAGACGGCACAGGACGTGGGACGGCATTTGGAACATCAGGGTACAACCATTCCTTTATGCCCTGTTGTGTAGCTTGCCGGGGACCAGGATAAGTACCCGTAGGTGCCGTTCCCTACGCATTATATGTATACTTGAGCCTGTTGACGAATCCTGGTAAGTCTGCCCAAGTCTTGGAATTTTCTACTTGGAGAAGATATTTTCTTGATACTTCTTTTGCAAGATTCTGCCAATCTATTGGCAAACGATGGATAAATTATTGGATGTCATCCTCATCCATCTCTCCATAGTTACGAGCATTCATCCATGATGTAGAAATTCCTCCAAAAACTGTCCTAACCCATGCCCAGTTTATAAAAAGAGAGTCGATACTTCTGTGAGCTTTATACTTGTAGGCCTTGGGGTTAACTTTCTACTTGTCAGACTCTCTTTTCTTACCATCTGTAAACAGATAGTTCTAGATGAGCCAACCTTAAATTAAAGCAATTGAGGATTCAAAATCCCGTTGCATAGAATTTCAAATGGAGAAACTATGTCCGTGCTTTTAATCACGTGAGTGGCATCCATTTTTGAAACCTCTGTTTCTTGAAGTATATCTACGTTCCACATAGATATTATGATCTAACTCATTCGTTAGAACCTTAGGCGATCCTAGGTCCAATTCTAAACTCGAGCAACACCTGCGATGGCCATAATTCTTATATAGGTGAGGAGATTTTTTTCATTTCTTGATTCGTTTACCCTGAATTGGGTTCTATCGTTTCTACGCATACTTGTGCGATGTTAGAAAACGAAACACCTATATTGAACAGAAAAATTATAAGTATTATGAGAAATTTTTCTCATATCTATCGTGCCTTCCCGATTTGTTAAATCTATTTTGATTGTGAAGTATAGGCTCGGTCTACGGTGTTCTCGCCCATTCAAATAAACATCTATTTCATACATCATTGTCCTTTCTCGGGACATTATGTTCTCTTGCTATGGCATTACGCTACTTAGTTCATCATATCCTTCTCGATTGTCGATACTATTATGTTTTTATTAATAGTATTCTATGGTTATGTTTATATCGACCTATCCTTGATATTAATATCTCGATAACTTAATCTCATCGTAGGGGTCGTGATGTATCTGACACTATCATTCATCTCTGATCCAGTATGAATGATTCAATTTCCTTTTCACTTTATCAATCTTAGGAATATATCTCTCATATATCCTTACTTTAAACTCTTTTCCAGAGAAAATCCTTGTACTGGCATTTAGTGCCATCGTTTGTAATATCCCTTTTTGGATATACGTCATTTCTTCTTAATCTTTATTGATTCATTTTGGAATTTTGCATAGGATAAAATCCTTTGTCCACTGGGGTCATATTATACTTTTGCCTTGACGTCAAATATCTTTGCCATTTTCTCGACATTCGATGAATGCTTCATTCTCATGTCATAGATACTTAATATCTCACTTGATTGATCGTCACAAAAGTATAAGGGATAAACTTCCCAATTAGATTCATCTTAAGATCCTTCCATGTGAATCTTTTTATTTGTTCTCTTGGATGCATTTCCTTTTTGCAAAATCTAAAGAAGCTATCTTGCTTGTTAATTTCTAAGACACGCAAAACAAGCGTTTTGTGTCAATACATTTAGAGCACTAAGACCCATTTCAAAAATGAATCTGTTTCTTACTCTGCTTCTTTACTTCAAAGGAATTACTTTACTTATCTAAGTCATAACATCTCTGAAACTTATATCATATTGTGGCTATCTCATAATTGTATAGCTCATAATTTCTTCAGCTATTTTTGGACTTTTGTCCCTTTTCTTGAGCATGGTGTCAGAAAGTAATATTACTTTCATTATACTTGTTCTTACTCTCGTGACTAGAACCGCTATTAATGTCATATAGCTTGGTAAGGTAGTACATTTGTACACCATAACTTAGATTTCAAGCATCTCATCACCATGTCTTCATTTGGAGATATCTTCTCCATACTTGATTTACATGCTAGGGCTATCCTAGTCGTACACATCTCTCAATGATTATGATTCCTCAATCTAGTTATCATTGGTTTAACCAAGTCTCAATTACTTGAATTGATTATGCTAAAGCATAATTTCATTGATTGAGGTATAAAGCGAGAGATTAGTTATCCGAGATGCTATCGCTTCTTTACATATATATCCTTTGAAAAGAATATCGTGCATCTCCATTCTTTATACATGTCCAACCTACTAAGGAGGTTTTAAGGACAATCAACTATCTTAAAGATAAGTTGTAATCTCTCGTTATGTCATAAAAGGGAAATTATATCCAAGGATATCATGCACTTCCCTTTTCTTCAACTCTTGCATTCCATGCTAAAGAGTATCTCATTCATAACATTTCATTATCATAATAGTCACATGAAGATATAACTTCATTGTTATCAATATCTGGTAAGCCCATCAGGGTCATTGCATCCATGTGCATCATAGGGAAAATATCTCGTTTCATCGAGATCCTATTTACATCATATTTCCTTGAGGTCCGTCACCATCGATCCGTAACTTTTAGGTTATCAAATAGGTCAATCTACATCATGCCTGATGTTTATCACTTTACTAATTCAAAACTTAGGTGACAAGATAAATCAACATCTCACCTATTGGTCTCTAGGATTGAAGAAATTGCATCATGTCGACTTCCAAAAGATATGGGTTCGTGATTCAAAATAACATATCTTACTATTTGAATCCATATATTCTTTAAACTGAATAATTTGGGATCTAGGGTCCGAAGATCAGAATGACGACTACTGAGATTTCTTTGGTCATATGGGTTGGCCAGACCCATCA
Organism: Salvia rosmarinus; assembly: GCA_036937905.1. Lineage (NCBI taxonomy): Eukaryota > Viridiplantae > Streptophyta > Magnoliopsida > Lamiales > Lamiaceae > Salvia > Salvia rosmarinus. Next base: position 38,462,779 of record CM072817.1, read on the forward strand.
CAAATATTCTCTCAGTCACATGAGGGTTTGGTTTCAAAAGGACACATTATAAATTCTCGGGTTGAAAATTTTCTTAGAAAAAGTGAGAAACTTATGTGATTTCTCAATTTGAACTAGGTCATAGAGTTAAACTCAATGACAGAAATTTGGTAATAAAAAGAATTTAAAACTTTATATAACACATTATGGGTCATCATCAAAGGTTCCCCTATATGTCATAGCGCTTCTTGTACTACTGGGAATACTACTTTCTAGTATCATTCTAACATTCTAATCGCACTGTAAAATTCCCATTCTATAAAACTATAAACTAACTTCAACTGACTCTCGTCAATTCTGGTGAAGGAATCAGGGCTTTGGTTCTTCATAATAAGTATACTACTCTGTGATAGGAGTACGTAGGCGAAAACCGTTCGTAAATCGGAGCTCTAACGAAGGAGAACGGGCTAAAACAAAAACATTGCGCAAACAGTTTTGTTGATGCCGAGCTCGGGATACCGAGGTCGTAAGTAATACCGATGTCGAAGTTGTTGCCGAAGTCATTTGCCAATGCCGAGGTTATTGACATAATGACGAAGTCATTAAAGCCGACTTCAAAGCCGAAGTTGAAGGTATCGACGCCACAGTCGAGGACTCGAGGGCGTACATGTCAACGCCGAAGTCGTACATGATAATGCCGACATCGAAGCCAAAGGCGCATGGTGACGCCGAGGTTGTTTTCCGAGGTGGAGGTGATCCGACCGAGGTCAAGATAAATTGGCGGTGGATGTCACACTGCCGTTGCCGAGGTCGAAGCCGAGCTCATACCCAGGGCTCGCTCACGAGGTCGCACCGCCGAGCTCGAGCCGAGGTGGACAACCGAGTCGCCTTGCCAAGGTTGGACTAGACTTCGAGGTCGGACTGAACCGGCCGGGCGAAGTCAAAATTATACATGCTGGTGCGAGTCAAGTCGAGTTCAAGGTCGACTTAGCATGATCGCAAGTTCAATCTTTAAGCGACTCTAACGAATTCTTTGATCACATTTTACTTGTTTTCAACGAAGAGTCATAGATGATTTGGAGTTCCGTGATCGTGAACTTCCAAATAAAAGATCATTCTCGTGTCACTTATCGCATAGTGACATTCATCATCTTGACATCTTTTCCAATTCTGAGCTTAAATTTTCTTCTCGTCTATCAATTCGAGATTCTCAGGATGAAATAAAATTCTAATAATTCATCTTCCTATGTTCTTTCGCAATTGGGATCATGCGTCTTAAACAGTCTACGTTCTTTTGGGATAACATACCCATCATCGTAAACATCTTTGGGATTTGAAATAAAATTTTCAAATATTCATATCAATAAATTTCTATTGAATTACATGAATTTAAACATTTTATCAAAAAAAATAAAATTTGTCTATACATTCTCGTATGACATTATCATACGTTGGTGGCGAGCCAACAACTTTCATTATCAATTCTCATAACTTCATTTGGGATGACAATAGTCATTAATCAAAACAATATGGAGAATTGAAGGATAAAATTTCAATATGACGAACATAGTTCGTTTTAAACATACGCATTTCTTGCGAAAAAATTTCAATCAATAATCCATCAATCAATAAATCATGGTTATTTACAACCTTTTTCATTTCATTTGTCGATAATGTTCTATCGACAACAAATCAAATTCATAAATCATTTGTCGATAATGTTCTATCGACACCAAATCATTGGTCGATAATGTTCTATCGACACCAATCATTTGTCGATAATGTTCTATCGACACCAATCATTTGTCGATAATGTTCTATCGACACCAAATCAAATTCATAAATCCCAAATTTTTCTTTTCAAAGATGAGAAAATAATTTACCTTTTCCCAGTTGAGCTTGATGTGATGGAGTGTCGAGCAGTGTCGGCTGACCTCTAGAAGTCGGTGACTCAATCTAGACATAATTTTGAAATAGGGTTTTGGATTCAAAGAGCTGCGCCGACACTATTTTGTAACACCCCTAAATCCTAAGTGCGATTTAGCGAGGGGCTAATACTTGGAATAATAATCAAGGAAGCTTTAACCAATACATATCAAGAACTCATATGTTCGGAAGTATTCAACTAATCTGCATCATAAGATAAATTAATTCATTGCGGCGGAAAAACATGTGAATACACATATGACGATGTGTATTCAGCGTTTCTAATATATCATAATCAAAGGGGTTCACCGCTCGACACATCGCCGTCCATCATACGCTCAACCCTGCACATTTAAAACAAACATGCGGGGTTGAGTACAAGATTGCACTCGATGGCTCATGCCAAAATAATTTATCAAGTTTAAATTACTCGCCACATCTCAAGAATACACGATGTTTTAATTTGAAATACTCGTGCTTACTAAATAATTTCTTTCATTTTCCATAAAGATTAAATGCGGCGGACATTTTCCTTGTATGTATGATCCATATCCACCACAATAATTTATCGACAATAATTCCTTGTTGGAGAGGAGGCTCTTCTCACAGACGCCGTGACCGCCGAGCACCCTTTCGGCCTACGGTCACAAAATAATCGGTGCACAAAATCCAGCCATCTCAAAGACAGATACGAATTCTCCATCATCCTTGGGGGTACTTCCAAGAATACGAATTCAAGCATGTCATAAAGTGGGAGCTACCCAACATTATGCATCAATAATCATGGATTGGATACATACATAAAATATAAACAATTTGGGCAGGTAATTAAATAAATCATTTCATAAATATTTGCTTGCAATAAAGCATCATAAATAAATCATTTGGTAAATTCTACGAGTTTGAGTATAGTAAAGCCCACCTTTACTTTTGAACTTCGATTTTTTGATACGCGTGCTCTCCTCTGGTTGCGTGTGAGCCTTCACGTCCCACCTTTACGCAAAAATTTACGTTTAGCATGTTGCATCGCTTTTCGAGATTTTCAAAGTTCATTCAACTTTGATAAATAATAATAATTCGAAGTTTTTAAAAAATCTTAATACGTCGTTTCAATGCGTATTTCAATAAAAATAATTCTCGTATTTCGAGAGAGACGTAATATGATCTACAGTCTCATTTTAACCTTTTAGGTTAAATAATTAACGTATAATAACGTTATTCAATAAAATGATTTCAATTATGAAATCTTTTCTCACAATTGAGATATTCAATAAGAGTAACACGTTTTCACGTGTTAGCGTATTTAACTAACGATTTCAGACGTTAATTTCAAAGTCAACCATTTTGACTTTTCGTTAATATATTTCAATAAAATACATTTTAATGTATAAAATTAATATAAATCGATTTTCAATCGATTTCTTTTCAATTCTCGATTCGGTATCAAATTTGGATTATTTTATGTTGCTTCGATCTAAATCTACTAATTTCTTCATTATTTGTATGATTCTTTACTTGGGGGTGGAATCTTTCTATTCCAAACCTATTTGGTCTGAGTTATTTGACATAAATCAAAGAGGGTTTCTCGCTTTTGACATAGTGGGCCCCGGTGGGAGGCTCGCACGACGGCTATTAGCTCGGTGGTAGGCGCGCCCGATAATTACGTCGTTGTGCACGGGCCGTGAGGGCTCTCACCACATGGATAGTTCGATGTGCGTCGGTCATAGTACGAGATCTTTTTTTCGAATACAAAGAGAACTAACCAGGATAGATAATAGGTTACCATTATCTTGAGTTAGAGTTTAGAGTATAGTAGTTCTAGTTATAAGGTGGAAGATTTGTTCGAGAAATTTTCATGCTTATGTGAATAAGCACAAGTGTCCTCTCGAATCGCCAAAGATCTCTATTTTCCATTCTACCAACCAAATCCCATTGGACTTTTAATACTTTAAGCATTATTTTATGCTTTTAACGTTATTTAATATAACGTTTCATCGTAAACATAATATTCTATGTTTAATAAATCTCGAAAATTCAATTATGTCTAACATAATTTTTAGACATATAATAATTTATTATTCTTAATTAAAAAGGAATTAAAATTCCTTATTTTCACTTATAGCTCACGGCTATAACACATTTTTTTCCAAACTTGTTCCAAAAATTCCTCTAAATTCATATAGTGTATTATTTTACACTATGATCATTAATATGTATTAATATCACTATAGAAAAATTTAGAACACACCTATATATAATATAGGCTCACGGTTTTATCACAAATAAATCCAATAAATTTCCAAAAATTCTAATAATTATACACTAGGCTCCAATACCAATGTATAACATAATTATAACCTAAAGTTTTATAAAATTAAACCATACACCAAGAATGGTCCAAGGTTGCTCACGGCTACTTTGTGCAATAAATACCAAATGATTTTTATAAAATCCTATAAAATCACACTATACTTATATGCTATCATATAGCACTAATACATCATAATATCATATAATAACACAATATAAACCATAGAACCCAATGCTCTAGGTCTCGGCCATTAAACTTTAATCCATCAAACATTTTTCTAAAATTTTATAAAATTCCACAATACATACTTATCATTCTATAGCAATAATACATCATAGTATTTTAACAAAATTAACTTATTCATCATGTTCAAAGTTTAAAAGCTCTCGGTCACTATGTACAAATTGAGCATTTAATTCCCAAAAATTCTTAGTAAAATCATAGAGTGCATAACTAAGATCCTAGATCAACAATATGCTATAATGTCACTTAAATAATATTTGCACCTCAATATCTATCCTCCAAGCATTTTCGGTCATATCATATATATACCATATGATTTTCCAAAAATTCTCAATAATTCACAATGAGCTTCTCTACTACCATATATCATAAATCCATTAACATATGAACATTATAAATTTTCGAACATCATGCGAAAATTCAAAGCATGCCTAGCTTTTAATTAATACTTAACATATGATCAATCTTAGCAAAATAAACAATATTAACATAGCATGTATATTAAAATCTAACCATTGGAAATCGAAAATCGTAACGTATAACTAAAGGTCGTTCGATTTCTAACCTTTTTAACGGTATTGATTTAATGTACACAAGCTTTAGATCAAGCTTTTGGCCAAAGAAATCAAGAACACTCTTAGGTTTTTCTTATGGAGGAGCTCACGGCTTTTTGCAGTTTTTGGAGAGTGAAAAGGTTAAATTTTTGTGTAATACCTTACTTAAGCAATTTGATTGAATAAGTGTATTCCAATCTCTCTCTCTCTCGGTTCTAACACTCACACACAAAACAAAATTGGAAGCCTTAAATCTTTGTGACTCACCATGCATACATCATGGTAGTAAATTTTTCTTACACCAATCTTGAACAATTCAACAAGAAAGTGATTCCACACTTTGGAAACCACCGTCTATTCTCACTTGTACAAGGAAGATATATGAATTTTTCCTATGACTCATCAATGTATATGTCATCATAGTTAATGTGTCTTACACAAATTTTGAACAAAACAAATATCCTTTGCTTTGGGATGATAGGAGCCGTCGGTTACCCCTCATTACACAAGGAGAAGCTTAACAAATTTGTCTTATACTTAAATATAATATCTAAAGCATTAATTTTGGAAGCAAAATCATCACAAGTAATTTGGGTCAACAAACACGGCTACTCACAACTCACATGCATCCCACTTGGTCCTTTATTAATCCCTTGTTTATTGTGTACCAAAAATATCCTACTACTTCATTTGATCACATAACATTACAATTCTTAGCATGAAGCTCACGTAAATCACTTATCTTAATTCATAAGTCACGGCATTTCCATAATACAATAGTTACACATTTTATTTTCATGCTATTTATAATTATATATCATAATATATGTTTTAGATGATAAATTATATCATAGGAAAAATTATTGTAATCAAACCATAGGTAGAAAACCTAATTCTTGATTTAGGGTTTTCGAGAATCTTAAGTAATCAAAAATATAATTCCAAAATTTTCTAGCATTATTTCAATGCTAAATAATATTCTAATTACATAAAATAATCATAGGAATTTAAATATCATAATTCCTTGATCGTTAGACTTGATTCTCAAGTCATCTCTAAACGTTAACGTTTGAAACGTCTCAAAACGTTAATTATCGACTCATTTCAAAATGGTCGTAATAAAGCCGTAATCACTTTATTAAATTATTCCCATAATAATGGAATTAAATTCTAAGTTTAAAAACTTAGAAAATATCACGAGCATTTAAATATCGATACGAAATCGACGTAGAATTAATACTGTTGAAATATGTTACATATTTATATTTCTCGATTCACATTTATTTGTGAATAAAACATAGGAATTTATTATTCCAATAATAATCGAAATCATTATTCGATATATTAATAATCAAATTATCATAATAATACTCTAATTTACGAAATTAATATTGTAATTAGGCGTTTAAATAATCGGGGTATTACAGATAACAATTAGTTTTAAAAAACTTTGCAGCAAATCTATATTAAAGAAATCATTGTCCAATAAGTACGATGCTACCAGTCTTGCCAGTAATTATAAAAGAGCAACGATTCAATGGTCTAGAATGTCATTTCGGCTAAGTGTTTTTATTAAATAAAGTAACAAAACCATATATCTCTACCTTTTTTCTATCTGTTTCATAGATCAACCGATCAACAATAGGTCAGCATTGAAGCTATAATCCATGCACAGTTCCTGAAAGTAAGCAGACGCCTCCTCAATGATGTATGTCCTATTATTAAGTGGGTATTTGATTATGGTTGCACAATACTTAACTTGCATACACATCAATGATCGTGTGGCTGATGTTGACAATCCACACTTCCAACTTGAAGACACATCCCCCATAAATGTCTCAAAATGTCTCATAAGATATACTCATGTATCTACATTGTTCCTTTTGCCAGCCCACTTCAATTTCACCAAATGCATCTTTGCCCTTGAAATAACACTGGCCTTGTTTTGTTCATTGCTATATGCAAGGAACTCTAACAGCATTAGTATCTGCACATTAGTTTTTTTTTGTCAATGCACAACATTAGTTAGAGCATGCACAAACCTAACAATAACATGACTTCAAATATAGCATTGTATAATTATATTATAAATGTACTTGTACCATCAACAAAGCTATAACTATAATGGAATTATATTACCATGTCTATTTGTCCCAATGCGTTATGTTGGTACTCAATAAGCTCGATGTCATTAAACCAAAAAATGAATCTCTTCACTTCTAGTATGACCAGTTTTTTGGTGCAATTGATTCCAACTATATATTGCCAACATATAGTTAATATTCGACTAGTGAACATAATATATTTGAACCAACAAATAATTTATGGTTATACTTACATAGGTATTGGTTGTCAAATGCATCATAACGGTATTGCTCTTTGTCATTAAGTATGACTGACCATGTATTGACAACGAATATGCTTACTATTTTACCTTACTTCAACGAGTACATATCATACCTTCTCAGTTCTATGGACTCATATGAATACATCACATCCTCTTATATGTAAATCACATAAAAAAATATTTTATGCAAATCTAAAGCAAAAAATAATTTAAAAAAAATCATACTCTTCGCCATCAATTTTGTAAATTGCATGCAAACCAATTTTCTTCTCCGATTTCGTTAGCTATTTTGACACACAAATTTGTCTTTGTATGAAAGGTGAACGAAATTTGATAGTTTTTACCAATGTCACAATCTTTTGGGCTCTTATATTACTCGATTTTTCATCAACAAGCTTCAAATAGAAAAAAAAACATAAAATACTTTTAAATTTATGCAATACCATCAAATATTTGTCAAAAGCTCGTCCATAAACATAGTTCAAAAGTATAATATATAAAAGCATTAACTCAAACATTGTAACATACATTTGTGACCATACTCCTCAAAACAATTCGTTTTTTACCATCGGCCTTTGATTTTTGTCTAACAACCTGTTAACAATACTTAATCAGATATTAATTACAATCATATCGAACTATTTTTCTACCACTTCGAACATATGTTTTTTTTTACCACTTTCAATTCCATAGCATTTTCTTTGCCCTGCTCTTGCACACCTGTTGCCAATGCCCACACACATATAACAGATTAACGATGGTTAAGAGTATATGGATACATGCATAATGATTTTTAAGATTATAACGTAAACCATTACAAGGATGCACAAATAAAGCTTTCTTGTGCACAACGATGCACACTTTTTATGCATATGTAAGTGTAAAATAATGCATATTCTGAATACGAACAAAAGTCAATCAACAAATGCATAAGAATTGTGCTTGTGTATTTTATAAAAGTTTAAAATATATTATAAGTACTCCAACCTGGACCCCTGGGGTTACTGGATTATTCCCTTGATTATTGTTTCCCTAGAACACTTTCCGTTGCTGCAGTCATATCCTATATTTTAACTGCTTTGTGATTAATAGGATGTGCAACTAACAATCACAGTATGCATAATTAACTCAATATTATAACAATCACATGCACGGTTCTATGCATACATAAACAATTCATGGTTCTATGCATACATGAACAATATCTTATTCATACATATGTACCAATATTATCATGTATGTTTCAAAACTAGCATCATGGATAATAAATTCAATCAAATGTGTCTTGTTAAATTTTTATGATTCAACATATATAGAAATTGTCCTGAAAATATCAAAATGTATAATGTCACAACAATATCGAAACAAGGAATTCACCCTGATCATCATAATTGCATCAACATACTTTCCAACCACTTCTTGGACTCCTTGAGATATACTTTTAGATGATCCACCATCATCTTGGCCTTCATCAACCTACCACAATTGAGAGCAAAGATAAAGTATAAGGTATTATATATCTTTAATAAATATAACATAATTTTTTCAGTTATTTATAATCTTACATTGTTAATTTCTTTGTTTGTAGCTTCTACTCCAAATTGGCTCAGTCCTAGGTCAAAACTAGGCATATTAGGATGGCTCTTAGGGGTTCTGTGGCTAGACGTTGATACTCGATCAATAGATACTAGAACATCATCTCTATAGAAGAACGCATCTTCCTCTAATGGCACATTGACTCGTCTCTCTTTTGACCGTGGTGTGTGAATATCAATTGTTATCCCCAGAATTTTGCGTGCAGCCACTACACTATCATTGTAATCCATATTCGGAGCTCATATATCGGTGCATCTTCTATCATTTACAATAATTTTTTTAGATGTTCCTCAATTTCTATTGTTTCTTTCATGATTTTTTTACCTAACGTGCTCTCTGAATCATCTTCTGGTGCATTAACATGCGATCCACCAACATTCACATTTGTCTCCATAGACAATCCACCTTCACAATAATCTTTTGGTAGTTCGATTGCGTCACATAATGATATTCCACCAAAATACCCAGCTTCTAATTCTCGTTTCTATCTCTCTCGCAATGTTTTGGAATTCCAATTGCAAAATAATGGGTACAATCTTGACTCAAGATGTCTGTTAATTTCAAACCTGTCAACATAAAATAACTAAACAAGAACAATTTTTCAATTAGAAAATTTCACATTCATACAATATTAAATAATTAACTATTAAATATTAATTTAAAAAAGAGTCTAACCACTAGAAACAGTGTTGGCCCAGCGAACATCCTAGACTTCTTGATAGACCACGATCTCTTATGGTCTAATAATGATTGCATTACGTATTGGGCCCAATTCCAATATTGTATGCATCCCACATCCTGAAGGCAATGCATGATATACGGGTGTACTGCACCGCTGCATGTGCTCTCCATCAATGAGAATGCTAGTGCTATCATGAAGTTTCTCTTGAACCAGGTACCACCATCTTCGCATCCAACCATCAAGTCTGTAACCTTTCAAATATTTACCTCATCTCTTCCACAACCTTCGAAAAATGCATGCCATTGTTCAAACAACTCAATTGTTTCTGTCCTTCCTAATATCTCAATCTTTTTTTGGCCTCTTGGGAATCCAAACACGCGGATAACATCATCTTTGGTTATTTTAACTCTGCACCTATTCGGCATTTCCAACTCAGGGTTTCATAGATTGAATTGCTGGAGAACCCAATAAGTTAAGTGGCAAGGCATCTCTCTGATGTTTAAATCCAGTATGCGCCCAAAACGTATATGACGTACAACTTCCATCTATGAATCATTGAGTTTCTTTATGCTTTCACAAAAGGCTTGTGGTGTTGTTTGCATTTTTAGCCTTGGAAGTACTTGGTCATGATTATCATCTTCATTAACATTTTGCACTGTCAATTTTCAACGTCTACACCTTACGTTCTTAGGACCCCTATGAGCAAGAGGTCGACTTGGAATATCAGCATTAGAATTTTGCGCGCGTTGTGGCGGTACTATATTAATATCTTGTGATCTTCTTCAGCAGCATCATGTTTCACTGTAGCATAATACAAAATTTACGCCATATTTCAAAAGACATACATACAAATGACAAAAAAATAATTAAAAAAGGCAAGTTAATACCTTCAACATTATTTATATCACCGAGCGCTTTCCTTGAGGACCTAGTTTTATTTTTTATTGAGGATACACCGATCCGCCTACACCAATTTTCCTTGGCTATCATGCAAAACAAAGATCAACTGATTAAATATATTTATTTAATGCTCAATATGCATATTGCGTATAACTGTTATGCACTATAATTAATCCATTTATATAAAAACAGTACATAATAGGAAACCCTATTCAATAAATAAACTTGTATCAATATTTCACTGATGTATGACATGTATGCACAACGTATATTTCACTGATGTGTAACATGTATGCACAACGTGATTGAAGTCATGAATAACGATTATTAAAGTGTACATTTACCCCAAAAAATGCACACGTATAATAAGTCATGAGTAACGATAATAATACAACCATGGCTAATAAGGCATATAAACGTATAAAATAAATAAAAATAGACACATCCATATCAAATATGTATAGGATGTACTATGCATAACACCCTAATAGTTGCACACATGTTGGGTTATATACATGCACAAGATAATATTGGAAGGTCATGATTAACATGTTTAAAATTTAATTGTCACACATTAAAAAAAAATGCACATGTATATTGAGGAATGAACAATGATAATTATACAACCATAAAATTTTAGAAATTTTTACATGTACATGTTTTACTTGTAGTGGGTGTTGCTCGAGATCTTTTTCCAGGAACGTCACAGGAAAAAATCGCCAAAGCCACTGCTCTTGTGTCTATTATCTTGGATAAATCTGGTGGTATAAATAATATGAATGTTAGATAATGTTAACTTTATTTGTAATTCAACGACGTATAAATTGTTACCTGTAACAGTTTTTTCGCCAGATTTTATAACAGCTTCATTTTTTGCTGAGGTGGCCAAATAAACAGTACTATTATGTATGCAAGATTTATATCACATTAAAAAATGTACAGTGTCAAACTTATAAAAAACATACATTTCATTCTAAGTTCTGAGGTTTGCCCTGATGTAGCAACCTTATCCTTTGGCACTTGCGCCTGTTTTTGTTTAACACATGTTTCTTGATTTTTTGCAAGTCAGGAAAATCAGTTAATATAAGCTTCACAAAACATTTCAATACAAAGTATGAAATAATTTTGGCAAAAGACTAACGCAGAAGACCGTGTTGCTTCCGTCCAGCTATTCCAGGGTCCATAACTATAGGTTTAACGACAAACGGGCATGTTCAAAATGAGAACCTACTATTTTTTGGTGTGCACTAAATACATATCTTAAATAAATTTTATTCAGCATGTTGTACTAAATCAATATGCATATCACATTAAAGATAATGCACACCAATATAATCAACCATATTACCCAGTTATTCACAACTATATACAGAATTATGCATACTAGCTTCACAACTATCTAGAAAATTATTCACAACTATTTATCTATAGGGTTCATGATTTGTATGCATGATTTGTTTATAAGTAAAAAGACAAAAAAGGACAGAACCTTTGTGATTGCCAAAGCAAAAACAATTCGGGCACATTGAAGATAATGCACACTAATATAAAAATCCATATCAGTTAGTTGTTCACAAACATCCTATGACTTATGCACACACATTAAATAATTCATGTTGCTTAAGAGATCGAGATTCATTTATTAGAAAATTGTTTATGACAAAAAACGATAAAAAAAGGACTGAATCTTTATGACTCCAAAAGCAAAAACAATCCGTGCACATACTAAAAGTAAACACAGAAACACACATATATGATTGGGTGGGAACCACGCTGAAATATACTAAAATGGATTAAAAAAAGTGAAAATATATATCAATGCCCTTTTTTAAAAAAGTTGAAGCCGTATATATCCATTTGAATAAAAGAGTGCAGTCTATACCCAAAGCATTTTTAAATATATTTTGGAGCATTTGCGGAAGTTAATACAATCATTTCAAATATCAATCAAAACCGTTAATTTATCGAAATCTTATTTTTTATAATTGCATACAAATTAAATTAAAGTTATCTTTTATCAATTTTACTTTTATAATTAAAGTTATTAAATTAAAAGGATCAACTGGGTGGGGTTGGTGTGGGGGTGGGGTTGGCAGTTGGGGGTGGTGGGGTTGGCACTGGGGAGGGTTGGCCACGGGGTGGGTTGGCCAGGGTGTGGTTGGCCGTGGGGAGGGTTGGCCGAGGAGGGTTGGCCGTTTGGGGTGGGTTGGGCTGATGGGGTGGGTTGGCCGCCAAGGGTGGGTTGGCCGAGGTGGGTTAGCCACCGGGGTGGGTTGGCCATGGGGTGGGTTGGCCATGGGGGTTGGTCACGGGGGTGGGTTGTCCATGAGGGATGGGGTTAGGCGCGGGGTGTCGATTTATTATTAATTAATTATAAATTGCAAAAATTGATTTTATTAATTAATTATAAAATATTTGATTTTGTAATTTTTTTAGATGTAATTAATATTCAACAAAGTCCGAAGTCCATTGAAATAAATTATCAATTATCGTTCTAGTGAATTTGAATATTTGAATATTGATCAAAATTAAATAAACCAACAACTTCGTTCTGGTGAATTTGAATACCGATGAAAATTAAATAAACCAACTACTTCATACTAATGAAAATTAAATAAACCAACAACTTTATATTTAATAAACATGAATTTTTGCAGTGAATTTACTTCACCAACAACTTCATATTAAATAAACCAACAACTTCATCACTATTAATGACATGAATAAAATTTTGATCGGACTTCTACCTATATAATTCATTCTTTCCTTTCGTTCACTGAATCACTCACTTTCATCTTGCGCATATCTATATTTGCAATCGTTTTTCTTTATCAAATATCGTCGCTCTCACTCAGTGGATCATAAAGGTAATTTCAATATTTTGGTGTATTTGTTATATATATGATTCCTTAATTATTGTTAGATGAATTTAGGTGAATTTTTAATTAATTTCAATCAATAATTATTTAGGGGCATCGTATAATTATTGTTAGATGAATAATTAATTAACCATTGTGCATTTGTATGATTTATTATGTATTATGAATTTTAGATGATTAAATCGTCCCAATGAAGTTGAATTAAATTATAGTATTTAATTATTATTTAGTTTAGTTTTTGAGTTGAATTAAATTATAGTTTTGCAGTTTAATTTAGTTTAGTTTAGTTTAGTTTATTTTAGTTTAATTATTATAAATAAATCCCAATGCGGTTGAATTTTTCATTTAATGGGGGAGGGTTGGCATGGGGGTGGGGTTGGTGCGGGGGTTCACCTAGATGAATTAAATACCTGAAGTTGAATTAAATTATAATATTTAATTATTATTTAGTTTAGTTTAGTTTTGCAGTTGAATTAAATTATAGTTTTGCAGTTTAATTTAGTTTAGTTTAGTTTAATTATTATAAATACGTCCCAATGCAGTTGAAATTTTCATTTAGCCACTGGGGGAGGGGGTTGGCCGCGGGGGGTGAATTTTTCATTTAGTTTAGTTTATAATATTTAGTTTAGTTTAGGTGAATTATTATTTAATTTAGTTTAGGTGAATTATGGTTTAAATCCGTCCCCGATGAATTATAATATTTAATTATTATTTAGTTTAGAGATTTGTTTTATACTTAATGTTAGATGATTTATACACGTTCATTATTGTGCATTTGTATTATTTATTTAGTTTATGTGAATTATTATTTGATTTAGTTTAGGTGAATCAAGATTTATACACGTTCATTATTGAATTTTTCATTTAGTTTAGTTCAGTTTATAATATTTTTTGTCGATTCCTTTAAAGTTTAGGTAAATTGAGGCTATGAATTATAATTTATTGTTTTTATTATTAAACATTCGTGATCAATGTTACTGTTTTTATATTTAATTTGTATTATTTAGTTTAGATGTTTGTTTTATAATTAATGAATTTTTAATTAATTATTGTGCATTTGTATGATTTAATTAGATGTCGGTGTAATACCCCGTCTTTTTAAGCTTCTGTTTTGCATGGCACGTTTTTCGAGAAAAGGTCAAAAGCTTGACTTTTGTTTCGGTGAGCGATCATCACGAAACCTCGAGCGTTGTGAAGAGTGTCTTATGACGAATTCATAGACACTAAGTATGCGAGTTTTCGACCACCCATGAAGGTTTGGCACTCCGGGAAAGTTATCGAAAAACTGGACTTTTCATTGATCTTTTAAAAGCATATCTTGTTTATATTCATTGTGTCCGGTATTTTATTTCGTGTCCATGGGTACCAAGTTTGCTAAATTTGAGTCCGTTTGCAAAAGTTGCGTCGGTTTTGCGTTTTCGAAAAAGGCGCTTAGCAAAGCAATGCGACCCGCTTTTTCCTATAAATAGGAGGCTAGGGCCTTCATTTTCAACGTTCATTTCCTTCGTCTCTACGTGTTTACTGGAAGAGCCGAGCAGCTCGAGTGCGCCGCGAAGACTTTGGAGGAGTGGGGATCGGCCGGGAGGCTCGTGGCGGCGCCATTCATACGCCGAGCCACCACCGCCGATCAACCACCCCCGCAGCCCGCTTTTTCTATTTTTCCTTTTCTTGTTTTGATTCCGCCTTTTAGTAGATCGTATAGCATAGAACTCGGGATTCTAAAGGGACGGGCGAGAAATGGCGGAGGTCGCCATTTCGCCAAACCGCCGCCGCCCATTACCGCCGTGTGGGCTGTTGGCCGCCATTTGGTGGCCGACAGCCACCTTTCAGCTACGGGTCCTTTAGGTTTTGAGTTCTGCCATGCATTCTACTAAAGTACCGATTCCATTTTACATTTTTCGCGTTTACGCATGTCGGGATGTTTTCCGTTGCTTGAGTTTTCTAAAGAAAGTACATGCCAGGTTATCCATTTTCAACGTCGTTTGTCATTCCATGTTCGTCGTTATGCATATTGCTTATGTTTCCATTTTCATGCATTGATTTTGGATGGTTTATCCTAGATCGAGGATAGGCATCGATTTTGAAGCTTCTTCACGCTAAGATTTTAGTCAACTTGCATGCATGCATATTTTGAAAGTACCCTATTATAGGTCTTGATGCCACGAATATATTTCCTTACGCATCGAGTTGATTTGAAAACCGAGAGTGCCAAATGTGGGTTGAAAAGTCGAAAACCCTAATTTTGCTACGATCGTTGTTTGGATCACGTTGTTGCTTTGCTTTGTGGGATGTGACCCTAAAAGTTGTTCCGTCTTGTTACCAGGTACCTACCAGGTCGATCGGTGAAGTCATCGGATCCGAGATATCTCCCGGTTGGCGTTTCCGTCTGCATTCGGGTTGGGTTATATATGCTTATTTTGAGTTATTTACTCGATATTTCAAAATAAAACATGTACGCCAGTAAAATGTTTTTGTGAAATTATTCTTGTTCTCTCGATCCAAGATATGGTTCTATCATGGTTGTGCACGGATCTCTATTCGGTGGGTTGATCACCATCTTGAGTATTGATCGTAGGGATAGACCCCGAACACGTGGTTATGGTTACGAAGGGATAGACCCGAAAGTCCACACGAAATGCTAATGAGGTGGTTATGGTTCGACGAGGATTTGACCCTCAAGTCCACACCGAGTTAGCCATTTGGATACGTTCGGGCGGGCCGATCGGATATGTTCGGGCGAATGAATGACATGTGATGGGCTGGCGGGATACGTCCGAGCCGTGGTTCATGGTTCATGATGGGAATACTTGATAATAAAGGATCGGTATCGAAAATGAAAAATCTATTTTGCTTACTTAGAAGTGGTTACGCTTTAAAACCTTCTAAGGTAAGTGCTCTAAACACGCCTCATGATTCTTTTGATTTATGATAAAACCCGGTGAGTGCGCTAGTACTCACCCCAAACTCTTTTCAAATCTTTTCACGGATGGAGGAGAATTTTGGGCAGGCTGACCGGGGGTGGAGCTACGGGTTCTTCATGCTATGCTTCTGCGATGTTGTGTTATATACGCACTACGATATTGATGTATTCTTGTCCCTTATTTGCTTTCGATTGGGAACAAGATTTATTATGTTATTCTCACGTGAGTCTCGTCTGAGCATGCTATGTGGTTGAAACGGTCTAGTTGACAGGATGTAATGCTATTTTGCCTTCTTGCATTACTTATAATAAACCAAGATCATGTTTTACGAGGTTATGATATCGATATTATTACATTGGTGGATTGTTTGTGCACCCTCCCCTTCGTGATATGTCCTAGTTATAGAGGAGATCTTGCCCGATTTCATGGTCACATCTTCTTATCATGTATGTTATATGTATCCCCTTCTTCCCGCTTAACCCCACCCTAATCACACCCGGCATCCGTGCCTTCCCTCGGGAATTGGGCGTGATGACTGGTGTCGAGCAATGTTCTTGTACGACATCTATCTTTGTTATCGATACCGGCATGGTATCGAGCGATTTTACGGCTTTGGGTATGTGTCATATTGTTTGATATCAAAGCGGTTCATTTGCTTTATATCTTATACGTTCTTAAAATTGAGTGTTTAGAACTTGTTCTTCTAAACCGTTTATCGCACTGACTACCCTCACTCACCGTCATCCGCTCCTTTAAAAGGGGATGAGGTATGTGTTTATTCTTGATGCTTTATGTGGTTACGTGATGCTTGATGTGATCTTTTTCATGTGTTTTGTGCGGTAAGAGTTTACGTGATGTAAACGTGATGTGGATGAGATGTGGTATGGTTGGGTGTTGATGTGGATGTGGAAGTGAATTGTCGATGGAACAAAAAGGGCCTGTGTGGCTGTGATGTGAAAATCGTTTATATGATATGATGTGATTGATGTGATCACGTATGGTTGATGTAAGTCTATGTGTTTACATAGCAATATGTTGTTGATTGAAAATCTTATTTATTTTGATAAACGAGTGCTTGTAAGTGAATCCTGTATTTGCTTACGTGATTATATCGATATTGATATTGATATGTGTTGAAATGAACATGTGTATGAGACATGATTACCCAGATGACTGGGATGGTAAAGGAAACGTGAATATTTGTTGTTGTTTTATGGTGAACTAACATGTAGGTTTATGGATATTCAGTGGCCCAGACAACGTTGGTTGAGATCTCACGAATGGATGAGCATATCCGTAAATTCGTGGAATGTACCGAATATTCATGAGACATTGGGAGTATTTAGGAAGATTTGTTGGGTTATGGAGAAAGGTTCGAGGCGGTGGGAAAGTGTCGAATCGAGGCCTACTATCGGATGACCGAAAGGCTACCGGCGGGATGGCGGCCGTGGGCTAGAAAGCAAGGACATGTGTTGTTCGAGCGGGATCTATCACGAGGCACCTTACCTTGGACTTTTTCGAGTTCATTGCTCGAGTATGGAGATAGTGGACATGACCACCGAGGTATACCATCGAGGAGGATGTGATTGCGAGACACCCGAGGACCGATCGGATCGATGATAGGGATGATGTTCCCGAAGAGCCTTTGGGAGAGCGACCATCGCCGAGCGATCACCAATGCATCGAGATACACCGGTCACTACACCTCCATCGACGATCCTTACCTTCCGAAGGACCGGAGCGATTTTGGAGGGGAACCTCCCGGGTGAGAGATTGTCCATCCGGCGGTGGCGGAAAGAAGCCCGTAATCGAATCTTCATGCCACCAAAGCAAGTATTAGGTGGCATCGAGGAAGGAGACTCAGGAGAGGAAGACCGGATGAGAATGAGGAGGCGGTGAGGACTCAGAGGACCCGGTGATCCGGATAGCCGATGACTACGATGAGGTCGGGCATGTTGAGGAAGGGCAAGCGCGAGCAGGGACTCGAGCCGCTTTCACGACACTCGAGCGATCGAGGCACGGCTTGGATGGGATCATACCCACGAGGCTTGCTTCCATGCAGATCGCTTTCAAGCGGCGGCCAATTCAAGCCACGATAGGAAGGAAAGAGAGGATGAGGGAGGCGAATGGAACCACAGGACGAGCGGAGTAGTGGACAGATATGGAGGGCGGGGATCTAGGTAGTCGGTGTGTGCAGTGGCAGTCGCAGTCTCGCTAGAAGCATGGACAGAGCGGCATCTTTGTGATGACCGGAGTCGATTCTTTTGCTCACAACCGACCTTTTGGTGACATACCTTGATCTTATATTTTGTGATCCTTCATGGACCTTTGAATATTCTCGATACTAGCGCGTCTATGACAGGATGTTTATGTTTTGATGCTTATATGTGATATGAGCTATGCCATGATGATATATGATCTATGTGATGTGTGATGATAATGTTATGTGCAATACATAACGATGATATGTTGACAGGATTGCATGATTATATGTGATCGTGCGTGATATGTGGTATATATGATGATATGTGATATGGGTGATGATATATGTTATGCGATGATACCCGGTTATCTATGCGGCGTTTCTAATGTTTCAAACGTCGATGCAGAATGCGAGAACAAGGAACGGAGGAACAATAACGTGGAAGAAGCCGGGAACCACCTTTGGTTCGGCATGCGATCGAGTTTTCGCAGCGTAATCCCCTCACGTTCGGCGGTCTCGGCGAACCGATCGGCTTGAGCTGGATACGATCCACCGAAAGGATCTTGAATACATCGGTGCGAAGAAGCGGAAAAGGCTGGTGTGCGATCTTTCGACTAACCGATAAGGGCGATTTCTAGTGGGAATCCGTGAGAAGGACTCAACACCGGGACGGTGGGCAAGGTATACGTGGGAAGATTTCAGGAAGAACTCATGGAAAATGCGTGCTGGCGTTCTGAGGAGAGTAGAAGGCAAACGACACGGAATCTTCGTCGAGGAAGAAGGGCGGTCACCGAGTGCGATCGCTCGTTCAATCGTCATCACGTTATGCTACGTGCACTGGTCGGCGAGGCGCCGAGCGAGCGAGTTCGAGAGAGGACTCGACCGAGAGATCGAATTCGCTCGTCGATCGGGGAGATCGGCGTATCGCGATCCTTGAACCGGGCATTAAACATTGAGTCAATGTTGCCCGGGAAAACGATGCCACCCGGACACCGGTGGCGGAGGAAGAGGTAAGAGGAAATGGGAAGATCGAGGGAGAGACAATCGGTGTTCCAAGGAACCAGGCGGTCGATGATTCCAAGGAATCAAGGCATTCAAGTGAGAGAAAGGCAACCTTGGAAGGAATTTCCAACCCATGCGGCGGTGTGGAAAACCTTGGTGCCAAAATGCCAAAGGAATCATTTCGGTGAATGCGAGCAAGGTAGCACCGAGTGCTATCGTTGTAAGAATCCGGACATTACGCTCGAGATTGTCCATTAGGAGGCAATGGTGCGGCCGCCAAGAAGGCGACATCCAGCTCGCAGAGCGTAATCGAGCTCGCCGAGGACAAACAACGGCGGAGGTCACCTAGCCAACAAACCAAAGGCCACCGCAGCAGCAGCGAGGTTTACGCCTTGAATCGCAGACTCAAGCTCCGGAAATCTTGCGGTATAATCCATATGAGTGATATACCCGTTTTCGCTTTGTTTGATCTGAGAGCCTCACATTCTTCGTTTCGAGAATCGCGTGTGAGAGGTTGGGTTTGGTACCCGAGGAATCACAGTACACAAATTAGCATCCCATCGGGGAAGTGCTAAAAGCAAAGAGATATGCCGAACCAGAGGTAGAAATCGTGAGCGAAGGTCCTTGTCAATTTGCATGTCATCGGAATGGAAGATTACGATGTCATCTTTCGCATGGATTGGTTGGAAAAGCACATGGCAACTATCGTTGTCTCGAGAGAAGTTGCTTCGAACAGCCGAAGAGTGGAAGTTTATTTCACGGCATAAGGATGGTGTTTGTGTGCAATGATCTCGATCGAAGGCGGTGAGGATGATCGGGAAGGAAAACTGTCAAACTTTCTTGGTAAGTTTGACGAGCACGATAAACGGTATAGCGATTGCAAGATGAGCGATGGTGTGTGAATATCCGGACGTGTTTTCGAGGACTTGCAGGTTTACCGCTGATAGACAAGTGAAATTCACTATTGATTTGGAACCGGGAGCAAGACGAGATCAAAGGCACCATATAGAATGGCACCTAAAAATTGCAAGCGAAAGCGCGATTGCAGGAGTGTTGGATCTAGGTTTTATCCGACCTAGCGTGTCGCCGTGTGGGGGCGCCAGTTCTATTCGTCAAGAAGAAGGATGGGTCGATGCGGTTGTGCATTGACTACGAGTGAATGAAAAGGCGACGATCAAGAACGGATATCCTCTTCCAGGATCGACGATCTGTTTGACCCACCTCGAGGGCGAGTGTCTTCTCTAAGATCGATTTGAGGTCGGGGCTACCATCGGTGAAGATAAGGAAGGAGGGCGTTGCAAAGACTGCGTTCGAGCGAGGTATGGGCATTACGAGTTCATCGTGATGCCGTTTGGTTTGACCAATGCGCGGCGATTTTCATGGATCGATGAATCGAGTTTTCCATCGATGTCTGGATAGTTTCGTCTTGGTTTTATCGATGATATTCTCATCTATTCCAAGAATGCGAGTTGCATAGAGAACACCTCCGCACCGTTTGGAAGCGTTACGGCGGAGAGGTTGTATGCAAGTATAGTAAGTGCAATTTTGGCTCAAAGAAGTGATGTTCCTTGGACACATCGTGTCTGCGAAGGAATCAAAGTCGACCCAGTGAAGGTTGAGCGGTAAGTGGCGGAAGGTTCACTAATGCCAATGAGGTTCAAGCTTTCTAGGCTTGGCGGATATTATAGGCGTTTCATCGAAGGGTTTCGAAGTTGGCAAGGCCGATGGCGCAATGACTCGGAAAGGAATCAAGTTTTCATGGTCGAAGCTTGTGAAGCAAGTTTTCGAGGAGTTAAAGAAGAAGCTAACAACCGCTCGGTGTTAGCCGTGCGGAAGGAGCGATGGGTTTGTGGTCTACACCGATGCATCCAAACTTGGTTTGGGTTGCGTTCTCATGCGAGCAGGAAGGTTATAGCTTCTGCGTCTCGTCGGTTGAAACCGACGAGTTGAGCTACCCAACTCACGATCTGGAGTTAGCGGCGATCATTCATGCGTTGAAGATTTGGGGCACTATCTCTATGGAGTTAAGTGTGAAATCTTCACGGATCATAAAACCTCAATACTTCTTTGAACAAAAGAGTTGAACATGAGGCAAAGGAGATGGTCGGAGTTGGTGAAGGATTATGATTGCTCTGTCGGTTATCACCCGGGAAAAGCGATGTCGTAGCGGATGCCCTCGATCGCATGAAGTCGAGGCGAAGTTGGGATGTCTTCACGCAAGAGAAAGAGCTTATTCGAGATTTCGAGAAGCTCGACTGGAAGTGATTCACCACGGAATCGGTGCAAGGATTAGTCATGACTTTGACGGTGAACCGGACTGAGAGAAGCCATCGTGAGTCTTGCTTGGCGAGGCAATTCTGGAGAAGATGCGTTTGAAAGCAAGGCTAGAAGATAGCAAGGGTTTCACGCAGGCGAAGGACAACAGCTACTATTCGAGGAAGGTTATGTGTGCCACTCAATAGGAATTGAGAGATAAAATCATGAGTGAAGCTCATGAGGCACCGTATCTGACTCATCGAGGAAGCACCAAAATGTCTGAGAGACCTTAAGAGGAACTTTTGGTGGGAAGGGATGAAAAAGGATGTAACCACGTTTGTGGAGCGTTGTTTGGCTTGTCAAGTGAAAGTCGTTGTACACCAACGTCCGTCGGGTTTGTTGCAACCGCTACCTATCGAGAATGGAAATGGGATCATATCGGTATGGATTTTGTGGTGAGTTTTCCAAGGTCGTGAGAGAAAACAACGCTATATGGGTTGTCGTCGATGGTCGACGAAGTCGACTCATTTCTTACCAATTAGGATGGCGTGCGGGTTGGATAAGCTTGCTCGACTTTACGTTAGAGATAAATGCGGTTACATGGTGTGCGGTATCGATTATGTCGGATCGTGACCGAGGTTCACGTCGAGGTTTTGGAGGAGTGCTGCGAAGCTATGGGAACGGTGATCTCGGTACAACCTTCCATCCTCAAGCAGACGGTCGATCGGAGAGAGCGATTCGAGTTTTGGAAGACATCTGCGGTAGTAAGTGGCGATAGAGGAGGAAATTGGGAAGAGATACTACCTTTGGTGGAGTTGCCTATAACAATAGTTATCGTGCCACCATAGAATGGCTCCCTATGAAGCGTTATGCGGAAGGAAGTGTCGATCGCCACTTTATTGGGGACGAAGTGGGCGAGAAAGATGTTAGGACCAGAGATGGTTCAATAGGCGATCGAGGTTATCGATCGGATCAGCGAAGGATCAAGGAAGCGTGGGGCGCGTGAAGTCCTATGCGGACAAGCGTCGTCTGGATCTTGATTCATGATCGGAGATCGCGTTTTCTTAAGGTTTCCCGACGAGAGTCGTTCATTTTGGAAGCGGTGAGATTACGACCGAGGTTCGTTGGACCTTCGAAGTTCTTGAGAGGATGAGCCCGTTGCCTATAGATTAGCTTTGCCGCCTAGCATCGGAGATGTTCACGTGGCGTGTTCACATTTCTCGGTGAGAAAGTGCGTGTTCGACCAAAACACGTGATCAAGCATGACAGTGGTTCTTGCTCGGGATCGAGTTACGAGGAATGGCGGTGGCTATATTGGAGCGAAGTCGAGGAGTTGAGGAACAAGCGATTCCGTTGGTGAAGGTGTTGTGGAATCACCACGGAGAGGAGGAAGCTACGTGGAGTTGGAAGACAAGTTCTGGGGCTCGGTACCACGAGTTGTTTTCTCCACGTGTTTGAAATTTAGGATGAAATTTTTCTAAGGAGGAGGATGTAATACCCGTCTTTTTAAGCTTACATTTTGCATGGCACGTTTTTAGAAAAGGTCAAAGGTTGACTTTTGCTTGGTGACGCGACCGTCACGAAACCTCAAGGCGTTGTGAAGAGTGTCTTATGGCGAATTCATAGACACTAAGTATGCGAGTTTCGACCACCCATGAAGGTTTGGCTCAGGAAGTTATCGAAAACCGGACTTTTCATTGATCTTTAAAAGCATATCTTGTTTATAGTCATTGTGTCCGATATTTTATTTCGTGTCCATGGGTACCAAGTTTGCTAAATTTGAGTCCGTTTGCAAAAGTTGCGTCGTTTTGCGTTTTCGAAAAGGGCGCTTGCAAGCATTGCTGTGACCGCACTTTCTATAAATAGGAGGCTGGGGCCTTCATTTTCAACGTTCATTTCCTTCGTCTCTCGTGTTTACGGAAGAGCCGAGCAGCTCGAGTCTGTTGCGAGCTGGAGGAGTGGGGATCGAGTAGGGAGGCTCGTGCGCGCCATTCTTGTTCTTTGCCGTGTCACCACCGCCGATCAACCACCCGGGCAGCCCGTTTTCTATTTTTGTCCTTTTCTTGTTTTGATTCCGTCTTTTAGTAGATCGTATAGCATAGAACTCGGATTCTAAAGGGGCGGGCGAGAAGCAATGCCGGGCTGGCCATTTCGCCAAACCGCCGCCGCCGCCCATTACCGCCGCTGGGGCTGTTGGCCGCCGTTTGGTGGCCGACAGACCACCTGCTCGCTATGGGTCCTTTAGGTTTTGAGTTCGGGCTATGCATTCTACTAAAGTACCGATCCGTTTTACATTTTCGCGTTTACGCATGTCGGGATGTTTTCCGTTGCTTGAGTTTTCTAAAGGAAGTACATGCTGGTTTATCCATTTTCAACGTCGTTTGTCATTCCATGTTCGCCGTTATGCATATTGCTTATGTTTCCATTTTCATACATTGATTTTGGATGGTTTATCCTAGATCCGGGATAGCATCGATTTTGAAGCTTCTTGTTTGCTAAGATTTGAGTCGACTTGCATGCGTGCATATTTTGAAAGTACCCTATTATAGGTCTTGATGCCACGAATATGTTTCCCTTACGCATCGAGTTGATTTGAAAACCGGAGAGTGCCAAATGTGGGTTCGAGAAAGTCGAAAACCCTAATTTTGCTACGATCGTCGTTTGGATCACGTTGTTGCTTTGCTTTGTGGGATGTGACCCCAAAGTTGTTCCGTCTTGTTACCGGTACCTACCGGTCGATCGGTGAAGTCATCGGATCCGTAGATATCTCGGTTGGCGTTTCCGTCTTCGAGTTGGGTTATATATGCTTATTTTGAGTTATTTACTCGATATTTCAAAATAAAACATGTACGCAGTAAAATGTTTTTGTGAAATTATTATCATTCTCGATCGAGATATGGTTCTATCATGGTTGTGCACGGATCTCTATTCGGTGGGTTGATCACCATCTTGAGTATTGATCGTGAGGGAAAGACCCGAACACGTGGTTATGGTTACGAAGGGATAGACCCGAAGTCCACACGGAAATGGTAATGAGGTGGTTATGGTTACGGACGGGATTTGACCCACAAGTCCACACCGAGTTAGCGGTGGATACTTTCGGGCGTGGGCGATTGGATATGTTCGGGCGAATGAATGACATGTGATGGGTGGCGGGATCGTTCCGAGCCGTGGTTCATGGTTCTATGATGGGAATGTGATAATAACGGATCGGTATCGAAAATGAAAAAATCTATTTTGCTTACTTAGAAGTGGATTTACGTTTTAAAACCTTCTAAGGTAAGTGCTCTAAACACGACCTCATGATTCTTTTGATTTATGATAAAACCCCACCGAGTGCGCTAGTACTCACCCAAACTCTTTTCAAATCTTGTCACGGATGGAGGAGGTTTGGACGGGCGCGAGGGGTGGGCTGCGGGTTCTTCATGCTATGCTTCAGCGATGTTGTGTTATATCGTACTCGATATTGATGTATTCTTGTCCTTATTTGCTTTTCGATTGGGAACAAGATTTATTATGTTATTCTCTGTGAGTCTCGTCTGAGCATGCTATGTGGTTGAACGGTCTAGTTGACGAGGATGTAATGCTATTTTGCCTTCTTGCATTACTTATAATAAACCAAGATCATGTTTTACGAGGTTATGATATCGATATTATTACATTGGTGGATTGTTTGTGCACCCTCCCTTCGGATATGTCCTAGTTATAGAGGAGATCTTGCCCGATTTCATGGTCATCTTCTTATCATGTATGTTATATGTATCCCCTTCTTCCCGCTTTCTTAACCCCCCCCTAATCATACCCGGCATCCGTGCCTTCCCTCGGGGAATTGGGGCGTGACGGTCGGGTGGAAGAATATTATCATTAGATATGGAGGATGTTGGGATGATTGTTTGAACTCTTTCACGGTGCATCATCATATACCTATGTTCGGGGCCCGATAATGTACTTATTTTGGAGTTAAGAGAAATCATTAATTCCTTTTGGGAGCAAATTTTTGACTACCAAATACATTATATATCGAGATCTCGAAGTGGTAGACTTATCAAATCACTTTTGACTACCGATGATCGACTAGCTTCGATTGTGCGAGGTTTATGTCCAACCGAGGTGTATGTGACATCGGGCGTCACTCCCAACCGAACACTCAAGCATATATGCCACAATTCGAGCAACCACGTGATACAACAGTATGACTACAATTCACAATACTCATCTCGGATGAGTCATTCACATAACAATTTGGAGCATATGATTGGTTTGAGCAAGATACACCTCAAGAAGTGCCGCAACATGTGCGCGAAGTGGGCGATGCGATCGTTGACGGCGGTGATGATGGCGAATCGTCGTCGGCGGTGAAGAACAAGCAGTCGATGAAGAAGAGGAGGAGAAGGGCGTGCGGCTGCAAATGTGATCTCAGCGCGTTTGTAGAATTTGATGCGTGGATACGTCGAGGAGGGTGGAATAGAAAAGTTGCTTGGGATGATTATGCGAGTAACACGCAGGGTAACCGGGGACTCGAGGTAGAAAAAATGGAAGAGATGTGCAATTGGTTAGCTCCTGTTATTCCTCATGAGGCTTTGAATAATCTTTTTGCTAGTCCTCTTGACTCTATTCGAACCCGATGGTGGCGAAGGTTCCATCTTCGATAACAAGGTGGACCTTAAGATATCGATCGGGTTGTGGCACATGGAACAAAGAGCGAATTTGTTATTCTCGATCGGACCGGACCGAATTACGTTCAAATGTAGTTATCGTGATCGGTGTCCGTTTTTATTGCTTGCGCATCGCAACAAGGTGGTTTTGGTTAGTGCGCAGTTTGATGCCATACACACTGTGTAGATGATCTCATGAATACCGAAGCGCAAGGTCAAAGCCGTGTGATTGCAACATACATAGCGCGAAAAATACGCGAGCGGTGAAGTCATTAAGCTAAGATCGATTATGGCGAGTTACAACGAGTATATGGCGTCGGCAGCGTCATGTCTTGTCGCGGTGAGAGCTCGTAATAGAGGCAATCGAGATGATATATGGTGGGTATGAACAATCCTGTCGAGATGCTACGGGTTATCTTCACATGTTGCGGACAACTAATCCTGGTTCGTTGATTGACCTGGATATTGGACCATATGGTTATTTTTGCCACCTTTTTGTAGCGGTCGGTTCCAGCCGACTCGGTTACACGTTGTGCATGAGGCCTGTTATTGTTGTGGATGGCATGCACTTGAAGGGCCGCAATAAGGGTATATTGTTTGTTCTTTGTTACGAAGGACTGACAGCGAGCAAGTTTTTCCATTGGCTTATGGAATTGATCAGATCGAGAATGATTTATCTTGGACTTGGTTTCTACAACACGTGAAGGCGCTTACCATCGAATTCGAGACTTTGATTGTGTCGATGCGCGCGTCGGTATATCCAATCTTTGTGAAAATGTCTTTCGGAGAACGCCCGCGGCTTATACTACTACCATCTATTTGAAAAATCATGCATTTTGGGAAACCGTCGTGGCGTTGTACTGGCGGCTTATGCATATCGAGGCGGGTGACAAAACAATGAACATGTTAAAGTCCTCGTGCTAAAGATAGACCTCTTGGTGGTGCATATGGCAAGTTGGAGGTCGGATGTAATATCCGTAATTTTAATCCTAGATTACGATAATTAATTACGTAATTAGTATTACTAATTGATAATTAAAATCTTAATTAGTCAACTCTTGACTTTGACCAAGCATAATTGGATAATTTACGTATGAAATTCATTGAGCCTTAGTGAATTAAGGAATATAATTTTCAATATTCCTTGAGCGTAATTTTCAACGTTGAATAAATTCGGCGTTTCGTCTTCTGATATTATTAGCGTTTAATTTGAAATTCCTATTATTATAGGAATAAATAAAGTTGTAACAAACTTTATTTTGAACATTTTGGAGATAATTAAGCTATGAGAATTTAGAGGCGTTTCAAACGTCTACGTTTAGAATAATCGATAGCTTTAGCATATGATCTCGAATTATAAAATTCAAATTCCTATAATTATATTATTATATAAGGGCATTATTTATCATTAAATAATGCTAGAAAACTTAAGAAAGCAATGTACATTATTTCATGGGTTTCGAAAACCCTAAGTATTTAAATTAGGGTTTTTAAGACCTAAATTATTTTAAATACTTTTCTATGATTAAAATTATTATCTAAGGCATATATTATGTCACATAAATGTGTAGTAGCTATTTTATACAAGAAAATAAAATATTTGAATTACCTAGGTAATTTTCGAAATGTAAAGATCTTAAGTATGATTTAATTTTTATTCTTAATCAATTAATGATATATGATAATTATTATATTATTATGATGTCATTAAGAACTAAATGTGGTGTAATACAAGTTGCACAAGTGTGAGAGCACACTTGTGCCATAATGGACGAAAATGTGAGGCTTTTAAGCATGATATTATGTGATTTTATGTACAAATATCTTACTACCATTAATGAGGGTTATAATTATAATCTTATCACATCATTAGGTGTAAAGTGACATTAATTAACAAGTTGAACAAATATCCTAAATTTTTGGACTATATAGGCGAAAATTTTGACAAAATAAAGCTTGGGAGAATTAATTTCAAACTATATAATAGGACACATGGAGTTGAAATTTTGACTTTTCAAAAGCCACTTTATAACATGATAATACTATAATAAATTATAAGAAAAAATTAAAACCTATCCTAATCTATCAACATTAGTAAACTACACTATAAGTGTACAATGTTATTATCCTTTTTAATTCTTGATAATTGATACAATTTATTAATTAAATAATAATATAATATAATAAAGTATATAATATAGGTGGAAATAAAGATTTAATCCTAGGCTATACTATATAGCCGACACATATATATATATAGTATAGTGTCACAATTTCTTTAATTAAATGGTGACAACTATAATCTGTGGTGAAATAAGGATAAGGCTACATCATGAGGTGTATAAGATAAAATTAAAACTTTGTCCATGGAGGCCCTAGTGGTGGCCGATTTTTTTGAAAATGTGTAAAGGAGTAATAATTGTTATCTTATGTAATAATTGTTATACACTTGTCTAACTACTATAAATATAACATTAGCACTACAATCTCTCATTTTGCAAACCTTGGGACCGAAATTATAGTGAGGAAGTTGAGAGAGTGTTCTTGACTCTAATCCCAAACCTTAGCAAATAAACCTTCAACAATTAAATCCGCACCGATTAAAGGTTAGAAATAAACGCGTTCTTAGTATACATGCTTAAATTTTGAATTTAAATCCGTTAAATTTTAAGTTATGATCTTAGTTTATATATGTAATTTTTGAAAATTATAGGTATCATGCTAATATGTTTAGATATCATGTTTATACTATGTTGTGAAGCATGTATATTAATTATATCATGAAATTAAGCATAGTATTAATTTATTCATGTGGATGAAAACTTAGGGTTCTATATGTTGTTGATGTTAATTTTTAATTGTTGATTTAAGCATGGAATCATGATCTAGGATATTAATTATGCTTATATGAATTTATGTAGAATTTTTGGAAAACTATAGCTTATATTTTATAAATATAGAAAACTATAGCATATGTTATAATGTTATGATATAATTCATGTTTAAGTGATATAATAGCATATTAAGTGTGTAGATTCATAATATATGGTTGTAGGAATTTATTGAAATTTATAAGGATTTATTTGATCTAAGTCGAAAATTTCAAAAGTGACTTAGGTAAATTTTATTCAATAAGTCATAATAAATAACAATTATGTTGTAGTAAGCATAATTGAGGATGATTAATTGATATATGAATTTATTGGAATTTTTAAAAATCATTTGCTTAGTAATTTGTGAAAACCGAAAACTATATGTTATAAGACTAAGGTGTATAAATTTTATTTGACTAAGGTAATTACATATTATTAATCATATGATAAAATAGTGTGACATGTGAATTTATAAGAATTTATGCACAAACCT
Source organism: Salvia rosmarinus (assembly GCA_036937905.1). Classification (NCBI taxonomy): domain Eukaryota; kingdom Viridiplantae; phylum Streptophyta; class Magnoliopsida; order Lamiales; family Lamiaceae; genus Salvia; species Salvia rosmarinus. The sequence continues at coordinate 38,492,599 of CM072817.1, forward strand.
AAGCTATTTATTCTATAATGACCGAAAATGTTAGGTTTAGTGCATTAATGATGTAAATTTATTTTATCAATTATAATTACATAATATGATCTAAAATAATGTTTTAGACATATTATGATTTTTGGAATTTTAGAACAAAATTGTACATGAAATGATAAAATTACACATGTAGGCTTAGAAAGTCAAATGTTGACTTTTCGTTGACCAAAGTCAAAATTGTTGACTTTTGGTTGACTTGGTCAAATTAGTTGACCAAAATCGTTGACCAGGTCAGCGGGCACGCAATCGATAATGCGTGATCAATGTGACGTAGATGCGTTTAGTAACAATGCTACTTACGTACGTAAATGCATTAAAAGCGTACATTATATTAAAAAGGTAGAATACCCTTTTTATGTTAAGAAATTTCATAATCGACATCGATCGATTAAGAAACGTCAAAATAAGTCCGACGTTAGCCTTATTTGATCGTAGAACGTTATAGACTATGTTCGTCTCTATCGAGCGCGACCGTACTAAAAATAATTCTTACGTTAAGGTGATACGTGGACGGAGCGTTGGCGTAGGAAAGGACCATAGTTAAGAGACCTCACGATACGAGGTGGGCTTTACTCGAAAACCCTTTTATTTACGACGCTTTCTTGAAAAGTATTTATTTACAAGCTTTGGGTTGAAAATGATTATGATCGTTATTGATTACATGCCCAAAATATTTATGTTTTAACGTATGGATCTATCATGTTGTCGGGCGAGCCAGCGATGTTTGTGAATCGGTTATTGGGTCGCTCCCAATTTATTTTAAATCGATATCGGATCTTAAGTCGAGGCGAAATTCGACTAAGATTAACGTGTACACGATTTTGTGTTGTGAGCCGTTAGCAACATCATCGGCGGTCGTGGATCTGGTCGGATGAAGAATCACGACTATGTGATTGGGGCCGTTAGCAACATCTTGACCGATCACGGCGTCGGTAGAAGAGGCTACTTCTACGACGTGAGATCGTTTATGCGATCGGTTATGAGTAATTATGTGGATGATACGGATCATACGTATGAAAATACTGCTCAAGCAGCGAATCTTTTGAGAAATGATAAAGTATTTTGGTATTCACGAGTTATTTCAACTAAAATCCTCGTGTTATACTTATGGGCGATGTAATTTTATGAAATGATTTTGGCATGAGTCCACTAAGTGCAATCTTGTACTTAGCCACGCATGTTTGTTTTAAATGTGCGGTTGAGTGCTGATAGGATGGACAAGTGTTGGCGATCGGAGTTTTGTCGTTAATAGTTCACTTGGATGTATATCATCATATATGCATTCACATGTTTTCCATTATTCAAAACACTTTATTATATTTTGGATATTACTTACGTTACCTCGGATCGGTTGAATCTTTTGTTAATGATACCTTTGGTCTAGTTTGTATGAAATCGTTGTGTGTTTATCTATAAAAGTTTGGCGTCTTGAAGGTTTGTTGGTCATTATGTTCTTAATCCACGCTTAGTCGATGTGATCCGTCTAATCCGTACTTTGGAAAGGCGGGCATCGCGATTAATATCGAGCGAGTTGTCCTTTGAACCTAAAACCTTCTTTCAAAAGTTAAGTCTAGATCGAGTCACTAGACTTCTAGAAATCGGTGTTGTGCTCAACACTCCATCACATCAAGCTCAACCGGAAAAGAGGTAAATTATTTTCTCGGTTTGAGTTTGGAAGTTGAAAATTTGAGCAGTGAACTTGAAATTTTGGAAAATGAGATTGAGCAGCACATTTTGAAAGCGATGAAAGTTATGAAAGTTTTGGGCGTATTCCAAAAGGAAATTTTCAATGTTTTGCGAAAAGTTGACAATTTTATGTCAAAGGTGATATGATAATGGGTTATCAGTGGTATGAGACCAATTTTACGAAGAATGAGTAATAGTTGACATGATAATGTCAAAAGGATGTTTGAGTTGTTGAAAACATAAATGCAGAAATTATGTTATGATTTTGAAATATTTATTCAAAGTTTTATCATTCATTTTGAAAATGGGTATGTTATTCCCACAAGAACATAGATGCTCTAAGAAGCATGCTCACCTCTTGAACATAGAAGTATGAATTCTAGGAGCTTGATCCCTTTTGCGAGAACAATAGCGAGACATTGATTTACGAACGAACGAAAAGTCGATTGGAAACGAACTCAAGTTTTCAACAAAAAGCTGACGAAAGCAAGAAAAGGATCAAAGGTGCAAGACGTATGGGTTCGATAAGGACCAGAGAAAGCTAAACAAATTTTGATGAAAATCTCGTACGAAGCGGGGCACGAGCTCACAATCGTCCGGAAGAAAGTAATTCCCGGCGCATAATCGCGCAGGCAGAAAACTGCACTGCGCAGTGTTTTTGTTTTGACCCGTTCTCATTCGTTTGAACTCCGTTTTGCAAACGGTTTTCTCCCACATACTCTTATCTCAACGAACTTCAGTTCATATGTAGGACAGAAATCCTGAATCCTTCTCCAGAATTCGTGAGGAACAGTTGAAGTTAGACTGAAAATTTTTGCTGAAAATAGAGAACTTAAGAAGTTGAAAGTAGAAATTCCATAAGTATAATTATGATGTAGAATGAACATAGGATCTTTGATGTAAACATTTATCTGCTTATCAGATGTGTTTGCTTTATCATATGAGATATATTTTATTCTTTTATCCGCTTACGAGATATAGATTGACTTACGCTAGTATTATACGTGATAGATGGCCAGTCGTTATTACTCACCAAGGAGAAGGATGATGCCGAGATTCACACCAGGAGAAGTCCTTCAAGCCTATCGTACATATAGCATGAGTTGGGGCGACAGTCTAGGAGAGTTCCTGATGAGCTATCTACGATTATGGATGGACGCCCATGAGTACGGTGTGACCGGATATGACGGCATCAAGCGGTTGCTAACTCGTTTGCCAGTTGATTGGGAAGATTATGCAAGAGAAATATCGGGCGACTATATCTATCGGGCGGGCATTGACTATGACTGATTGGAATTTGCGAGGTTTGTCGGCCATCTCATATATGTCTACAGTATATAGGGCTACAAGAGGGCCCTATCTCGCCACCAAGGGAGTACACTTGGCGGGGACGACACGCGGAATGGTTGTACGGAAGTTCCGAGTGGTTAACCTGCAGTGCCAAGGTTCATGGGCGGAGATCGGCCGAGCATGTGGCGAGGCATCGCGACCCGTGTCATTGAGAGCAGTTCTTCCACCTATGGCGTTCGGGCATCCGACGCGACCGGCACCACCAGTTCCACCACCAATGGCGGCACCCAATCACGAGAGGACATACATGGAAGCATACGCCATCAAGAAGGCTATGTTCTATCGCGATGTGTATGCCATTGGGGACGAGAGGCTGGACCGTCACGTAGGCGTGCTCGAGGAAAGCTCGGAGGAGGAATCGAAGAGGACCCGGAAGAAGAGGAGGATCAAGCGAGGACGAAAGCGCAGGCGAACCATGGGCGTGAGCGAAACATGGGCCAACGGATATTAGTATCGAGTAGTATGTAATAGGTAGTATGTAGTAGTAATGTTAACAAAGTTATAGAAGCATAGTATTTTGAGGCCTTATAACTAGTATGTAGTTGGCGGTAGTATCGTGGTACTTTGTGTACTTAGTTTCTGTTAAGCAATGACTTGTACAAAATAGTCCTTGAGGCAAAGTTTTCCATATATACATGATGATAACCCAGATGGGCTTTCATAAACATCAAGTTGTGCACTAAGAATGATGGCTGCTTAAGTTGTTTTATGATACGATTTTATAAAAATGTTACGTATATTCAAGCGCAATGAACATTATTCGAATACTAATTACGTTTATTAACGAATGCCGCCAGACGTGCACCTCGGTGGGAAGTGAGGCGGGGGAAGAGGAAGAGGCGGGGTAGAGGCGGGATACCACAGGCGGAGAGTGAGGAGATCCAGTGCACCCCACCTCCACCGACCGTAGAGTAGAAGAACTCTTTTAAGGCGAACCCGCCTCCTTCAATGGTAAAGGGAGCCACGAGGATGCGAGCAGTGGGTCGGGGCTATAGAGCAATTTTCGACTTTCTTGACTGTACTACGCAGGAGAGGTTATCTTGCGTAACTTTCCAACTCAGGACCGGTGATTTACGGTGGGGCGAGAGAAAGACAACGACCCAGAACAAATGGAATACTTTACAGGACGACTTCAAAACGGAAATGTATGATAAGTACATTCCCAAAAGCTATCGGAACAAGAAGGAGATTGAGTTTTCACCTAAGCGGGGTAAGATGTCGGTCCTTGAGTACGGACCGATCGCTCGCGATATGTCTAGATCGCCCGGATATAGTGAACAACGACATGAAAATGTCGAGAAAAATTTAAAGCGAGGATTAAGACATGAGATAAGGATGTCATTTGGCAGTCGCGACTTAACTTATCTGGAGGCTCTTAGTAGGGCATTAGACATAGGCGGCAATGCAAGAGAAATCTGCACCGACCAGTCACAAAATGTCGGTGACAAGGAAAGCGCAAATGGGAGGAAGTTCCAATAACAACAACCCCAACGAGGAGGATTCAACAATAACAACAAGAGGCCATGGCGAATAACATGGCTCCACAAGCGAGTTGGAAGACCAGTATACTCTCGCTACGAGATGGTAAGGATTGACCATGCCCAAATGCAACAAAAGGCACAGGGGTATGCATGGCTAGGAATCCCATTTGCTTTAAGTGTGGCGTGAGGGGCCTCACGCAAATGAATGCCACGGAACCCGCCAGATAACCATGGGAAGGCGAATCAGCGGGCCACCTTGACCATTAAGCGATTCGGTACCAACCCGACCCCATGACAACGAGAAGAATAAAGGCGGCGGATAAAGCACCACAGAGGCAAGCGACAATCGCGGCGGCAACAACAAAATCAGCAGAGGCAAGCACCGCGTCGGCGCAACCAGCTCGGGCGAGCCTATGCGCTACATAGGCGTCGAGCAGCGAGAATCAAGGTAACTAGCGGGTGTGGGATTACTTTGCAATATGCTATTATACTTACATTCGTCTGGGTGCTTGCGCATTCTTTCATTTCAAAGCATGCGTTGATATGTTAGAACTTAACCACGAGGAAGCGAATCGGAAATGAGAATCTCATCACCTATAGGAGGTATTATGACCGTTACGGGCTTGCTCGAACTTAGAATTGAACTTAGGCTCAATTAAGGTTCTAGCAAATAACGAACGTAATACCTATGGGGATGTAGATATAATCTAGGATGGATTGGTTGGCGAAAACCATTCCACGATTTTATGCAAGGAGAGAAGAATTTCGATGCAACCACCGGAAAAGAAGCTACAATTTCTATGGGATTAGTATGGGAAGAAAATCCCAATAATATCCGCACTCAAGCAGAAGAATGATGAACAGAAGGAATGTCAAGCATTCCTTGTGTATCTAAATGGAGAGGAAAAGACGGAAGTAAGGGTCGAAGACGTAGAAATTGTTCGGGAATTTCCAGACGTCTTTCCTGAGACATTACCAGGACTACCCCCAGATAGGCAGCTAGAGTTCACAATTGATCTGGAGCCTGGATCAGCTCCAGTGTCAAAAGCGCCTTACAGAATGGCACCCAAGGAACTCGAAGAGTTGAAAATCCAAATTCAAGAGTTATTGGACTTGGGTTTTATAAGACCAAGTGTTTCACCATGGGGAGCTGAGTCTGTTGTCGAGAAAAAGGATGGTTCGTTAAGAATGTGCATCGATTACGAAATTAAACAAATTGGCGCTTAAGAACAAATATCCGCTACCAGGATGAGCGATTTGTTCGACCAATTGAGAGTGCAAGCGTATTCTCGAAAATCGATCTTAAATCGTGCTACCATCGGCTAAAGGTACGGCCGGAGGATATATCAAAGCGGCATTCGAACAAGGTATGGCCACTACGAGTTTGTAGTAGTGCCGTTCGGACTAACAAACGACTGCCGTGTTTATGGACCTTATGAGCAGTGTTCCATCCATACTTGGATAAGTTTGTCTTAGTCTTTATAGATGATATTCTCATCTATTCAAAGAACGAGGAGGAACATAGGGAACACTTGAGACGATTGTTCTGAGACCTACAGGCGAACAACTTTATGCTAAATTCGACAAGTGTGAATTTTGGCTTAAAAAGTAATATTCCATGGACACATTGTGTCGTGGAAGGAATAAAAGTTGATCGAAGCAAAGGTCGAGGGTGTGAGGATGGAAGCGCGACCACTCAAAATGAAATTGAAGTTTCTAGGATTAGTGGCTACTATAGGAGATTCATTGAAGGATTCTCCAAGATAGCAAGGCGATGACCTGACTACTCCGAAGGGGATCAAATTCACATGGGCGATGAGTGTGGCGAGTTTCCAAACGTTAAAGAAACCGACCGGTGCACGTGTTAGCTGTCCCGATTCAAACAAGGAATATGTTATCTATACCGATGCTTCCAAAAATGGACTTGGTTGTGTATTGATGCAAGAAGGAAAAGTAATAGCTTACGCATCAAGGCAACTTAGACCACATGAGTTGAACTACCCGACTCATGATTTGGAATTGGCAGCTGTGGTTCATGCGCTAAAGATTTGGAGACATCATCTTTATGGAGTAAGATGTGAAATCTTCTTGACCACAAAGTTTAAAATACTTTTCGAGCAAAAGATCGAACATGAGACAAAGGAGATGGCTCGAACTAGTAAAAGACTACATTGTGGCATAAACTATCATCCGGGAAAAGCTAATGTAGTAGGCGATGCCTTGAGTCGTAAAGGTCGATCAAAACTTGGATGTCTCTTGACAGCGGAAGGAAAGCTCATCGAAGAGTTTGAAAAGATGTCGATAGAGATAGTCGAACCACCAAGGACAATCATGGATAATGTTGCTACACTTACTATGATGTCGATTTAAGAATAAAATCATAGAAGAACAAAGAAAGGATGAGGAACTAGAAAGATAAGGCTAAAGTGAGAAAGGAGAGCAGAAAGGTTTGAGGAAGCGGTGATAACGCTATATTGTTTGAGGAAAGGCTATGTATTCCAAACAATGACGAGCTTAGAAATGAAATCATGAGTGAAGCTCATGATACACCTTATACCACCCGAGGCGGTGCAAAATGTACCAAGATCTACGAGGAAAGTTACGGTGGGAAGGAATGAAGAGGATATAGCCTCATTCGTTGAGCGTTGTCTTACTTGCCAACAAGTAAAGGCGTTACATCAAAGGCCATATGGAAAGCTGCAACCTTTGGAGATACCGAATGGAAATGGGACGACATAGCTATGGATTTTGTAGCGGTTTACCCAAGTCACAAAAGGGTAACACTTCGCTATATGGGTAGTAGTGGATCGTCTTACAAAGTGTGCTCATTTCCTACCAATCTGAATCACCTATGGGTCCGACAAGTTAGCTCGGCTATATGTGAAGGAAATTGTATGCGTCGCATGGAATACGAAATCTATCACTACGATAGAGATTGAAGTTTACCTCGAGATTTTGGGTAAACTTACAAAAGGAATTGGGAGCAGTGAATTTCACTGACTTTTCATCCACGAGACGGATGGCCAATCTGAGCGAGCGATCAAGCTAGAGGATATGTTAAGAACGGTAGTATTGGATCGGCGCAACTTGGGAACAAGTTTTACCACTTATTGAGTTAAGCCTACAATAATAGTTATCGGCGACAATAAACATGGCCCATATGAAGCATTATATGGAAGAAAATGTCGATCGCCACTTCTTTGGGATGAAGTTGGTGAAAGAAAAATCTTAGGGCCCGATACTGTCGAGGAAATGATTGAAATTGTCGTCGAATAAGACAAAGAATAAAGGAAGCTCAAGATGGCGAAATCATATGCCGATACTCGTGAATCCGAGCTAGAATTTGAATGTGGAGACAAGGTTTTCTTAAAACCTCTCCAGTCAAAGGCATTGTAAGATTTGGGGTAAAGGAAAGTTGAAACCACGATTTATAGGACCTTACGAGATCCTTGAGAAAATAGGCCACATAGCGCATAGATTAGCGTTACCACCAAGCTTGGGTAATGTTCATAATGTGTTTCACGTGTCTGTGAGAAATCGTATATGATCCAAAACACGTAATACATCATGATGGCGTGGTCTTAAATCTGATATGAGCTACGAAGAGGAACTGTGGCTATTTTAGACCATAAGTTCAACGGTTGAGAAATAAATCAATCGATAGTGAAAGTCTATGGGGCACCACGGACGGGAAGAAGCTACGTGGGAACTCGGGGCGCCATGAAAGAGCGATACCCGAACTCTTTTGAGGTATGCAAATTTCGAGGACGAAATTTTTTTTAGGGGGTAGAATGTAATATCCGTAATTTTAATCCTAGATTACGATAATTAATTACGTAATTAGTATTACTAATTGATAATTAAAATCTTAATTAGTCGACTCTTGACTTTGACCAAGCATAATTGGATAATTTCGTATGAAATTCACGAGCCTTAGTGAATTAAGGAATATAATTTTCAATATTCCTTGAGCGTAATTTTCAACGTTGAATAAATTCGGCGTTTCGTCTTCTGATATTATTAAGCGATTAAGCTTAATTTGAAATTCCTATTATTATAGGAATAAATAAAGTTGTAACAAACTTTATTTTGAACATTTTGGAGATAATTAAGCTATGAGAATTTAGAGGCGTTTCAAGCGTCTACGTTTAGAGATAATGCGATAGCTTTAGCATATGATCTCGGAATTATAAAATTCAAATTCTATAATTATATTATTATATAAGGGCATTATTTATCATTAAATAATGCTAGAAAACAAACAATGTACATTATTTCATGGGTTTGAAAACCCTAAGTATTTAAATTAGGGTTTTAAGACCTAAATTATTTTAAATACTTTTCTATGATTAAAATTATTATCTAAGGCATATATTATGTCACATAAATGTGTAGTAGCTATTTTATACAAGAAAATAAAATATTTGAATTACCTAGGTAATTTTCGAAATGTAAAGATCTTAAGTATGATTTAATTTTTATTCTTAATCAATTAATGATATATGATAATTATTATATTATTATGATGTCATTAAGAACTAAATGTGGTGTCTGAGTTGCACAAGTGTGAGCACACTTGTGCCATAATGGACGAAAATGTGAGGCTTTTAAGCATGATATTATGTGATTTTATGTACAAATATCTTACTACCATTAATGAGGGTTATAATTATAATCTTATCACATCATTAGGTGTAAAGTGACATTAATTAACAAGTTGAACAAATATCCTAAATTTTTGGACTATATAGGCGAAAATTTTGACAAAATAAAGCTTGGGAGAATTAATTTCCAAACTATATAATAGGGACACTTGTGGAGTTGAAATTTTTGACTTTTCAAAAGCCACTTTATAACATGATAATACTATAATAAATTATAAGAAAAAAATTAAAAACCTATCCTAATCTATCAACATTGCCGTAAACTACACTATAAGTGTACAATGTTATTATCCTTTTTAATTCTTGATAATTGATACAATTTATTAATTAAATAATAATATAATATAATAAAGTATATAATATAGGTGGGAAATAAAGATTTAATCTAGGCTATACTATATAGCCGACACATATATATATATAGTATAGTGTCACAATTTCTTTAATTAAATGGTGACAACTATAATCAAGTGGTGAAATAAGGATAAGGCTACATCATGAGGTGTATAAGATAAAATTAAAACTTTGTCCATAGGCTCTAGTGGTGGCGATTTTTTGAAAATGTGTAAAGGAGTAATAATTGTTATCTTATGTAATAATTGTTATACACTTGTCTAACTCTATAAATATAACATTAGCACTACAATCTCTCATTTGCAAACCTTGGGACCGAAATTATAGTGAGGAAGTTGAGAGTGTTCTTCAACTCTAATCCCAAACCTTAGCAAATAAACCTTCAACAATTAAATCCGCACCGATTAAAAGGTTAGAAATAAATCGTTCTTCTAGTATACATGCTTAAATTTTCGAATTTCGTCCGTTAAATTTTAAGTTATGATCTTAGTTTATATATGTAATTTTTGAAAATTATAGGTATCATGCTAATATGTTTAGATATCATGTTTATACTATGTTGTGAAGCATGTATATTAATTATATCATGAAATTAAGCATAGTATTAATTTATTCATGTGGACCGAAAACTTAGGGGTTCTATATGTTGTTGATGTTAATTTTTAATTGTTGATTTAAGCATGGAATCATGATCTAGGATATTAATTATGCTTATATGAATTTATGTAGAATTTTTGGAAAACTATAGCTTATATTTTTATAAATATCGAAAACTATAGCATATGTTATAATGTTATGATATAATTCATGTTTAAGTGATATAATAGCATATTAAGTGTGTAGATTCATAATATATGGTTGTAGGAATTTATTGAAATTTATAAGGATTTATTTGACCTAAGTCGAAAATTTCAAAAGTGACTTAGGTAAATTTTATTCAATAAGTCATAATAAATAACAATTATGTTGTAGTAAGCATAATTGAGGATGATTAATTGATATATGAATTTATTGGAATTTTTAAAAATCATTTGCTTAGTAATTTGTGAAAACCGAAAACTATATGTTATAAGACTAAGGTGTATAAATTTTATTTGACTAAGGTAATTACATATTATTAATCATATGATAAAATAGTGTGACATGTGAATTTATAAAATTTATGCACAAACCTAAGCTATTTATTCTATAATGACCGAAAATGTTAGGTTTAGTGCATTAATGATGTAAATTTATTTTATCAATTATAATTACATAATATGATCTAAAATAATGTTTTAGACATATTATGATTTTTGGGGAAATTTTAGAACAAAAATTGTACATGAAATGATAAAATTACACATGTAGCTTAGAAAGTCAAAATGTTGACTTTTCGTTGACCAAAGTCAAAATTGTTGACTTTTGGTTGACTTGGTCAAATTAGTTGACAAAATCGTTGACCAGGTCAGCGGCGCACGCATCGATAATGCGTGATCAATGTGACGTAGTACGTTTAGTAACAATGCTACTTACGTTACGTAAGTACATTAAAACGTACATTATATTCTAAAAAGGTAGAATACCCTTTTTATGTTAAGAAATTTCATAATCGACATCAATCGATTAAGAAACGTCAAAATAAGTCCGACGTTAGCCTTATTTGATACGTAGAACGTTATAGACTATGTTCGTCTCTATCGAACGTGACCGACGTACTAAAAATAATTCTTACGTTAAGGTGATACGTGGACGGAGCGTTGACGTAGGAAAGGACCATAGTTAAGAGACCTACGTATACGAGGTGGGCTTTACTCGAAAACCCTTTTATTTACGACGCTTTCTTCGAAAAGTATTTATTTACAAGCTTTCAGTTGAAAATGATTATGAGCGTTATTGATTACATACGCCCAAAATATTTATGTTTTAACGTATGGATCCTATCATGTTGTTGAGCCAGCGATGTTTGTGAATCGGTTATTGGGTCGCCCCAATTTATTTTAAATCGATATCGGATCTTAAGTCGAGGCGAAATTCGACTAAGATTAACGTGTACACCGGTTTTGTATTTGTGAGCCGTTAGCAACATCATCGGCGGTCGTGGATCTAGTCGGATGAAGAATCACGACTATGTGATTGGGAGCCGTTAGCAACATCTTCGCCGATCACGGCGTCGGTGAAGGAGGCTACTTCGACGTGAGATCGATTTATGCGATCGATTATGAGTAATTATGTGGATGATACGGATCATACGTAATGAGAAAATGCTGCTGTGAGAATCTTTGAGAAATGATAAAGTATTTTGGTATTCACGAGTTATTTCAACTAAAATCCTCGTGTTATACTTATAGGCGATGTAATTTTATGAAATGATTTTGGCATGAGTCCACTAAGTGCAATCTTGTACTTAGCCCTGCATGTTTGTTTTAAATGTGCGAGTCGGCTGTGATGGGATGGACAGTGTTGAGCGATCCGGAGTTTTTGTCGTTAATAGTTCACCTTGGATGTATATCATCATATATGCATTCACATGTTTTCCATTGCTCAAAACACTTTATTATATTTTGGATATTACTTACGTTACCTCGGATCGGTTGAATCTTTTGTTAATGGTGCTTTGGTCTAGTTTGTATGAAATCGTTGTGTGTTTATCTATAAAGTTTGGCGTCTTGAAGGTTTGTTGGTCATTATGTTCTTAATCCACCTTAGTCGATGACGATCCGTCTAATCCGTGCTTTGAAAGGCGGTCGTCACATCGGAGTTGAAGTGGGCGGATCAAAGTGCCCGTGAGGCTTATACCTTTGACTTCCAACATTGCCGAGTCCTTCAATGCTCGGTTGTTGTGGGCGAGACGATTGCTCATTTGCTCTATGGTTGAAGCGATTAGTCATATCATAGAAAAATGGTTCGATCAAAGACTTGAGCGGAAGAACATACCCTACCGACCTAACCCACGAAGATGTTCGCAAGATACGGGCGGAGCTGGGTGATCACACCGATATCTTATAGTGCCCAAAAGTAACGACACATTCAAAGTCGAGGGCGAAACTAAACCTTCAATGTCGATCTCGGGACGGAATCGTGCTCGTGCTTGGAGTGGGACATGGATCGATCCGTGTTCTCATGCGATTGCGACTATACGGTATGGAGCTACATACTAAATATAATTTTTAGTGCGGTATGCCAATTTATAACTAACAACTTTATCATTGTTTTTATCTTGAATTTTAATTTGTGTAGGCATAAAGATGACCAAATTTTCAGCTATGTGGGAGAATACTACCATCCGAGAAGCTAGTATGCAGACTACTCATACAGAGTAAATCATGTTCCGCTCAATCCAGTTGGATGCTTCCTACCGATGTCGCGCGTTGAAATCTTGCCACCTTTGTGGTCCGACAGCGGTAAATCGAAAGTTGGGCGCCATCGTCATCCAACCGAACGCCCCATCGAAGATCCGGTTGAGGAGAAATGGGTCAAGCGGTACAAGTCGTACACGTAGGAGGTGTGGCTTGTGTGGTTCCATGATCACACGCGACAATCATGTCATATTTACCATCTCATTAATTGAATGAGATATTGATTTTATTTTCTTCACTTAACTTGATATATGAGTTTAATATGATAATTTAAGCATTCTATGAATTTACTAGAATTTTCTAAATTCATATGTTGAAATTGAAAATTTTTAGTTTAGGTGCTTAATTGCTATATATATATATATGTGTGTGTGTGTGTGTTAAAGTTAATATATGATGTTAATATTGATGATTAAGCTCACATATGATACTAAAGTAAGAAGTTGGGAAGAAATTAAAGGAAATTATAATTTATGTATATGTTAGTGAAATTTCAAAATTTATAGGAAAAGGGGAACTTGAATTTTTAATGTTGTTCTTCATATATCTTATGAATTGTGAACATATTATGTAAGTAAGGAGTAATGAAGCTTAATTGAGGAGTTTAGAACTAAGAATACGAAAAGTTGAATTTTATAAACATATTATGTTGAAATGAAAACTTGATGACAAAGAGATTAGATTATATGTTGTTAAGTGATTAGAAATGATTGATATACCTAAAAGTATACTAATAGAATGATGCTTGCTTTAGTTGTTAAGCGATTAATTGAAAATGTTGGAGTCGAACTCCTTATTATATTTGGTTGGAAATGTTCTTGAGTTGAATAGTCGTTTTGATTTGTGAATTATGTTGAAACCAAACTCGTGATATCCTTCGTTATTGAAGTATAATTGATTGGGTTGTGATTATGATTTTTGAGAAAATATACTCAAATACAAATATTACAATATTCAAGAAAATACACTCAAATACAAATAAGGTTATTACATAATAATTAGTAACATGTTTCGACCACTTTCTATGACTCTCGTTCACATAATTCAAAGATAGAACCAGTTATTTTCTTTCGGTAGGCATATACATTCTCATTACCTCACTCAATGCTCGGGGAACTTGAAATGATGCGTTCGGCGTACATGCACATGAATGTTCCAGCACTGGTGTTGTCTTGCTGTCTGAACTATAGATCAGGAGCAAGCAATGTAAACGTCAAATCACGTGGAAAGGCACAAAAATCGAGTGTGTTATCTTCAAACCAATGAGTTCTGAGTAAGAACTGTGTAAATAACATCCTCAAGCCGATCCAATGCATCAACCGCTCCTCTTGTCGTCGGGGGTCTAATGAATAATGCACCGGATCGAAGATTTCACACACCCGTCCATCATGTGCATTCGAGCCAAAGCGATCGACCTCGCTAAAACAAGGGATGATGATCCGTAAAAGAGATTGATTTTGTAAAGCACAAACAAAATCTATTTTATAATTAGTAACTATATAAATAAGTTACATTCTCAGCAAGAAGCCATGATCTATGACTTGGCCCACCCTTCTACCACGGATTGCCCGATACCAATTATTAGATGGAGCCCACGTAGATATACCATGATCTAGATCTGCTGCATTTGACTATTCTAAAAATATGCGACCGTGATCGACTAATGTACAATTGTTCAAAGAAGAAATAGAAATTGATATATATAAAGAATATATATATATATTCACATCTATAAGAAATACAAAATATATACTTACAAAGAAATCGGTGTCCAAAATAATAGTGCTCGTCTCATTGACCCCATTCAACAAGTCATGCACATTATGTGTCGATCCTCGGATGCATCATGTACAAATCAAGATCCTACAATAAATAATTTATTTTTAAATAACGATTTCATATATGAAAATAGAAATAGAAATAGAAGTGATACTTACCCCACTTCAAGATCGGCGGAAGGGTCTTGATGCAAACAAAATCACCGTAGGTCGTGCGGCATCCACTTGTCTCTAATAATCTTTGAACCCGTCCTCGCCTAAAGAAAATCATCATAAAGCGAATACACTATCGGGGATAGGGCGAGGCACATGGCTATTCACGACGGTGACCTCGGTCAAAGCGCGTGAACCTTACTCGTTCGCTTCTACGAGTTGGCTAATTTTGGTTTAAGCAACGAGTTAGAAAAAGTAAACATATCAAATATGATACAATAATATAAAATAAGATAATTTACCAATGGTCTCGCATCTCTAGCATGGAATGACGATTTGGATCTCTCACGTGTGATGGGTTAATGAATCCAGATGTAGATCCATACTCACAGAGGCGGCGATGAGGTGTATACTCTGGCTGGTGTACAGGAGACGTCGGATCTGCTAGAGGAGTCTGCTGGGGTACACCCGAACCCGATATAGGAGTACGAGTAGAAGGCCCTGGTCCCTGATCGTCACTCCGCATCGCCGGTGGGGTAGTTCCACGACGGGACGACGTATATGCCTCAGTGCTCTGCGAACATCTACATCGAGTCTTCTCTAGCATAGACTCAAACCACGTCTTGAGTCCTTGAATATTCTCTCTAACCACATCATGGATCGTGTGCGTGATCAGCGGCGATCCTCCGACTCGGGACGTGCGTGGTGCTCACCGCCATGCTAGATGAAGAGGAGCGTAGGCTGTCTCGTCGCTTCCCGTATCCCGCCATGCCACTATATCGGATCGGCGTCCCTCGTCAGACGCATGCTCTATCCCCACTGGGGCGATGTCGTGGCTCCTCATGCTCCTCATCAATCTCTTCAAAATAGAAATGCAGCCCGCATCTGCGTCTTGGTCGTCGACTACCCCCATATCAAGATCGGTAGAAGGTCCCGCTCTAGAGCGAGGTGTCTAGTGCGGGCGGGGTTGTTCCGGGCGTCTGAGATGAGAACGAGTCTCTCATGTAGTTCACTCTAGTGCACCCGGATATAGAGAGGGCGTATAGTACGGCATGCTCCTCTCATAGGTGTGCGGGACTAACCCCAAGCGGTTGCCCTCACGCTCGAGCAGGGCCGTGTATCCTCGTCAATCATCTTAGTGAACCGCCACCTCATACATCTAGGATCGCATCCCCGGACATGCCATGCAACCGTCGTGCAAGATCCGGAATGATCTCTAGTGACCAAATATATAATGCCCACGACGGTCCGTAGAAGTGATATTTGGCCTTGGTCTTCATATTCACATGTAGTATTGTAGAATTTGATATGCATATGCAGCCCGTGAGAATCGGCAAATACGTCCGGATCGTCGACTAAGACCCAATCCACGGATCCACAGTCGTGGCAAGTCGATACCAAGGCGAAAGCGTAAAGAACTAAGATGTGGGCCACACGGAGATATAGATGACCGTCGACATCATCAATCGATCATCCGTATCAAAGAATCTCACACTAGATTATCTATACTAGTCCCTCCGCCACCAACAAACCTTGATAAACCTCAGCGGATTGCGGATCGTACTCGGTTGTAGGATCGAAGATGG
The DNA here is from genome assembly GCA_036937905.1 of Salvia rosmarinus. Lineage (NCBI taxonomy): Eukaryota > Viridiplantae > Streptophyta > Magnoliopsida > Lamiales > Lamiaceae > Salvia > Salvia rosmarinus. The sequence goes on from CM072817.1 coordinate 38,509,028, forward strand.
CGTCCCAAAACTCAAACCCGTCACGGCGCAAAATCCGAGAAGGAAAAACATATTGTCCTCCCATTGATAAAAACCATATCGCTCGATCTTGACTTTAGGAGGCTTAATGCGTCGGGATACCACATGGTGCAAACTCATGTTTGACTTGGATCGAGTTCCCAACCAACAAAGTGACCGAAGCACCCTTGCCTAAACCTATCCACCAGGTCTTCACCGCCTATATCTCTCAATCTCATAATGACCCTTCTTAAATAATTGGACTTGAAGTACGTGCTGATTGTGGATGGACGATTGATGGTCTCGGGCCTTTAGAACTCGATTTCCTATTTATTAAAAAAAATTAAACTATGCTTAATTAAGAAATATGTCAATTAGTGTCTTCACACATATTGTGAAATTAATTCCAAAATTATATTTCACTAGGGTAGTCTTAATTTGTATCATTATTGATGGTGAACTTTTTTGTGTCTTGATTAACATAGAATTGAAAATTTTTGTTATCTATGACTAATTTTTGTGGATGGACTTAAGAACTTTACCCATGGAACACGATTATCAACTATATATTTTGTTACTAAGTTCACAAAATTACAAGGGAAGTAAACTGCATTAGACAACCTTTGTGTGTTAGCATAGATGCAAGGATTGAAAATTTCTACCTAAAAATTACTTGGTGGATATTTCTACCTAAAAGAAATATATTTGTCAATATATCATGCAAAATTCATGATCCTAAATTTAAATAATTTTGCTAACATTTATCTAATGTTGTATTTCATATCCTATTCAATTGTGAAATTGACACCAATACATAATTAACAATATATTCTAATTATAATTCACATATATTAATTCACAAAGCATAGACAATAATCGTAATAATTCACAAAGCATAGATTCAATTAATGTCAGAATTCACAAAGCATAGATTCACAAAGCATAATAATTCATGTAAATTCATAATTAATATCATATCACATATATTCGAATTATTTCAAAAGCATAGACAACAATACATAATTAACAATATATAGTTAACAAAGCATAGACAATACATAATTAACAATATATAGTTAACAATATATAGTTAACAAATCATATAAATATATAATTAACAATATATAATTAACAAAGCATATTATTAAATTATAATTGAGAAAAGCATATGATTGGAATTATAATTGAGAAAGCATAATAATTAACAAAATATACAACATAAAATATAAATAAACAAAATAAAAAAACATGTGAAGAAGAAGAAGCCGTAGGGTGGTAGTGTGGGGGTTGGGCTGCGGGGTGGGTTGGTAGGGGTAGGTTGGCCCAGGGGTCGGCATGAGGTGGGTTAGGCTGGGGTGGGTTGGCCCGGGAGGGTTGGCGCGGTGGGGTTAGCCATTGGGGTGGGGTTAGCGTGAGGGTGGGTTGGCAGCTACAGGGAGGGTTGGCAGTGGGGGTGGGTTGGGCGGGGGTTGGCCAGGGAGGGCTTGGGCTGCCGGGAGGGTTGGGCTGGGGAGGGTTGGCCACGGGAGGATTGGCGGGGTTGGCCGTCAGGAGGTTGGCCATAGATGATATATATATATATATAGAGAGAGAGAGAGAGTGGGCGAGGAGAGAGAGAGAGAGAGTGAGAGAGTGTTGTTTTATAAGCAAATTTGAATTAAAATTGCATGTGATTGGTCAATCGGGATCGGGCACAAATTTTGTGTGAAAAAAGCGAAAAGATTCTCTGAATATTTTGGTCGCACAAGTTTTCGTGTGAATGATTTTGATGAAAATATATTAAAATAATGAAATGGGTATAAATGGCACTTATTTTTACAAATGGATATTGACAACACACATTTTTTCAAAAATTGGTAAATAAGCTCCGAACCCTTAAAAAAACCTATTAAACCATCAACAAACCAAAAGATTCTCATAAATAACATGAACTTTTCACATTCGTGCTCTACGTTTGCTCTGTTATACACATAGTTTTTCTTACACCCAACAATAATCATCATTATCGTATCATTTTAGTTACAAAAAAAAGCATTGCATTACTGAATCTAAAACATTTCCACTGTATAATTGCTGAAAATTTACATAAACTTCAAGATACAGTGAACTAACATAAAAGAAATATGAATTTACTCAATTTGTGTATGAACAAACTCACCTGAAAAAAGTTCAAAAGAGAATGATATCGACCAATGGATCGCCGTCTTCAATTTAGACCGGAAGTAATTTACATAACATGTATGCAGGGAGGTCTGTATCTATTTTGAAGAAAGGTTGAGGGAGGCGGTAAATTAGGGTTAGATGAGAGAGAGTGGTGCGGTCAATAAGGGAGTTGTACATGATTCGTGTAACACCCCGAATTTTAGAAGATCAAATCTATAATAATAATAATAATAATAATAATAATAATCATCATCATCATCATCTTAGGGATAATCATGATACATATATTGATATGCATTCTAATTTTTATTTTTTTTTGGTCAATTAATACAGAAATTTTAAAGGCTGCGTCACCGTGGACTCGAACCCGAGACCTTTGGCATCGGGCATTCTATTTCTAATCAAACTCTATGTACTTATCAAACTCTAATATTTTATTGTTTTAAACTTATCTCCACTTGAAATCCTCAAATTAGGCTTTGTAGAACTTTAATTTGTTGAACCCTAGTTTTATTTTATAGGATTAAGATTTAATTAATAAGAGTTCAAGTAGGATTAGGACTTTATTAAAGTATATATATATATATATATATATATACACACACACATGCACACACACACACACAATTTCATAGGGGTGTGTAAATTTCGGTTTTGGTTAGGCAGGAATCGAACGAAATCGACAAATTGAGTTAACCGAAAACCGATAAATTAGGTTATCGGTTGGTTTCGATTCGAGTTGAAAAAAATCGGTTATTGGTTAGCAAATGCAAAACAGTTCGAACAGAAAAACTGCTTTTATTTTTCATTATTAATTAATTAATTGAAAATTATTAAAATCAATTTTAATTATTACTTTATTAATTATTTGTTAAATATTTTATTTATTTATAATAAGTATCAGTTTTTTAATTATTATTTTTTATTTTAATTATAATTTTATTTATTTTTATTATTAATTAATTTTAATTCGGTTTTTCGGTTAACCAAAAACTGAACCATCGGAACCGATCGGTTTTTGGTTAACCGAAATTTAAAATGGTTCGGTTTCGATTCCACTTTTTCGGAGAAATTTGGTTGGTCAGCAGAAAAATTGATTCGATTAATCGAAACCAAACCGTTTAATGACCTACCCCATTCCACACACACACACAAACACACGCACACAACACACACACTACACCCAAACACACACTGCTCAACGCACGCACATAGAACACACACTACACCCAAACACACACTCCACACACGGCGTAACTAGGACCCTCGTTTTCGAATTGAGTTGATTTTAATTTGCTTGTGGTTATGTTATCCCTATTGTTTTATATGTTTTTATATTCATATTGATTATATGACTACATGTTTTTATTTTAAAGACTACATGATGTTTATGTTAATATATATATTCTCATGTTATACTACATGTTATTATTATATTTAAGGTCTCACAGTATATTAAGGTCTCATGTTATTATTATATTTAAGACCTCACAGTATATTAAGGTCTCATGTTATTATTATATTTAAGGTCTCACAGTATATTAAGGTCTCATGTTATTATTATATTTAAGACCTCACACTATATTAAAGTCTCATGTTACTATTATATTTAAGACCTCACAGTATATTAAGGTCTCATGTTACTATTATATTTAAGACCTCATAGTATATTAAGGTTTCATGTTATTATTATATTTAAGACATCACAGTATATTAAGGTCTCATGTTATTATTATATTTAAGGCCTCACAGTATATTAAGCTCTCATGTTATTATTATATTTAAGGTCTCACAGTTATATATATATATATATATATATTCATGATATTAAATTCTATTTATGTGGAAATATGAAAGATTCACATGTATTACATATGTGGATAATTGCATTGTTTCTCACTGAGTATATATATGATATGTTCACCCCTATCTACTTTCAGTTTTGTAGTTGAGGAGTCGAAGCAGGCATGGAAGTCGAGAATGACTAGTACAATAAGAAGTCGTTTTTTTATTTTAGATTAAGTTATGAGATTTTCGATATTGATTAAAATCATAAGTTTAGTTTCTTTTGTTAAGTCGTTTTCAAATTAAAATATTTTTTTTAGACACGTTTTTAGTTTATTATTTTGTTTAACATGGTCACTTATGAAAACAAGAGTGAACCAGTCCTTTCGTAATAAAGTCAAAATTAATTTTGTACTTATCTATTGGGTTTACAAGAGTTTCATTTGTTGTTCAAGTTTAAATTAAATAGCAATATTAATTTCTTTTAGAAAAATTGGGCGTTACAATTCGGTGGAGTATAACGATTGGAGTAAATGCTTTCAAATTCTCGATATGCCCCAAACGTTGGTAAAAGCTGAAATGCTTATGTTTTGAATAAATTTGATTCTTTTACAATTTTCGCACATTATGTAATATTAACCGTAGGATTGATAAATTTGGATGGTATAGATTAGTTCTTAGTTCTCTACATAGGTGCGGTTCCCTTTATAACCACTATATATATATATATATATGGAAGAGTTCAAATAAAAACTTTTTTCTATGTGTTAACTAGTAACCGATCCGAGCTATTTATTTTTTTTCGTTCGAAGGATAAAATTATTTTATGATTTGTAATTAGTTTAAATTAATGATTTGTAATTAGTTTAAATTAATTATTATATGTTAAAATCAATTAATTGAACACCTTATTTGTTGGGATCATGCAATCTGTTGTTTCTCTCTCATACACGGAAGTAGCCGTTTTTTAAATAAGAGATAGCATAAATTTAATATTAAATATATTCTCTCTCTATGTCTCTCGTAGGTTTATTTATAAGTAGAATTTTCTTACTATGTTACATTTAATTATGGCTTTACAATGTTACATTTAATTGTGGCTTGAATAATTTTGTATGTGTAAGTTGCTTAGATAATTACTTATAGATTGCTTATCTATAATGAGAATGATACTTACTTTGAAATGACTTTTGGATTGCTTATTTATAATTAGAATGATGCTTAAAAATTGCTTATGTATTGCTTTTTTTCCTTAACCAATTATGTAATTAGGATTGTATCATATATTTAACTACAGATAAGAAGATAAACGCGAGGTATAGGATCTCATATCAAATTTCGATTTCATTGGAGATTTAAATGGAGCAATAACAATACTACCCCATCGTCCACTATGAAAAAATAATTAGTAATTAAATATTATTATCCAACTAATAAGCATTAATCTGAACCATCCTAATATATTAAATCAATGGTTTATAATAGTTCCTAGTTAACTCATAGGAATTTGTTTATATGTAATATCCCGAAGAATTAAATGCCTAATTACGATATTTAAAATTCGTAAATTAGGGTTTCGCCGAGATAATTGAATTAGTAATATATCGAGTAATGATTTCGATTAATTACGAGATAACGAATTCCTATTTTATATTCACTAAGAATTGTAAATTTAGGGAATAGAATTTTATAAAGTATTTCGGCAGTAGTATTTTAACGTCGATTGAGTATCGATAGTTAAAATTTCGTAAAATTTTCTAAGTAACGAAGCTTAGAATTAAATTCCATTAAATGGAATAATTAAATAAAGTGATTACGACTTTATTATGACCATTTTGAGATGAGTCGATAATTAACGTTTTGAGACGTTTCAAACGGTAACGTTTAGAGATGAATAGAAAAATGAGATTAATGATCAAGGAATTATAATATTTAAATTCCTATGATTATTATATGTAATTAGAGTATTATTTAGCATTAGAACAATGCTAGAACATTAAGAATTAATTATTGAACAAAGTTAGTAATTTCGAAAACCCTAATTTTCGAAATTAGGGTTTTCTCACATGAAATGATACTAATAATTTTTTCTATGATATAATTTATCATCTAAAACATATATTATGATATATATATATATATATATATAATTAGCATGGAAATTAATTATATATCACTTCATAAATGAAATAGGCGTGACTTTAGTGTGTGTGTACCATAATGTACGTAAATTTTGAAGTGTGAATTGTTATGTTAAGAATTAAGTGATACAAGTGTGATCTAATTACACATTAACCAAGTAAGAATCAAGTGGTGTAATTGTGATGATGAAACCGTGTATAATTGTTCCAAAGTGAAGAAAGAAGCTTCAATACAACTCTTTTGTGATGATGTATAATATTTGGGATAGAGTGTATAGTTACTACATGTATTAAGACTAATGAAATTAAATCACTCCCCCTTGAACAAGAGATGAACGACGGCTTCAACATCCCCAAAAAAATAGATATTTCATTGATTTGTTCAAGAAATGTGTGTAAGAGATATTTTACATGATGATGTATTATTGATCACATATGGTAGAGTGTAGATTTTATGTGTGTAGTAAAACAAAATAAATCACATCATTCCTTTTGAAATGAGAAAGTGCAGTCCTTTGGATCCAAAATTTTAGGATTTTCTTTGTTTTTTCAATGTGTAAGTGATGATGTATTGGCATGACATTGTTGACTTGCTTTCATGTATTAAGTGTGTAAATGTTTTGTTATGTAGTATAAGACAAAAGAAAATAAAAGCTCATCCCTTTTTGTGAATGTGAGAGTCTTGACATCTATGTGTATAAAAGGAGGATTTACTTGTTTCATCTTTTGTTTAGTAAATGGTATTTAATAGTTGTAAGATATGACATAACCTTAAGTGAGTCATCAAAATTTTCTTGCATTGTGAAATGTGAACCGTGAGAATTGTTGGAGGCATTAAGTGTAACACTTGATTTATTCCTTTAACTTAAGTAATAAAGTGATAAGTAAATATAGAAACAAAACACCTTTCATTCTTCCAAACTCCTTATTACCGTGAGCATAGAGAAAAAATGAAAATAGAGTATTCTTCATCTTTCATTAACCAAAAAGCTTGATATTAAAACCTTGCACAATTAATCGACACCGGTTAAAAGGTTAGGAATCGAACGATCTTTTATTATACGTTAGAATTTTAAATTTCTAACCATTTGATTTAAAGTTACAAGCATGTGTTATCTTGAAGAGGAATCATGCTAGCATGCTAAATTGTTCCTAAGTATGTTAGCATAATAGGATTAAGCATGTGTATTGTTGTTTATATTAAAGCTTAAGCATGTTATGAAATTTTTGTTAAGAATCGAAAATTCTTAGGTTAATTTTGCTTATGGATTAATGTTATATTTTAGCAAAGGAACTCATAGTGAATGTTTGAGAATTTTTAAAAATCATATGCTATGATTTTGGAGATGACCGAAAATGAATAAAAATATTAAGTTGATGTACAATTTTTATTTAAGAAATGTTATAGCATATTGTTAATCTAGGGTATTGATTATGTGAGATGTGAATTTACAAGAATTTTTGGAAACCAAATGCTCAATTTAATCAACATGGCCGAGAGCTATAAGCTTGAGTTAAGGCATGATTAGGTTGATTTTAATGAATGTTATGATGTATTAGTGTTATACTATAGTATATGAGCATGGTGTAATTTAATTGGAATTTTATAAAAATGTTTAGTATATATGTGGGACAAAACCGTGACCTTGATCATTTAATCCTTGATGAAGAAATTAAATATGTTGGACTATAGGTTATATTTATGATATAGATTGATGTTGGGACCTTGTATAGATTAATTAGAATTTTAGAAAATTTATTGGACAATTTTCTAAGAAAAACCGTGAGCTTTGGAAATGGGTTGGTGATGCCCAAATTTTTTTTCTATATTTAATGTTAATACATATTAGTGATCCTATGATAATATAGTACACTATATGAATTTAGAATAATTTTTGGAAGATGTTTAGAAAAATTAAAGCTTAAAACCATAAGCTTTAGAATGGTTATATTAAGGATTTAATTCCTTAATATCAAGAAGAATAAAACACTATATGTCTACAAATTATTTTAGACATATTAAGAATTTATGGAATTTTATAAACATAGAATACTACGTTTATGTCGAAACGTTATAATAAATAATGTTAGAAATATAAAATAATGTTTAAAGTATTAATTGATTAATATTAAAAGAAAATATTAATCAAGTTTATCGATTGGCGTGAAAAATCGAGAATTAGAGCTTTATGAAAAGAAATCGATTAAAAATCGATTTATAATGAATTTAATATTAAATATGTGATTTATTAAAGAAATTATTAAGAAAAGTCAAAATTGTTGACTTTTGAAATTAACGTATGAAATATGTTCGATAAATACGCTAATACGTGAAAAACGTATTAATTATATAAGGAAGTCTCGTTGGTGAGAAAAGATTTCAAAATTGAAATCTTTATATCGAAAAACGTGAAAACACGTTGAACGTTTAACCTAAAAGGTTAAAAAGAAATAATTGAACATATCTCGAAGTACGAGAAATGTTTAGTTTGAAATACGTGTTGAAACGACGTATTAAAATTTATTAAAAACTTCGAGTTATTATTTTATTTTATGAAATATCAAAGTTGAATAAACTTTGAAAATCTCGAAAAGCGTGCCAATGTACTAAACGTAAAATTTTGCGTAATGGTGGGACGTGAACGCGCACAAACAACGAAGAAAGAATGCGCACTTCGAAAATCAACGTTCGAAAGTAGAGGTGGGCTTTACTATACTCGAACTGATAAATCTTTGTCAAATGATTTATTTATGATGCTTTATTGCAAGCAATATTTATGAAATGATTTATTTAATTACCTGCCCAAAATGTTTATGTTTTGTGTATGTATCCAATCCATGATATTTGATGCATATTGTTGGGTAGCTCCCACTTTATGACATCTTGAATTCGTATCCTTGTAAGTACCCACAAGGATAATGGAGAATTCGTATCTCGTGCCGAGATGGCAAGGATTTTGTGCTGTGATTATTTGTATTTGTGTCTTTGAAAGGGTGCTCGGCCGGTTATGGCGTGCGTGAGAGGAGGCCTCTCTCCAACCGAGAATTATTATTGTGGTGAATTATTGTGATGGATATGGATCATACATATGAGAAAAATGCCCGGCAAGGCGAATGTTTATGAAAATGGCGAAAATGTTTAGTAAGCTCGAGGCCTTTCAAGTAAAACCCTGTGTCTTACCACGATGGGGCGATGTAATTTAAAATTGATAAATGTTTTGGCATGAGTCCACCGAGTGCATTCTTGTACTCACCGCATATTTGTTTTAAATGTGCGATTGAGTCAGTGATGCGATGGAGCGTTGTTGAGCAATAGAATGTTGTCATTTGAAATGTTTATACCTTGATAGTACATCGTCATATGTACATATCACATGTTTTCACTGCAAGAACATAAGTTATGTAGTAAAGTCCAAAACATACTTGATTTATATATTACATTTTAATGTTAAATGGTCTCATTGTTTATTCATCCTGTTTAGAGTAATAACTCGCTAAATCGCACTTAGGATTTAGGGGTCACATTAGAGTGGTATCGAGCGGTTCGCTCTTTGAACCCAAAATTTCCTTCGAGGTTAAGTCTAGATTGAGTCACTAGACTTCTAAAGGTCAGCTGACAATGCTCAACACTCCATCACATCAAGCTCAACCGAAATGAGGTAAATGTTTCATTTTCAAATTTTGAAATGAAAAGTTGAAAGAGAAAAGGGATCGAGATGATTTTTTTCAAAAGGAATGGAAGATATTAAAGATGAATGATATGAAATGGAAGTTATGAATAATGTTGAGAATGGAAGTTATGCAAAGTGATCAAGTTAGAAATGAATGCTTATGATTGATAATGGGCAAAGTGTGCCAAGAATGAAATATTGAATTTGCAAAATTCAAGTAATACATGCATTCAATAAGTATGTTATGAAATTGTACAGAATTTTCAAGTTTTCATAACCAAATTCGTTCAAATTTCAAGACTATGTATAATGAATGAATATGCTTGAAATGAACGAAAATGGCCAAAGTTTGAATGATGAATTCTTCTGAATTCAAAGAAATGTGCATGTATAGATGAACTATGTTCTCATTATTTGAAACTTTAGTTTCAAATCTCAAGATTTATTATGACAAATGATATGTCATCTCAAGAAGAACATAGACTATATAAGAAGCATGATCACGTATTGCAAAAGAACATAGAAGTACGAACTTCCTTCCTTTACGAGAACAAAAGAACGAAAAAAAAAAAACGAAAGGAAAGTTAAATTTCGACTTCGACTTCGGCATGTGCGACTCGACTTCAATCTCGGCATGTGCGACTCGACTTCGACCTCGGCATGTGCGACCTTGACTTCTACTTTGGCATGTGCGACTATCGACTTTGACTTTGGAAATTTATAACATCGACTTTAACATGTCGGCCTTGGTAGTCTATACTACATCGACGTCGGCATTACTCTGTACTACCTCGGCATCGGTAACGGCATGCACGACCTTGGCGTCGGCATCGCTTACGATCTCGGAGCGAGCGAGCGAATTTTTCTGCACTGCACAGTGATTTTGTTTTGACTCGTTCTCGTTCGTTTGAACTCCGATTTACGTATGGTTTTCGCCTACGTGCCCCTAATGCACTGTACTTTATTTGCTATGAAGGGAAAAATCCCTGATTCCTACTACAAAATTTACGAGAATCAGTTGAAGTTAGTTCTATGATTGATATAGAATAGGAACTTTACAGTACGATAAGAATCTTAGAATGTTACTAAGAAAGTAAGATTTTCAGTAATACAAGTAGAGCCATGACATACATGAGAACCTTCGTTGATGACCTATTATGAGTATATAAGGTTTCAAATTATATTCATCACCCAATTTTTGTCATTGAGTTTAACTCTATGACCTAGTCCCAATTGAGAAATCATTTGAGTTTCTCACTTTTTCTGAAAAACATTTACAACCTGAAACCTTACAAAGTGTCCTTTGAAACCAAGTCTTGTGTAACTGAGAAAATAATTATGATGGGTCTGGCCAGCCCATATGACCAAAGAAATCTCAGTAGTCGTCATTCTGGTCTTCGGACCCTAGATCCCAATTATTCAGTCCAAAGAGCATATCGATTCAATCATTAAAAAGATGTTATTTTGATTTGTGAGACAGTACCTCTTGTAAGTAGACGTGATAATTTCTCCTCGATTCTTGAAACCATCAAGTATGATGAATGTTGACTTACCTTGTCACCTAAGTGCGAATTAGTAAAGCGATAAACATCGTGCATGAAATAGCTTGACTTATTTGGTCACCAAAAGTTTCGCATCAAGAAAGAGATAGACATCAAGAAATTATGATGTAAAGAAAATCTCGATGAGACGAGATATTTTCCTATGATATACATGGATGTGATGACCTTGATGGGCTTTACAAAGATTGATAATGATGAAGTTATACCTTCATATGATCGTTATGATAATAAAGTTATGAATAAGATACTCTTTAGCATTGAATGCAAGAGTAAAAGTAAAGAAAAGTATATAATATCGGTGGGATATAATTTCCCCTCACCATGTCATAACGAGAGAGAGATTACAACTTATCTTTAAGATAGTTGTTTGTCCCTAAACCCTCGTTAGTAGGTTGGACATGTTTAAAAGAATGAAGATGTATGCAAGATATTCTTTTCAAAGAATATGTATATAAAGAAATGATAGCATGTCAGAAAATAGATCTCTCGCCTTATACCTCAATCAATGAGATTATGCTTGAGCATAATCAATTCCAAGTAATTAAGACTTGGTTAAACAAACAATAATGATATTGAGGAATCATAATCCTTGAAATTGTGTGAACGACTAGGATAACCCTAGTATGTAAATCAAGTATGGAGAAAATATCTCCAAAGCCAAGACATGGAAATGAGATGCTTGGAATTCAAGTTATGGTGTACGAATGTACTACCTTACCAAGCCATACGACAATAATGACGGTTCTAACCCTGAATGTGAGAACCGAAGTATAACGAAGGTGATATTACTTTCAGATACCATGTTTAAGAAAAAGGGAATATTTTCCAAGAGAACAAATGAAACGATTCACATGGAAGGATCTTAAAGTGAATCTAATTGGGAAGATTAACCCCCATACTTTTGTGACGATCAATAAAATGAGATATTAAGTATCTCGACATTGAAATGAAATAATCATTGAATGTCGAGAAAAGGTGACGTCAAAGCAAAGTATGATATGTCCTCAAGTGGACCAAGGATTTTATCCTATGCGAAATTACATGATGGATCAATAAAGAATGTTAAGAAATGACGTATATCCTAAAAGGATATTACAAATGATGGCACTAAATGCCAGATAAGGTTTCTCTTGAAAAGAGTTTAAAGTAAGGATATATGAGAAATATATTCCTAAGATCGATAAAGTGAAAAGGAAATTAAATCATTCATCTTGGATTAGGAATGAATGATAGTGACAGAGACATGACGATCTCTACGATAAGATTTAATTATCAAAATATCAATAAATAGGTTGATGTAGACCTAACCACGAATGCTATTGGTAAAAGCATATGATGATCGATACCAAAAATATAGGGTGAATGAGGCAATGAAGGCCATAGCGAGGAAACATAATGTCCCAATGGAAAGGACAATGACATATGAAATAGATGTTTACTTGAATAGACGGAAAACCGTAGACCAAAGCCTATACTTCACAATCAAAACCGAACGAACAAAACCAAGGAGGCTCGAGAGATATGAGAAAATTTCTCGAATACCTATAATATTTTGTTCGATATAGGTGCTTCATGTTCTAACATCGCACAAGTATGTGCGAAACGATAGAACCTAATTAGGGATAAACGAATCAAGAAATGAAAATTTCTTCACCTATATGAGAATTATGGCCGTCTCGGTGTTGCTCAAACTTAGAATTGAACCTAGGATCGCCAAGGTTCTATCCAATGATTTGGATCATTATATCTATGTGAACGTAGATATAATTCTGTAAACAAGAAGTTTCGTGAAATGGTCATCATCACGTGATTAGTGACCGGGCTAGTCTCTTCGTTAGAGGTGTTCTGCGACAAGATATTAGTACCACTATTTGCTTATGCGAATAAATTTAGAGCGATGTACGATTGAAGGTGTAAAACGTAAAATAAGTGATAAAATAAGTGTCATGAGTCGTGTCGTGAGTTGTAAACAAGTTATATATGTCTTAAAGTGTTTAATTCTTTAAGAGATCCTTCTTGTTTAAAATTCCCTCTATTTCTTTGATTTAAGTCGACTTATCTAGCAATATCATAATGTATGGCGTGAAAAGGAATAATACGGGTAAGAAGATAACCACAAAGCCTACAAGCTTAGAACTCACAGGCATATCGACTCTTTTATTATAATCTGGGCATGAATTTAGGATAGTTTTTGGAGGAATTTCGCACCGTTAGAAGGATGCTCGTAACTATGGAGTTACGGAGGAGGATGGTATCCAAAGGTTTATTCACCGTTTGCCAACGGATGACAAAATTTTGCAAAAGAAGTATCAAGAGAATATCTTCTGCAAGTAGAAAACTCCAAGACTTGGGCAGACTTACCAGGATTTGTCAACCGGCTCAAGCATACATATCATGCGTATGGAACTGCACCTACTAGCACTTGTCCTGGTCCCCGGCAAGTTACCCAGTATGGTACAAAGGAATGGTTGTACCCTGATGTTCCAAACGCCGCCCCACGTCCTGTGCCGCAAATTATACCTGAAAGGGATGAGAATGGCCAGAGGATAGGATCTTACCGCCCTCGCGGACTAGGGAATTACCACTACCAACTCAACCATACTTTCTGATAAAAGTAACACAAACTTCTGGTATTGAAGAAAAAACAGGGAGCAGCTTGACCCCTGGCTCTCTGAAGGAGATAGATCATTGGAGGTATGAAACAAAAACGTACCTGGAGAAAGGCAAGTTTTCAAATGAGGAGTACGATTCCGATGAAGGCCACTCAGAGACGTAGAATCCCATGATGATATGAGACTTATATGTAGATAATGGTTCATGTTGAAAATGGTGTGGTTAGAATATGTAAATTAAACATAGTTTGGAGTACTTTGTGAATATATTAAAATGATGTCAAAATTTTGAGTGTAAAAGAACTAGATGCCATGTAATCGATCGACGATAGACCGACCATCATAATTAATATATGAAAAGTCCTCATTGAGGCATTTTGATGAAATGTATTATATGGTCTTCATAGAATGGTATCCAAATACGAGAATGAATTATTCGAATAAGATATGGTTACTATGAGATAATAGTTCACCATTCGGACTAACAAATGCACCACTCGATCATGAACCTCAAAATCGAAAGTGTTCCATTCATACTTAGACAATTTTGTCTTAATCTTATGAATAATGTTCTTATACATACGAAGAATGAGAAAGAACATAAGGAACGTCAAGGACCGTCTTACGACTTTTAAGAGCAGGGCAAATTTTTGCCAAGAACAATATTGTGAATTTTGACTTAAAGAAATATTCCTCAGGCACATAGTGTCTTTAGATGGAATCAAAGTAGATCTGTCAAAGGATAAAGCAATTAAGAATGAAAGTTGTCAATGACCTTATAAGAGGTTATAATCTCTAAAGATATACAGATGAAAATAGAATGACATAGCAATGAATTTTATGACAGGTGTTGCCAAAGTCATAAAGAGGTAACACTGCTATATGGGTAGCAGTGGATTGACTCACCAAATATGTTCATCTCTGCCTATTCAGATGACTCGTAGATCTGAAAAGTTAGCTCAGTCGTACAAAAGGAAATCGTAAAATCTACAGGAGGTACCAAAACCTATCGCTTCAGATAGAGACTTCAAGTCTACCCCTAGATTTTGAACTAACTCACTAAAAGGAGTTAGACACGAGATTGAACCTTAACATAAATGTCCACTCACAGATAGATGGACAGTTAAAAAGGACAATATGGACGTTTAAGCTTACGATAGAACATTAATGTTAAATCAAGGTGTAAGTGGGAACATAATGTACCACTTGTTAAGTTCACGTACAACCATAGCTGTCAAGCAACGATCAATATCGCCATATGAGGCATTATGTGGAAAGAAATATCGACCACCACTTTATTGTAATAAAGTAGGTGAGGGAAGATATAAGGTCCTGACAATGCAAATGAAATGATTAAGATATCTGCCAAATGAGGCAAAGAATAAGAGAAGCTCAGGACAGACAAAAGTCTTACGCTGATACGCGTAGATCTGAACTGCATTTTTAAATGCAGAAATAAAGTTTCTTAAGATTTCTCCATCGAGGGAAATTATAAAGTTCAGATACAAGAATGTAGAGATCATGTTTTATAGGACCTTACGAGCTCCTAGTAATGATAGGCCTAGTAGCCTATAGATTGATACTTCCACCAAATTTGGGGAAAGTACGTAATATTTTCCACGTGTCACAGTTAAGGAAATACGAAAATGACCCAATTCACGTAAACCATCATGACGACATGATCTTTAACTCATATGAGTTGTGATAAAAATCTACGACTATTTTGATCGTACGATTCAACGATTAAAGAATCAAGTTTGGGTCTTTAATGAAAGTCCAATGAAGGAATCATGGACAAAAAGAAATCACGTGGAAAATTTAAGATATTAAGATACGAAGATATCTCATACTTTATGAGGAATGCAAATTTCGGGACGAAATTTCTTTTAAGGGGGGTAGAATGTAATATCCCGAAGAATTAAATGTCTAATTACGATATTTAAAATTCGTAAATTAGGGTTTCGCCGAGATAATTGAATTAGTAATATATCGAGTAATGATTTTGATTAATTACGAGATAACGAATTCCTATTTTATATTCACTAAGAATTGTGAATTTAGGGAATAGAATTTTATAAAGTATTTCGGCAGTAGTATTTTAACGTCGATTGAGTATCGATGGTTAAAATTTCGTAAAATTTTCTAAGTAACGAAGCTTAGAATTAAATTCCATTATAAATGGAATAATTAAATAAAGTGATTATGACTTTATTACGACCATTTTGAGATGAGTCGATAATTAACGTTTTGAGACGTTTCAAACGTTAACGTTTAGAGATGAATAGAAAAATGAGATTAATGATCAAGGAATTATAATATTTAAATTCCTATGATTATTATATGTAATTAGAGTATTATTTAGCATTAGAACAATGCTAGAACATTAAGAATTAATTATTGAACAAAGTTAGTAATTTCGAAAACCCTAATTTTCAAATTAGGGTTTTCACATGAAATGATACTAATAATTTTTTCTATGATATAATTTATCATCTAAAACATATATTATGATATATATATATATATATATATATATATATAATTAGCATGGAAATTAATTATATATCACTTCATAAATGAAATAGGCGTGACTTTAGTGTGTGTGTACCATAATGTACGTAAATTTTGAAGTGTGAATTGTTATGTTAAGAATTAAGTGATACAAGTGTGATCTAATTACACATTAACCAAGTAAGAATCAAGTGGTGTAATTGTGATGATGAAACCGTATAATTGTTCCAAAGTGAAGAAAGAAGCTTCAATACAACTCTTTGTGATGATGTATAATATTTGGGATAGAGTGTATAGTTACTACATGTATTAAGACTAATGAAATTAAATCACTCCCCTTGAACAAGAGATGAACGACGGCTTCAACATCCCCAAAAATAGATATTTCATTGATTTGTTCAAGAAATGTGTAAGAGATATTTTACATGATGATGTATTATTGATCACATATGGTAGAGTGTAGATTTTATGTGTGTAGTAAAACAAAAATAAATCACATCTGTTCCCTTTTGAAATGAGAAAGTGCCGTCCCTTTGGATCCAAAATTTTAGGATTTTTCTTTGTTTTTTTTCAATGTGTAAGTGATGATGTATTGGCATGACATTGTTGGCTTGCTTTCATGTATTAAGTGTGTAAATGTTTTGTTATGTAGTATAAGACAAAAGAAAATAAAAGCTCATCCCTTTTTGTGAATGTGAGAGTGCCGACATCTATGTGTATAAAAAGGAGGATTTACTTGTTTCATCTTTTTGTTTAGTAAATGGTATTTAATAGTTGTAAGATATGACATAACCTTAAGTGAGTCATCAAAATTTTCTTGCATTGTGAAATGTGAACCGTGAGAATTGTTGGAGGCATTAAGTGTAACACTTGATTTATTCCTTTAACTTAAGTAATAAAGTGATAAGTAAATATAGAAACAAAACACCTTTCATTCTTCCAAACTCCTTATTACCGTGAGCATAGAGAGAAAAGAAAATAGAGTGTTCTTCATCTTTCATTAACCAAAAGCTTGATATTAAAACCTTGCACAATTAATCGACGCCGGTTAAAAGGTTAGGAATCGAACGATCTTTTATTATACGTTAGAATTTTAAATTTCTAACCATTTGATTTAAATTTACAAGCATGTGTTCTTGAAGAGGAATCATGCTAGCATGCTAAATTGTTCCTAAGTATGTTAGCATAATAGGATTAAGCATGTGTATTGTTGTTTATATTAAAGCTTAAGCATGTTATGAAATTTTTGTTAAGAATCGAAAATTCTTAGGTTAATTTTGCTTATGGATTAATGTTATATTTTAGCAAAGGAACTCATAGTGAATGTTTGAGAATTTTTAAAAATCATATGCTATGATTTTGGAGATGACCGAAAATGAATAAAAATATTAAGTTGATGTACAATTTTTATTTAAGAAATGTTATATCAAATGAATAATTTTTATTTTATTTTAAATTTTAATTTTAAAATTCGGTTAACCGCTAATCGAACCGATTAACCGATCCTTGTCGGTTTCGGTTAGCAATTTTTATTAATTTCAGTTTCGGTTAACCGAAATTTCAGTTTTAGTTAACTGAAATCGAACCGAATCTCACCCCTACTTTTGTTATATGAATTTATTAGCCAAATAATTTGAAAAGAACTTTCATACTTACAGATAGTTTTAAATAGAAAGTGATCTCATACGGATTTAAATACTACGAGATTTATAAGGTTATACAATTTTAGTTGTCTTGAACAAAATAATCTCAAAATTTATGTAGTAAAGATTGTGTTTTGATGTATTTAAAAAATTGAGATCTCTTATATTTTCTTTTTGACAGATAGTACAATTTTAGTTGTACTGAACAAAATAATCTCAAAAATTTATGTAGTAAAGATTGTGTTTTGATGTATTTCAAAAAAATTGAGATCTCTTATATTTTCTTATTTGCTATGAAAAGAAAATCAAATTTTCATAAGGTAATAATCTTTCAATGAATATGTATATGTATGTAATAAATTTTAACTCAATACATACCCACATACAGAATAATTATATTAAGATTGATCACTAAAATCCAACTTTATATGAATGGTCTATCAATAACTATAAATATTATTTCATCAATCCACCAAAAGCTTGCATTTTATTCTTTTTTATGACATCTACCAAAAACTTGTATTTTCTATTTCTAAAACATCAACTACCTTCAATCTATCATTTATTTACAAAAAAACCATACTTGACCCACTTTTTTACTCTCATTACTCATTAATATTTTTATTTATTATCTCCACCACTTTACACTCATTATAATTTATTAAAACTCGTGCTACCAAAAACAATGCAAGCTTTTGGTAGACGAAGGAAGTATATTATATTAGAAAATTGATATAGTGTAAACGAGTCGAGAGTGTAACAAAATATTCTTACGAACATTGTAATAACCCATGAAATTAAAACTTTATTTATTAATTTATTAAGCTAAATCGAGATTTGAGTTTAGAACGATTATTTAAAAAATTATAATCATCGACGTTTCAATTTGATTTTGAATGAGAAAATTTGAACGACTATCGAAGGACGAATACAGTACAAACCAAACCAGACATTTTATACTCGATAAATTATCACATCGCTTACATCATTTCAAATCCCCTAAAATCTTCAACTTTTCCTACTTTACTCCATCTTTTTAACCCTTACCATCAAATAAAAATCAACATCACATCCTACCCTATCACCTAATTACTAGATGGTAGTTGAATAGTAGCAAGCCTCATTAAAATCAAAATGCTGCACCTTGTAATGCCATTCGACAGTTTTCAATCCAACAAAAAGGGAGAAAGATACTTCTTCAAGCATTCACGGTAATTCTAAAACCCATTTCATTCTGTAAACATAAATTATTCAAGGACTCATACCACTTCCTTTTACAGCAACTATAGAACTCAATCTCAACAACCAGTACCACCCCTTCACCCCATCAAACAAGGTTTGAATCCATTTTCCAACCTCAGTTCAATAAACGTATAAATGTTGTAAGAACTTGAATCGATATTAGAAAATAGAACATGAACTATTTGCCTTAGAAAATAGAACATGAACTATGTGGTAATCAAATATCAGTGGACTTTTTATTTAATCCATTTAATTAAGTTTTAATTATGGATTTACTTAATTAAATTAGAGATTTAATTAATGAGTTGATTATGTCAAGTAGATACTTAAGAAATATTATTTCTAAGTAACTTAAATTTATAGAATGATTATTAGAAGATGATTGAAGTAAGAGAAGTTCTTATTAATCATTTAGTATCGATATGTTTTCTTTAATAGAAAATGTGAGACGTGTGAGGTGAGAAACGCGGCGAATAAATATTGGTAATGGATGAGGTATTGGAACTCGAAATTGTCGATACGCGTTAACAAACGACGAAAATTAGTTATGAACTTAGGATTCATAAATTGTACGAAACTACGTGGAGAAACATTGATGGAAGGAAAGAATGCAACGATGAAGTGTCACCTATCGTCATGACGAGACGAACCTAATAGACGAAGTATAGATTGTTAAATAAGTCGTATCGTTAACGAAAATCATAAAACTCAGAAACTCTAAGACTTAAAAGATATCGAATTCGTTAAATCTTAACGATGCTTCTCGAAAGAAATGAATGCCGATTAAATTATATTTTACGTTGGCAAGGTCCGTGGACGAAATGAAAACGACAAAGGATCGCTAGCATGTATTCAAGAAGGTCAATTTTAAGGTGGGCTTTTCTTATCCTCAATGATAAAATGCTTTATTTATGATGCTTTCTTCAATATGAAAAGTATTTATTTATGATGCTTTCTCTTTGAGAAATGATGATGAAATTATGTCATGAAATTACCCGCCCAAAATGTTTATGTTTTATGTATGTATCCTATCAATGTGTTGGTTCACGACAATGAATGATAATGAGGTTGTTGGGTCGCTCCCAACTCATGATGAAAATCGATTAGGATCCCGGCTTCACGGATTAACGTGTACACATAAGAGTGACTGTGCTTTGAAAGTACAATTTCGATCGGTCACACGACGAGAGGAGGCCTCCTTCTACGGCGTTCATGATGATGTTATATGAGAAATGAAAGGATATAGATCATACATACAAAGAAAATGCTTGGCCAAGCGACGATTTATGAAAATGATGAAATGTTTTAGTAAGCACAAGACTTTTTCAAATAAAACCCTTGTGTCTTATCATGATGGGGCAGTGTAATTTAAAAATGAAAATGTTTTTGGCATAATCCACTGAGTGCATTCTTGTACTCAGCCCTGCATGTTTGTTTTTAAATGTGTAGATTGAGCTGATGATGGAATGGAGTGGAGTTGAGCGACATTTCTTTTGTCAATGAAAATGGAACGTTTTTGGTTCACCTTGAGAATGCATCTTCATATGCATATCTCACACGTTTATTCCGCTGCAACCTCTTTTAAATTTTAGTTAAATGTTGAACTCTTAGTAGTGATTTCAAAATCAACTACTATATGTCAGATTTTTTGAATTGACCTTCGTATCACTTATGCTTCCGCAATTATTCATGTTCCCTTACCAATGATATGGTTAGAAATCAAATCCTAAAACCCCTTTTCTTTCCCGCTTCTTTAATCTAACCCCAAGTCGCGGTCCGACAGGGCAGTCCTTCGGGATTAGCGGAGTCGGGCTGTGAGAGAGGCATGTGACGCCGGGGCGTAAGTACGAGTGATCGCGGCAGAGGCATGGATGAGGCGGCTCGATTAAGGCTTCAAAGCGGAGGATACATGAATGAACCGAAACACACCGGAATGAGAGGATTTCGAGAATATGCGGTATGGGACCGCATATTCAAGGAGAGCTTAAAGGATTTGATATGTGCTACTCATACCATCAAGACGCATCTTCTTTCTGGAGTTCATCTCATAAAACTCTAAAGTTAAGCGCTTGGCTTGGAGCAATTGTGGGATGGGTGATCCCAGGAAGTTTTCTCGGGGAGTGTGTGAGTGAGGACAAAGCACACTGAAAAGACTCGTGTTGGTCTGTGGGGTCAGCCGTCAATCCGAAAGTCGGGTCGTTACAAACATACTCTATTTATTAAATAGATTGGCTCATTAATTTGTACAAATATAAGGTCATATTCATAGCTATAACCAACAAATTTAATAGATTTCTAAATACTAAAATGACATTATTTTCTTTTGACATTATGGCATCTTTCGCAATGGTATATTTTCTTTAGTATAAACTAATTAAAATTATTCAAAATTATTAAATAAATATTGACTAACGATCATAACATTATAGAATCAAATTATGATTACTGTTATTTAGATCGTCTATGAATTAAAGTTCTTTTCAATTGCAAAGGCTATATTTAGTGTAAGTTCATTCACATTGATTAGTTTTTCCATTTTTTAATTTTACAAAAATACTATTTACTTTGTACTTCTAACTCACATTTTCAAATTGAAAGTACAAGTGATACATATGACCTGAACTAAAACAAGTTAAACGAATTATATGTTTTCTGTTAATTAAAAAGTACTAAAATAATAGAGAAGATGATCACTATAATAAATTTGATTGACAATAGACATTTTACTATGAATTCCATATGTATATATATGAAACTTGACATATATGTATGATCCCAACTTATCAATTTTTTAATTTGCTTTGTACTATTGATATAGATGATTATAGATGTTTTTAAAATTAATGTAAATGTTGACTAATGAATTCGTGTCACGCACCAAAATATTCATAAATTGTACGTTTTGATTTTTTATATTTTTATCACATTATTAAATCACTTATTGCTATAAAATTTAAAAATATGATATTCGTGCTGTCATGGGAGAAATGCTAATGCATTAAAACAAACTAGTGTGTAACCGTCGAGTTTCGACGGACGGAAATCATTTTCTTTATAAATTATAAGTTAAAAGTATAAATTTAAAATAAGTCTACTTTTTTGAAGTGATAATATTTTAACAACTCATCGGAAGAAGTTTTCAAAATCAAATAATTTTATAATAAAAAATAGGTTAAGAGGGATTTTCTTCGATTTTTTGCCACTTATATGTTTAAAAGGTTTATCTATATGTTCGTACTCACAACAAATTTGATTAAAGAAAATTATTACTCATTCTCATTTTAAACTCATATAATTTTATAAGTTCTTACAATTATTGTTTATTTGTCTCAATAAAAACTTGAATAGTAACTAAACATTAATAAAATAGTATAAATAATAAAAATTCAGAAAATAAAAAATTCCCTTGGGCATGTTGATTAATGTTTAGACTTGTTTAGAATTTATATCTCGTACTTGTCCTAAATCGAATTAAAATTGATTTTACTATTGATTTTCGCCTCAAACTCGTATATTAATAATACCACCTAATTATTCAAGCACATAAATGTAATTTTAGTTAGATTTTCAATTGATGAAGTCTTATGAAAAAATTATGCATGATTCCAAATAAAAAATGAATGAGAAGTAATTAAGGAAATTTCATACTCTTTAATTAAGAAAATATTGAGATATATAAAATTAATAAAAATTAGAATATAGTAGTTTAGAAAATATAAAAAAATTAGTATGCAAGATAAATATGAATAAAAGATATTGGAGACGCCATGCAGGTGCACGAATTAAGGTGATATCTTCTATATGCAATCACATTATATAGAATGTATACACTCGTACTCGTCTCAAGTTCGATTAAAAAGTTGTTTTACTATAATTTCTCGTCTCAAAATCGTATAATAATTCCACTAATTAACTGAACTCATTCAAATTTAAAAATATAAGTTGTTACAGTAATTGATTACTCGTCTATGATGTATATATGTACATGTTCCAAACTCAATTAGATATTGATTTTACTACTCGTTCTCATCTCGAACTCATATACTAATACCCACTGATTACTCAAATATGTAAATACCATTTTATTTAGATATTCACTCTACGTAAGTCTAGTGGATTTTTTTTTTGAAAATAGTGAAAATAATTAAAAAACTTGGTACTCTTAATTAAGAAAAATTTAGAATATTAAAATATATAAAATTAGAATATATGAATTAAAAATATAATAAATGAGCATTTAAGATAAACCAAAATAGAGTTTAAATGTTAATCTTAATAATAGAGTTCAAACCATCGAAATATGAAGGTTGATTTCTTAATAAGTTTAAATATTAATCTCATAAAATTTATTTTAAAAAATAAATATTAAACTTAAAAATATTTTGTGGGAGGTGAAAATAAATGAATGATTTGATAAGATACATTAGATGATAATTAACAATATAATGATTTTAAATCAAACTTAAATTAGTTATTGTTTTGTAAGATTATAAAATAAAAGTAATAAATATATAAATACAAACAGATTTAGTTTTTAAATCATTAGTAATTATGAATGATCAATACATGTATTATGTTTACGTGTGTATATATATATATATATGTATATATAATAACATATTAATATTAACATAAATAATCAATCAATATATTAAATGATAAGATGTCAAATAAGAAAACTTGTGGAATTTTAGAAAAGTAAGAATGAAAATCATGGAAATATCACATATGATTCTATATGTGTTTGGATCTATATGCTTGTACTCACAGTAAACTTGATTAAAAAATAATTTATTACTCGTTCTCATTTTAAACTCATATAGTTTTATAAGTTATTACAATAACTTGTTATTTGTCTCAATAAAAAACTTGAGTATTAATTAATCACTAATCATAAATAGTATAAATAATAAAAGTTTAGAAAATGAAAAAATTCCCCTTGGGCATGTTGTTTAATGTTTAGACTTGTTTAAAATTTATATACTCGTACCTATCTTAAATTGAATAAAAAAATGATTTTACTGTCAGTTTTCGTCTCAAACTCGTATATTAATATAATCTAATTAGTCAACTCATAAATGTCATTTTATTTAGGTTTTCAATTGATAAAGTCTCATGAAAAAATGATGCATGATTATAAATAAAAAAATGAATGAGAAGTAATTAAGGAAATTCTATACTATTTAATTAAGAAAGTATCGAGATATATAAAATAAATAAATAATAGAATATAAGAATTTAGAAAGTACAAAATTAGTATCTAAGATAAATAAGAATAGAGAATATTGGAGATGCCACGTAAGCACACGAACTAAGGTGATGCATTTGATATGCAATCGTATTATTTAGAATGTATATACTCGTAATTGTCTTAAGTTTGATTAAAAAGTGATTTAACTTCAATTCTTGTCTCAAAACCGTATACTAATTTCGCTAATTAACTGAACTAATCCAATTTTATAAATATAAGATGTTACGGTAATTGATTACTCGCTCAGGATATATATATATAGGGGAGGTTAACGTGAGAACCATTTTATTGTGAGAACATGAGAAATGAATATGTTATGAAAGTTAATGAATCTGTTGAGAAAGTTAATGAATAAAAAATAGAATTTTCGCCTCTCATGGGATTCGAACCGTTGAAAATTCAATTTTGGATTCATTAACTTTCGCAACAGATTCATTAACTTTCATAGCATATTCATTTTGTTCAGAAGAATTTTCGTAGTTCTTAGTTCTCACGTTAAAATTGGTTCTTATTTGAACCTCACTCTCTCTATATATATATATATATATATATATACATGTTCCAAACTTAATTAGAAATTAATTTTATTACATGTTTTAGTCCCAAACTCATATATTAATACCCATGGATCACTCAAACATATAAATATCATTTTATTTAGATATTTGATCTATGAAATCTAGTGGAAAAATTATGCTGACAAAATTTTTAAAAATAGTGAAAATAAATAAGAAAACTTGGTACTGTTAGTTAAAGAAATTTTCAGAATATTAAAATATATAAAATTAGAATATATGGATTAAAAATACAATAAATGAGTATTTAACTTAAATCAGAATATAGTTTAAATATTAATCTTGCAAATAGAGTTCAAGCTATCAAAATATGATGGCTGATTTCTTAACAATCTTGCAAAGTTTAAATATTAATCTTGTAAATTTTATTTTTAAAAATAAATATTAAACATAAAAATATTTTGTGGAAGGAGAAAAATAAATAAATAATTTGATAGAATACATTAGATGATAACTAATAATACAACGATTTTAAATCAAATTGAAATTAAAGATTTTCTTATAAGGTTATATAAATTAAAATTAAATAAAGGTAATAAATATATAAATTTAAATATACAAATAAATTATTTTTTGAAAATCATTACTAATCATGAATAATCAATATATACATATATATATATATAGATGTATATGTGTAAAAGATTTATAATAATATAGTTAATGTTAACATAAATCAATTAATTACTATATTAAATGATAAGTGTTCAAATAAGGAAACTTGTGAAATTTTAGAAAATAAGAATGAAAATCATGAAAATGCCACATAGGATTCTAGATGAATATGGTGTCTCCAATATGTAATGGATTTATATATTAATAGATAAGATAGTGTATACATTACATATAATAAGACAAAATCGACATAGAAATATATGACTGCATGCATTGCAAGATAGAATACACCATTTTAAACCAACTCACAAAAGCGTTCTATATATTTATCATGTGCAATTTAACGTTTCGTATGGATTGCATATTATTTCACAATCATTACGCACTAAATAGATAACGACCAAAAAATATAAAACATAGAGAGCTATTTCATTAATAAATGCAAGTAATATAGCAAGTAACAAATAAATTTTGATTCCAAGCAATTAGGAGGTGAGCCTGTGTATGAATCAAGTTACATGACAAATCTCAATCCCCTCAATTGCCACGCTTATAAGCAAAACCTATGGAGAATTTTTCACATAATCTTCACCTAGTTTCGTGGTTAGCCTCCCTATTTACCCGATCGAGAAATCACTAACTATGTATACCTATTGTCACGCCCAATTCCTAATATAATGGAAGCTCAGAATCGAGACGCGACTAATAAAATGCGGAAAATATAAGGTAAAAATTGACTCGAATGATCAAGGCAATAAACCCTTAGAATTTGGGAATAGCTTCCTAATGAAAATGGAAGATATCGAATGATGTAATCCAGTCAAAACAATAATTATCCTCAGGATCACAAGTTTAGTTTCGTGCTTCTAATAGTCAATATACGTCAAAATACTAAACATAAAAGATTCAGAGTCTAAGCTCATCAAAAGGTACAATTCAAGTCATAGACTAGAAGGAAAAATGAAATTAGAGCTAGTTCATCAACGGAAGTCAAAAATACAGAAATAATCCGTCAAAATACGGAGTGAACCCTAATCTCAGCTCTACCCCGTCAGCGTCCATTGATCAACCTGAATACATTTGAAAACATTTGGGTTGAGTACTAATGTACTCAGTGGACATGCATTTTCTATAAACATTTCATAAATTTGTAAAAGCAGTTTATCCAATCATGATAACATAACTTAGAAGGTTTTAAAAAGGGAAACCACTTCTAAGCATGCGAAAATATTTCATTTATTGGGCCCATTGTCACGACTCTTCTGTTACTCGCTTTGATCCCGGGCCTCTAGCCACCGTCGGATCACATGCCCACATTATTGTCATCGGGGACGTAACCCGGACAAATTCATAATTTCATGACGTACTTCGAAACGCATCCAGACAAGCACCCTTATAACGTCTCATGATTATGTTAGTGTCCGATGGAGATCAACACACCGAAACAACTAACTAGTGTACACAATTCTCAATTAACATATTAAGTTTAAAAGAGAATCTCGATCGATACATTTACGAGCTTTAAACAGAGTAGAGCACACAAAAATATTTTATTGGATAAACAGTTTGCATTTCATGAAATATCAGAGCATATAAATCAATTATACTTTTGTAAATAAAGTCCACCTTGATAGGACAAAGCCTGACGAAATCACTATTGTATACGTCTCGGGAAGCAACGCTAATCCCCTTGATCGACAAAACCTACAAGAAGCACTAATCTTAATAGGTCTCGAAAAGCTAGCCTTAAGTTCAAGTAAAGTAGAGGCTACTAACTTATGATTCGTTAAACCCGAGTTTTCAAAATATAAATAAATTTGAAAACTAATATCTTTTGATCAAAGGCACCAACAATACCCTTGTTCTTCTTTTCGTTTAAAAACGTATTTAATTTCATAATCTTCTTATGATAAATACTTTTACAAAAGTATAATGCAATTGAAATGCATACTAAAATCATATATATATATATATATATATATATATATATATATATATATATATATTAAGGAATCTCGCTTAATATAACTCATAATAAAATTCTCAAATTATGCACTTGTTCAACATAATTTAATTTATTTAATTATTGTAACTTAATTAATTTCATTAAAAGAAATTAATTACATTAATTAAATAGGCCATGATCATAATAAAGTAACTTAAACTTGGACTTAGCCTCGACTTAGTCAATTAATTAATTAAACTTAATAGCAATTAATTAATTAATTAATTAACTTACCATAATTAAATAATTTAAACTTATGTTTAAGTTTAAGTTAATTATTCATTTAATCAGACTTAATATAATTTAATTAATTAAGTCTCAAAGTTAAACCTTATTTATTTAATTAATTTAAGTCCAAATATTTAATTAATTAAAGCAAGTCAAGGCACTAATTAAATCTAAAGCCCAATCCTTAATTAAATCTAAGCCCAACTATTATTTAATTCATTGGAGCCCAACCCATTTATTATAATTCGGGCCCAAAGTTAAAACAATTTCAGACCCATTAGCAAACAATTAAATAAATAAAAAGGTCTAGCCCAACATGAATTTAAAAATGAAACCAGCCCAACACTTTTATTTTTAAAAAGAAACCGGTCCAATACTTACAATAGAATCAGCCCAAATTTTGATACTTTCAGCCTAACTCATTTGAATAAAATAGAGCAGCCCAAAACATTTAAATAAATTAGAACCAACACTTTGAATAAATTAAGCCCAACACTTGAAATGGAATAAATGGAAACAGCCCAACAAAATATTCCATTCCATCTCCTTTTTTCGGCCCAACAGATGAGGCCCAACACAATTCTCTTTTTTTTTTAAAAACACAACAGCCCAATTATTAAATAGGAAGAGCCCAATACCCTTTTTTTTTAAAAACAAACCCAGCTCATTTATTTTATAAAAAGGAATCAACCCAATCCATATTACAAACCCTAAACCTAAAATCTGCCCACTTTCCGGTCAGATTCCGGCGACTCACTTTTTTTTTATTTTGATTTTTTTCTCTTCTCTCTCTCTCTCCTTCACGTCTGTCTCTCGGCTCTCATACACTCTTACTCACACACGCGAACTTCCGCCGTCGTCTCCAGCCGGTCACGTCGTCGGTCGGCGATCACGCCATCGCCGCGACCTCAGCTCCCTCTTCTCTCTCTCTGTCCCCCCTCC
The DNA here is from genome assembly GCA_036937905.1 of Salvia rosmarinus. Lineage (NCBI taxonomy): Eukaryota > Viridiplantae > Streptophyta > Magnoliopsida > Lamiales > Lamiaceae > Salvia > Salvia rosmarinus. The sequence continues at coordinate 38,537,971 of CM072817.1, forward strand.
CCCGTGAACTGATGTACACACACACGACGACAACACACGCACACACACAACAGCCCGCACACACACGCCGACGAGCACACACACGGCGAAGTTACACGTGCGTGGCGCGGCGGCGCCGCCGCCACCACCACTCCTTGTCTCCTTTCTCACTCATACAACCACAACACATCCACGCGACGCACAACACACACGCCAACGCACACACACGACAGCACACACGAACACACACACGCACACGGTCAGAATCGCCGCCGACGCCCGGTTCGGCGTCCATCGCTGGCGACCAGCCACCACTTCTCGTCTCTATCTCTCTCTCACTCGTACCCACACACATACATAAAATAAACGCACATAAACTTGAATTGGAGAAAGAGATTAAGAGTTTAGACCTTTGGATCCTCTTGTTGGGGTTGCAGTGGAAAAGAAATGAATTTGTGAAGCTATGGTTCAAAAGATGAGAAGAAATGAGGCTTGTATAGTTTAGGGTTTGGGGTTGTCTAACGGCCTTCTCTTAGTTTTTCAAACCGAAGCCCATTAGATAATTTATTCTTACGGCTCAAAGTTCGATCCTAAAGACCATGAATTAATATTTAAACATTAGCATAATATTATTGATATAATGATTTATAAGTATATATATAAATCATATTCGATTATTATATTATATATAATAATTCTCGTAATCACTTTATAATATTTAATGAAATAAATTCTTTTGTTGGAATTTAAAAGTTTTCATCAAGTACGAATCATTTTAAATTCTAAGTTCGAAAGTCATTCTAATCCTATTGAGAAAGACGGGTATGACATCCCTCCATCCTTATAAAAATTTCGCCCCTCGAAATTACATACCTTGGTAATCTAGTTCGATACTTAGATTTCATTTTGTCTTCAAGTTCCCATGTGGCCTCCTCCGCATGCCGTGATGGTTCCACTTTACTGACGAGAACAATTTGTTTGTTCCGCAAAACTTGAACTTTTCTATCCAAAATTTGGATAGGTCTTTCTTCATAACTCAAGTCATGGGCTAAGACTACTTCATCGTGCTTAATTACGTGTTTCGGATCAAACACGTATTTTCTTAATTGCGAGACATGAAACACAATGTGCACGTCTCCAATGCTTGGTGGCAAAGCCAACCTATAGGCTACAAGGCCTATTCTGTCTAGGATCTCTAAGGGTCCTATATAGCGGGGTCGTAACTTTCCTCTCTTGCCAAAACGTATAACTTCCTTTGAAGGAGAAACCTTAAGAAAAACTCGATCCCCGACATTGAATTCTAAGTCGGATCGACGTTTGTCGGCGTAAGACTTTTGTCTTTCCTGAGCTTCTTTGATTCTTTGTTTAATGTGATCGACTTTCTCGACCATCTGTTGTACTAGATCAGGACCTAGCAGCTTCCTTTATCCCACCTCGTCCCAATAAAGAGGTGATCTATATTTTCGACCATACAATGCCTCATACAATATTCCAATCGTCGCTGGTAACTATTGTTATAGGCGAATTCCACTAGCGGGAGCAAGTCTTCCCAACTTCCACCTTTGTCAGAGACTAGAGTTCGTAACATATCTTCTAAAACTTGAATCGTTCATTCTGATTGGCCATCGGTCTGAGGATAAAAAGTTGTACTGAAATTAAGCTGGGTTCCCATGGCTTCTTGCAAACTCTTCCAAAAAACGCGATGTGAATCTAGAATCTCGATTAGACGAAATAGATACAGGTACTCCATGAAGGCGTACCATCTTCTTAACGTATAATTTTGCAAGCTTCTCCAAACCAAACGCCATCTGAATCGGTAGGAAGTGCACTAACTTTGATAGACGGTCCACTATGACCCAAATGGCAGTATTCCCACGAACTGACTTTGTAGCTTACCACAAAGTCCATGTTGATATGTTCCCACTTCCATTCGCACGGTAGTGGTTGTAGCATCCGTATGGTCTCGGTGCCTGCCTTAACTTGTCGACAAGCCAAACATCGCTCAACAAAGATGCTACATCTCTTTTCATTCCTTTCCACCGTAACGTTTTCTTCAAATCTTGGTACATTTTGTACTTCACGGATGTGCAAGATATGGAGTATCATGAGCCTCGCTCATAATCTCGCTTGAGTTCTTCCTTGTGTGGCACACAATCATTCACCAAACATCAAAGCGTTATCTTTGCTCCGTGAACTTTTGTTTCGCTCGTTATTGCGGCGAGATGCATCTTTCCAGAACCAATCTCCTCTTTGTGCATCAATGATCCTTCCTCGTAGGTCGTGTAGCCGTGAGACTAGCTATACAACCGACACTTTCTTTGGAGGATGAACTATTTCTAAACCGCGGCGTTAAGTCACGAATCGCTTCTCTCTGTTGGGTAATGAATACCCGGCTTTGCCTTAGTCTTTTCGACTCGTATGCCCGCCACAACGTTCGCTTTTCCAGGATGGTAACTGATAGTACAATCGTAATCCTTTACTAATTCGAGCCATCTTCATTGTCTCATATTCAGATCCTTCTGCTCGAAAAAGTACTTCAAACTCTTATGATCTGTGAAGATTTCGCACCTGACTCCATAAAGGTGGTGTCTCCAGATCTTCAAAGCATGCACGACTGCAGCTAACTCTAACTCATGAGTCGGATAATTCAACTCATAGGGCTTCAATTGACGAGATGCGTATGCTATTACCTTCCGGTTTTGCATTAGTACACAACCCAGTCCCAACTTTGAGGCGTCCGTGTAAACAATGAATCCTTCATTCTCCTCTGGAACTGCTAACACTGGAGCAGTGGTTAGCTTTGTCTTGAGCTCTTGAAAACTCTTTTCACAGTCTTCGGTCCAAATGTACTTGGTCCCTTTTCTTAGAAGTTGTGTCATTGGTCTAGCCAATTTTGAAAATCCTTGAATGAATCGTCTGTAGTATCCTGCCAAACCAAGAAAGCTTCTGATCTCATTGGCGTTTGATGGTGTCCTTTATTCTTTGACAGCTTCTACTTTAGCAGGATCTACTTTGATTCCATCGGTCGACACGATATGTCCGATGAACATCACTTCTTTTAACCAAATTTCGCGACTTGTCGAATTTCATGATAATTCTCGTTTCGCAAAATCTCGAGTACAACACGCAAGTGCTCTTCGTGTTGTTCCTCTGTCTTAGAGTAGATGAGAATATCATCGATAAACACTAAGATGAAACTATCGAGATACTGATGGAATACTCTATTCATCAGATCTATAAAAACAGTTGGGGCATTTGTCAACCCAAACGGCATTACTGTGAACTCGTAATGTCCGTAACGTGTTCTAAACGCTGCCTTAGGAATATCATCCTTCTCATTTTGAAATGATGGTATCCGCACCTTAGGTCTATCTTAGAAAATATTCCACTCATTTCGTATGGTCGAACAAGTCTTCTATCCCGGGAGAGGATATCTATTCTTAATAGTGAGCTTGTTCAATTCTCTCGTAATCGATACACATCCTTAATGTTCCGCCTTTCTTCTCGATTTAATAGACCGGTGCTCCCATGGCGATACACTAGGTTGTATGAAACCTAGGTCCAACAGACTCACCAGAATCGAACCTTTAGTTCTTGCAACGGGTGGGGCCATCCTATACGGTGCTTTTGATATCGAGCTGCTCCGGTTCTAAGTCGACAGAACTCTAATTGCCGATCCGTGGCATACCTAGCAATTCTTCCGAAAACATCTTCGTACTCTCGAACCACCGGAACTTCTCCAATTATTTTCTCCTCCGATTTTCTTGTCAAGTTGACGAGAAATGCATAGCAACCTCTTTTCTTCATAATCTTCGTGGCTTTCATGGCAGATATCACCGATACTCCTTTTCCCATTTTTATCCCATGGAAATTGGCCCCCGCTTCCAAGGGTCCGAAGGAGATCTTTCTCGTTGCACAAAATTGTGGCATCGACTTTGGTGAGCCAATCCATTCCTAAGATGATGTCAAATTCTATCATAGAGATGACATATAAGTCCGCCCTAAGTTTTTCAAAGACCTATGTTCAATTCTAAGTTCGAGACAATATATTCAGCAGACATTCTTTCTCCACCGTGTGCTAATCACTAAAGCTTCACTAGATGGTTCAGAGTTAAGTCTAAAGCCTTACAAGCAAGATGTGAAATGAAAGAGTGTGATGCTCCGTGATCAAACAAAGCTATACTGTATACCACCACATTGATCATACCACAGATTTCCACGTGCTCGGCCGCTTGCTTCGGTTGAGCATAGGCCCTCGCTTGGTGGTTGTCCTTGGTTTCCTCCGCCATGGGTTTGCCTTTGTTGATTTCCGTGGTTTTTGATGGGGTGCTTTCCCATTTTTCTTTGGGCATCTTTGGAGCAAAATGTCCGTTTCTCCACAAGAAAACAAGCATTTGCCCCTTCGTGACATTTGCCTAGGTGGGGTTTTCGCATTATGCAAGGTGTTCGCCTATCATTGAGGCGGATTCGATTTCGCTCGATTACGGTTCCGTGGTTTCTTTCCATTTCCAAAGTTTCCTCCATTACCCTCATTCCATTTTCTTTTCCTTGCCATTGTCTTGAGAGGCGATGCACACCGCAGTGAGCTTTCCTTTCTCTCTCGCGTAATGACTCTATGGTAAGAGCCCCGCCGCTTGTGCATATGTAAGATCACCCTGACTTGCTAGGGAAATCGCTATTTCATGACATAGTCCGTTTCTGAACTTCTCAGCGCGTGTTTTGCATCAGTGTCCACCAGATGTGGAGCATACCTTGACAGTTGGTTGAAAGCTCGGTCATATTCAGTGACTGTTCCAATTCTCTACTTGATTCCGTAACTCGCTCGCATTTTTCCGACGGTAGCATTTTGGTATGTACTTCTCATACAATTCGCCTCAATTCTTCCCATGTAAGGTCCTCGAGTTCCTCTTCACCATGGTGCGCCTCACCGATTCCCACTGAATTGACTTCTTCCACAAGTCGGTAGGTGACGACTTCACTTTTTCCTGCCTTCACATCGGATATAGTTGAAAACCGCTCCACACCAGATTCATTTCTCAAGATCCATCGGATCACCTAGTCCATCGAACAACGGAGGTTTCTCTTTGCGGAACCTTTCTTTAGTAGTACGGTCCGGTGCTACCTGTGGGTTAGGTTCCTGATGGACAAAACCTCTTCCTTATACACGAACACGCCCTCGCCCCTCGCCCTCGCCCTCATCCTCGACCCTACCATTCCCTTCCGGTGCGTCTCTCATGCCATCTCCTATTGGTGCGTCTTCCATTCTGAAAAGATAACACCTATATGAGAAACTAACCCTAAAAATAATGGTGTAACTCAAGTGAATCCTCAATCTTTTTCATGTTACTTCTATGTTCAAGCGCTTCTATGTGAAACAGTGAACTAGTTCTTTCTAAGTTGTTATAGCGAGGCTATCACGACTTACATTTTCAAAGCAGTCCTTGAGTACAAAAACAGCTTGTGAGAGAACCCATAACTTATTCCGATCATTTTAGGATATGAATCCAAAAATATCGTCATCAAACATTTTCGTTTTTGTGAAACCTATTTTCATGTAAGTTCCAAAAGTCTCATGCATGATCGAAAAGGTTTGAAAATCCAATTCGACAATCAATTTCATTTGGGTCGTTAAGGGTTCGGGTTGTCCCTAACACGACAGTAAACTTAGCTATCTGAGTACAATGACTCACAATAACGATGTGAAAGCAATTAGACTATTCACAAATCAACATATGAAAATAACTTGTAATTCACATGGCAACATTCATCCATGGCGTACATTATTTTAAAATCCAACTTTGAAACATTTAAATCATACCTTTGTTGATCGGTTGGCGTGACGGTAAACCGAGAGTCATCGAGATTACAAGAAGTCTAGAAATACTATACTAGACTCGACATCAAAAGATTTTGACGGTCGAGACACGAAAGAAAACTTATGCTCGATACCACTCAGAATGACTCGGCTTCCGGATTGACTACCGACCCCACGGACCAACACGAATCTTTTCAGGTGCTTTGTCCTCACTCACACGCTCCCTAAGAAAACTTCCTGGGGCACCCATCCCACAATTTCTCCAAGCCAAGCACGCTTAACTTTAGAGTTTTTATGAGACGGACTCCCAAAAGAAGATGCATCTTGTTGGTACGAGTAGCACATATCAAATCCTTGAGCTCTCCTCGAATATGCAGCCCCATACCGCATATTCTCGAAATCCTCTCATTCCAGGTGCTTTCGGTTCATTCATGTACCCTTCGCTTTGAAGCCTTAATCGAAGCCGCCTTGTCCATGCATCCGCACCGCGATCACTCCGCATTTCCGCCCAAGGCCACATGCCCACCAACTTCCGCTGTTCGCCCCCAACCACACCGCATCGGGAGAGGTTCGGCTCGATAACACTGTCACGCCCCAATTCCTAATATAATGGAAGCTCGTAGAATCGAGACGCGACTAATAAAATGTGGAAAATATAAGGTAAAAGTCGACTCGATGATCAAGGCAATAAACCCTTAGAATTTAGGAATAGCTTCCTAATGAAAATGGAAGACATCGAACGATGTAATTCAATCAAAACAATAATTATCCTCAGGATCACAAGTTTAGTTTCGTGCTTCTAATAGCCAATATACGTCAAAAAAGCTCATCAAAAGGTACAATTCAAGTCATAGACAAGAAGGAAAAATGAAATTAGAGCTAGTTCATCAATGGAAGTAAAAAATACGTAAATAATCCACAAAATTTGAGTGAACCCTAATCTCACCGCCTTCGGTCACCATTGATCAACCCGAAAACATTTGAAAACATTTGGGCTAAGTACTAATGTACTCGGTGGACATGCATTTTCTATAAACATTTCATAAATTGTAAAGCGCTTTATCCAATCATGATAACATAACTTAGAAGGTTTTAGAAAGGAAACCACTTCTAAGCATGCGAAAATATTTCATTTATCGGCTCATTGTCACGACTCTTACGTTACTCGCTTTGATCCGGGCCTCTAGCCACCGCTTGATCACATGCCCACATTATTGTCATCGGGACGAACCCGGATAAATTCATAATTTCATGACGCATTGGAATGCATCGCACAAGCACCCTTATAACGCTCATGATTATGTTAGTGTCCATGGAGATCAACCCACCAAACAACTAACTAGTGTACACAATTCTCAATTAACATATTAAGTTTAAAGAGAATCTCGATCGATACATTTACGAGCCTTAAACAGTAGTAGAGCACAAAAATATTTTATCGATAAACAACAGATTTCATGAAATATCGTAGCATGTAACTCAAATATACTTTTGTCAATAAAGCCCACCTCGATAGGACAAAGCCTCGATGAAATCACTATTATATACGCCTCTGAAGCAACGCTAATCCCATTGATCGACAAAACCTACTGAAGCACTAATCTTAATAGGTCTCGAAAAGCTAGCCTTAAGTTCACGTAAAGTAGGCTACTAACTTATGATTCGTTAAACCCGAGTTTTCAAAATATAAATAAATTTGAAAACTAATATCTTTTGGTCAAGGCACCAACAATACCCTTGTTCGCCTTTTCGCTTAAAAACGTATTTAATTTCATAATCTTCTTATGATAAATACTTTTTACAAAAGTATAATGCAATTGAAATGCATACTAAAATCATATATATATATTAAGGAATCTCGCTTAATATAACTCATAATAAAATTCTCAAATTATGCACTTGTTCAACATAATTTAATTTATTTAATTATTCTAACTTAATTAATTTCATTCAAGAAATTAATTACATTAATTAAATAGGTCATGATCATAAATAAAGTAACTTAAACTTGGACTTAGCCTCGACTTAGTCCATTAATTAATTAAACTTAATAGCAATTAATTAATTAATTAATTAACTTACCATAATTAAATAATTTAAACTTATGTTTAAGTTTAAGTTAATTATTCATTTAATTAGACTTAATATAAATTAATTAATTAAGTCTCAAAGTTAAACCTTATTTATTTAATTAATTTAAGTCCAAAGATTTAATTAATTAAAGCAAGTCAAGGCACTAATTAAATCTAAAGCCCAATCCTTAATTAAATCTAAGCCCAACTATTATTTAATTCACTGAGCCCAACCCATTTATTATAATTCGGGCCCAAAGTTAAAATAATTTCAGACCCATTAGCAAACAATTAAATAAATAAAAAGGTCCAGCCCAACATGAATTTAAAAATGAAACCAGCCCAACATTTTTATTTTTAAAAAGAAACCGGCCCAATACTTACAATAAAATCAGCCCAAATTTTGATACTTTCAGCCCAACTCATTTGAATAAAATAAAATGTTCCAAAACATTTAAATAAATTAGAACCAACACTTTGAATAAATTAAGCCCAACACTTGAAATGGAAAAAATTTCAACAAAATATTTCATTCCATCTCCTTTCTACCCAATGAGATGAGGCCCAACACCCTTCTCTTTTTTTTTAAAAAAACACAACAGCCCAATTATTAAATAGGAAGAGCTCAATACCCTTTTTTTTAAAAAACAAACTCAGCCCATTTATTTTATAAAAAGGAATTAGCCCAATCCATATTACAAACCCTAAACCTAAAATCTGCCCACTTTCCGGCGCCGCTTTCCGACAGACGCCGGCGGCGGCGGTCAGATTCCGGCGACTCACTTTTTTTTTATTTTGATTTTTTTTCTCTCCTCTCTTTCTCTCCTTCACGCCTCTCTCGGCCTCATACACTCTTACGCACACGTGAACACCGCCGCCGCCCGGCCGATCACGTCGCCGGCCGGGCGGTCACGCCATCGTCGCGACCTCTCTCCTCGCCCCTCCCCGTGAACCGACGACACACACACGGCGACAACACACACACATACAACACCCGCACACACACGCCGACGAGCACACACACGGCGAGCGAAGACGCACGCGGCGGCGGCGCCGCCGCCACCGCCACCACCACTCCTCGTCTCCTCTCTCGCTCATACAGCCACAACACATCCACGCGACGACAACACACGCGCCAACGCACACACACGACAGCACACACGCACACGGCTGCGACCGCCGCTGTCGACGTCGGATTTCGGCCCATCGCTGGCGACCAACCACCGCTTCGCCTCGCTCTCTCTCACTGCACTCACACACATACATAAAATAAACGCACATAAACTTGAATTGGAGAAAGAGATTAAGAGTTTAGACCTTGGATCCTCTTGTTGGGGCTGCAGTGGAAAAGAAATGAATTTGTGAAGCTATGGTTCAAAAGAGCGTAAGAAATGAGGCTTGTATAGTGTAGGGTTTGGGGTTGTCTAATGGGCCTTTCTCTTGGCTTTTTAAACTGAAGCCCATTAGATAATTTATTCTTACGGGTTCAAAGTTCGATCCTAAAGACCATGAATTAATAATTAAACATTAGCATAATATTATTGATATAATGATTTATAAGTATATATATAAATCATATTCGATTATTATATTATATATCGTAATCACTTTATAATATTTAATGAAATAAATTCTTTTTGTTGGAATTTAAAAGTTTTCTTTCATTGGGCACGAATCATTTTAAATTCTAAGTTCGAAAGTCATTCTAATCCTATTGAGAAAGACGGGGTATGACACCTATTTTCTGAGTTCTTCAGCCATAAGCACTGTCAAAAAATTCAATGTCATTGCATTAACAAAAAACATGGATCCATCAACATCCTTGTGGAGCCTGGGCAGCTCAGGAACGGGGATGCTTCCTGTTGTAGTCATGTAATTCTGTCCAGATGATGTTTCAGACAAGTCCTCGAACTTCATGAACTGACCTATCTGGTGAGCTGCAAGATGTGCATAACATATCGGTGCAACTGAAAAATGCAGACAATGATCAATTGTTATTTCCGAAACAAACTTGATAGTTGAAACGTTATGGCAAGGGAGTCAATGATACCTATGGAGATAGCAGTGGTACTTTCTCTGGTAACTAGAGAGGATTAGAGGGGAAAATGAGGAAAAAGTTAAAATATATACTAGTTTCACTAAGAGAGGAGAAAATGTTAAAAAGCCTGAAATCTTACACATATGATGGTGAATGGATCAGATTCTGCAGTTCATCTGCGGAGAAACCGATCTCATCAAGCAAGACGTGATAATGGGCATCTTACTATCAGATCAGACCTGCCTGAGAGCACATGGAAAGATCATAATATGTCGGGTGAACGATCTTAGCATCCACAATGGTACCTGCAGGAAAGAGAGAGCTTATGTATTCTATTCTTGCAATCATGAACCAGAATCAGAGTACATAAAGCGAAAGAAACGGACCACATGGTACATTTTCTGAAGCTGAAGCTTGAATAGCTTGGTGTGGTGATACTTTTGGGCACTATCACAGTAAATTTTGGAATATCAGACTCGCCGAGATGCTGATAAGCCTGAAATAGTAAAAGTTTAGGATTTCAAGCGACCAAAATAGTATGTCAGGCTCGTCATGAGATTTGTACTAATCTCAACATGTCAATCAAGTAACAGCACCACAATTAGAAGCTTTTAAGTGAGGGATGTGATGAAAATCTAGATAATTTCGACAATGATATATTTTGTTACTTTGTGATATTCCTTCGAGGACATTTGCATGTTGAAGTATGTTCTAAGTATGGCTTCTATTAGTTTTTGGTAAAATACTTTTCACCTGAGGTGTCTTGAACCCAAGAAAAGGGGGCTTTTCAAAGGAACCAAAACATGCAAACGTAGAGATCAAATGTAGGTGAAAAAACAACTAAATTATCAACACAAATTAACAGCATTTATAACAGTAGGGCCTTAGGGGTACCAATAGATCTGCAGTACAGCAGCGCAGAGGGAAACAGAAACAAAAAAAAAATTACAAAAAAAAAAAGATGAGCAATAAACGTACAATCCAACAAAAAAAACCTGTGTGCAGATTTACACAATCAACACATATACGCGTACGTACTTAGCGCATGATTTCAGTAATGCCATAAACGACAGTTGTTCGGAGGGAAAATCACACGCTAGAAGCAGGCTAGAGAGAGAGGTTCACCAGAGAGATGATATTTAGAGGAAATCGAACTAAAATTTCCAGAGAGCGGAATTCGATACACCGCGGCAAACGGAGAGTGTGTTTTGCAGCTGACTGATTTCTCTCTCGACGCTAGTACTTCACTCCCTATGAAGAGAGAGAATGGAGGGAAAAGAGAGGAACTTAACTATTAATTACTTTAATTTTAATAATATTTTAGTGGTAATTGGAAAATAAATCAACACTTTATATCCATTTTGTAATTTCGACCTTACTTTCAAATTTTTGCACATAAATGTCAAATCTTCCGAATTTTTGCAATTAGGGTTTCTCCAATTTATCCGGTAACCAAAAAGATGATGTAGATGTCCGCATGAATTGAAAAGACGAAATAGACACCACTATTGACTAAAATTCGATAGAAAGTAAGTAAGTAACGGTCATGTTTAGTGAGCAATTGAGCACAAAATTAATTTGTGCAATACCCCAATCTTATGAATTTTGTGCTTAATTGTAATTAAAAGATGTCATTTAGAGGGTGTTTGGCTGTTTATTTTAGAAAACTTATAAGCTCCAATAACTTATGTTGTTTCAAGAACTTATAAGATATGGTGTATTAAGAGCTTATAAGATGCTAAAGATTTGGATAACAAGGGTAAACATGGAAATAAGAAAATATGTCGTGGTTATTTTGTAGTTTATAATATAAGATTATTAAAAATAAGTTAGATTTTGGAACTTTTTTTAATAGAGCTTATTTTAAAACTTATAAGTTCTCTAACAACTTAATACGTCAAACACATCGATTGAGCTTATAAGCTCTTAAGCATTTTATAAATCGCTTTTAAAGAGCTTATAAGCTCACCAAACACCCCTTAGTCCATGCTAAAATCCACAACACTTTTCACAGCGAGACGCCCATGTCATCTTTTTCACGCCTCAAGAAGTAAGGCAACTTCAATTGCAAAATTATAAAGATTTCGCCTTAATTTGCAAAGATTTGAAAGTAAGATCAAAATTACTAAATTAATATAAGTTCGTGATTTATTTTACAATTAACTCAAAAGTACAAAGAATCATAATTTTTATTAAAATTTCAAGTTTATAACAATTATATAGAAGAATATTAACTAATGTAATTTAATTATAAAGTAACGTGGGACATTTATAATTGACTGGATGACTGCATAATTCCGAATTTTCCAATTTTGACATTGGATGAACTGCTCATGTGGTCAATGTTTTGGCATCACAGAATTTTGTCGTGAAATTAGTGCTGGAAAGCATGACAAGTCCTCTGATGTTGCAGAGCAACATGGCTTGCAAAGCCAACAGAAAGCTATGGTTGTTCTGGTTCAGTGGCTTTGCTTTACACCTCCTTCTACAATTAATGATGCCAAAGCTGTTACTGCAAAACTTGTCCTTTGTGCACTAATGCATAATAGTTGGTTTTCTATCCTATTCTTCAAGTAGTCAAATTTAGAATGAAATCAGAACTATAATATTTTCACTGTAGGCTGAGATTTCCTTAAAGGTTCTGTAATTTTTGAAGTCCAGTGTCTTCTTTACATACTTAACAATTAACATTGTTTTATCTTGGTTTACTAGTTGAGTTTGTCTATTACTACTTGATAGGATACGGCCCAACCACTGCCCAAGATCGTGCCCAATACAAGAACCCCGACATCAAGCTCGGCCCGACAAGTTCGCCCATGAAGACCCTAAAGTCGGTGGGAACGCAGAAAGCTCACCATATCTAAAAGAATCCTAATTCAAGAAGGGATAGGATCTCGAATCCTAGTTAGAGAAGACTTGGATTCGAGATCTAAGTCAATACATTGTGTATAAACAGAGGCTAGATTAGATGACATAGATTCATTCACTCTCTTTGTAATCGCTTACACTCTCAATACACATACTCTCTCTCGCCTGTGGACGAGATCTTATTCACAGATCGAACCACGAAATCTTTGGTGTTCTTCAAGCATTTATTTCCTTACGAATTTAAGATCGATCATCGCGCCGCCGTCGTGGGAAACGAAATTTGTGTTTTCGATCAACCACCGTTTATGTGGAAATAATCATGACTGTGTACACCGTGGCCATGCATCCGGGACCGTCGCAACAACAACGCCGACGGCGAAAGGAACGCCGAGCTCACTCGGGAAGAGCCCAATCGAGAAGAACCCCGAGGGCATATCCAAAGTCTCGACGAGCACGGACACCCCGCCTGCAGGAGGCAAAAGTTACCATAGCGAAGGCAATCGTAGCAATAATCCGGGGAACATCCGCTCATAGTAAAACTCGACGACGTCGTCGAGGATTTCTCGAGAAAATAAGGAGAGCTTTCTCCAAGCCTCGGTGACACGTGGTCGGCCACGCCCCAAGAGCGGAACACCAAGCCTCATCTAGATACGAGGCATCACAACGAGAGGTCGGGCCCAAACCGACCGCGCAAGAGAACGAGCAACGCGGAGAGGACGTCGTGATCGCCGCGAAGCCGCCTCGATCGCGTAATAAATCCATCCGGCGAACTCCGCCCGATCTCGTGGGACGAGCAGCAGCAGAAAAGGCATCGAGGTCGCCAAGTCGGTCCGAGTCACCTAAACGAGTTCGATCGTCGAACTCCGTCCCGCTCCAGAGGACGGCTTCGATGGATACGGAAGATAGTCACCCGTTCTCAAATAGAATACTAACACTCTCTCCTGATAAATACCGGTACCAAGCATCGCCCCTACGACGGGCCGAGGGATCCACGTAACTTCCTCTCGCAGCTCCAATACAACATGATCAACCAACGCCTCACCGGTTCATATGTAAACTCTTCCCGAGTTACCGTCGACAACGCCCGCATGTGGTTCGACTACCTACCTACGGAAGCATCGGCCCTATCGCGACCGATGGCGCCTTCCATCAAGGTTCTTCCAAAAGGCGAATCAAAACATCATCGCACACCTCCTCACCATAAGGCAAAGCCGTAATGAGTCCATCGAGACTTCATGACAAGGTTTAACAAGGAGTGTTTGAAGGTCAAGACGTGAACGACCGTTAGTCATCTCGCCTTCCAAATGGCATCTTGCGGGGGCCTTATACCGAGAGATCGCTGGCACGAACCCCGATCGCAATGTAGGCGTGGCGCATAGCCAACCGGTTCGCCAAAGCGGACGAGGCCGACAAGAGAAAGCGCAAGCGCATAAGGCAGACCCCGAAAAGGAAGAAGAGACGAAGGAAGGAAGATCGGAACCAAGGGCGGCAAGCGCCTGGACGATTACATAGCCCGATAAAGTCCAGCTCGGTCCGCGCGATGCCTCTAACGACCTCAATACACCCCGCTGACGGCCGAGAGCGTAAATTCACGACTCCATATGAACCTGCTCGAGAAGCCTCGACCGATGACGGGGAGGGAAGAGGTGCCGACCTATGGATAAATACTACTCATTCCATGATGATTACGGCACGACATCAAGAGTGCAAAGAGCTCATGGGTGAAATAGAGATGCTAGTTCAGACGGATCCTCAAGAAATACTATGACGAGTCGCCAAGCCGACCAAAGTCAAAAGAAGAAAAACAGAGGAAGAGGGAAATTGTGCCCTACAAAAAACAAAGCGTAGCAATCGACGAGGAAGGAGATGACGAGCCCCAATATGACGGGTGGTCTCCACTATTACGGGCCCCCGTGAGTCACGAAGTCCTCCTCAAGGCCGATGCCCAAGTCCTAGAACCGCGAACCTACCAATAAGAGGTTCGAGAAAGGACGAGGCGATCACCTTCTCCGAGGATCTACCCGTGCACTGCGACAGATTCCCACCGTGACGCGTTGGTGATCCGTAGTAGTCGCAAATAAATTGGTAAAACGCGTTTACATCGACAACAAGGCGTCGGTGAGCATCCTCTTCAAGGAATGCTTTGACAAGCTAGGAGTAGAAGAAGCACACCTCGCACAGCACCGCCGCCATTCAAGCTTTGTCCGAAGAGACGCGCCTGAAGGAATAATCGAGCTATCCGTCACGGTGGGAAAGCACCAACGACCTCGACCAAGGTGGTGCGGTTCAGTAGTGAAGGCTCACTCGCCGATAACATCATACTAGGCGAGATTGGCCGAACGTTTGTAAGGCGGTATGCTCAACGCACCACCGACGATAAAAATACCCACCACGAGGGAACACCGTGATCCGAGGTGATCGTAAGCGAGCAAGGAATGTATGCGGGTTGTTTACGAGGTGCCGGACCTCGCCCAAAGACCCATGTGCATAGCAATTAAGGAAACCCAAGAGTTGGAGTCGAAGTACATCGCCACCCCCGGTCCGATGGAAGAGGTCGATTGTACAAAGACGAGCCATTGAAGGTCGCCCAGTTGGTTTCACCACGGCACCAAGTGAAGGATCGATCATCCAACCCTAAGGGAATTCGGACGTGTTTGCTTGGTCTCCCCGACATGACCGGAGTCTCACCGAGTATCATCACCACCGGCCAACATCGACCCGAACATAAAGCCGTTCGTGAAGCAAAGAATTTTGCAAATTAACGGAATCAAGTCATCCATGACGAGGTGAACCATTGTTAAAAGCACGACATTGCTCGAGGTCAAATATCCGACCGGATAGCCAACCGGTGATGGTGAAGAAAGGAGGAGGGGGATGGCGAATGTGTATTGACTACACCGACCTCAACAAGCATTGCCCAAAGGATTGCTATCCCCTTCCCAACATTGACAAGAAGGTCGACGCGTTGGTCGGATACGAAGTCTTCAGTTTCTTGGACTTATACAAAGGGTATCACCAAGTCCTGATGGACGACGAAGACGCGGCCAAGACAGCCTTCATTACCGACTTCGGGTCTTTGCATATAAAAAGATGCCATTCGCCTTAAAATGCAGGGCTACCTATCAAAGGATGGTGGACAAAATATTTCACCCTACATAGGTCGGAATGTGGAGAGATATCGAGAGCGACATCGTCGTCAAAAGCAAGGAAGAAGCCGCATGTGTTTCCAACCTCGGATTGTCCTCGCCTTCTTCGGAAAATCAACCTAAAACTAAATCCCCGAGTGCACGTATATCCGTCCGAAAGTTCTAGGGTGTTGGGTTTCACAAGAAGGGCTAAGAGCAAACCCGCCCAAGGTCCAAACCATTTTGGAAATGAAGATGCCAAGACCATCCATGACGACATTAAGTCGACAGTCAGATAGCCGCACTAAGCCGCTTTTTTCAAAAGTCGCGGATAAGCAGCCTACCCTTCTTCAAGATACTCAAAAGGCCCCGAAATTCTCATGGGATGAGGTGCAGTCCGCCTCAAGACCTCAAGAGCTACCTCGCCAAGCTCCCCACTCTATCCGTCCCGAAGAGGAGAGGTCCTTTCTCTACCCGCCGCCTCGGACGAATCCATAAGTGCGATCACAGTACGAGAAGAAGGACGTCGGCCCCGTGTATTTTATCACCGAGCACTAAAGGCCTAAACGAGGTATCGCCCTGGAGAAGCTTGCCTTAGCATTAATAAACGCCGCGAGGAGACTACGCCCATACTTCCATGCACATCCCATACAAGTCCTCATCGACTACCCACTTCGCAAGTATTGACGGGCTCAAGCATCGAGGAGAATCGCGAAATGGGCAATCGAATCTGGCGAGCACGATATATCATTCTCGCCCGCCAGCCATCAAAGGTCAAGCCCTAGCGGATTTCCTTGCGAGGCTAACTTCGCCGAAAACCAAGCCCACTAAGTCCGTGACGACGATGCCAAGCCGAACCCATGATTGAAACACCGAGGTCTTGGCAACTCTACGTTGACGGGCTTCGGAAAAAGGGTGGAGCAGTATCTTACTCCTAGGCCCGGACGACCAAGAGATCGCCACCACTTCGGTTCACATTCAAAATACGAACAACGAAGTGGAGTATGAAGCATCGATCGCAGGACTTCGCCTCGCTCAAAGTCTCGAGATACGAGCCGTGCGAAGTTCACGCGACTCTCAAGTCGTCAGAAGCCAAATGTTGGGAAAATACGAGGCAAAAGCGCATGTAATGAAGAAGTATCTTGAAAAAGCAAAAGCTTGCAACGGACTTTCTCACACTTCCAGATAGTTCGCATCCCAAGGGAGCAAAATAGCGGTGACATCTTATAAATTGGCCTCGCCATCAACGAGCCCGCCAAGAGAGTAAGTCCAAAGCAGAGCATAAACGATGCCAAGACGGAGCCGAGGTCAACATAGTCTCGGATGAAGAACCCAATTGGATGACTCCCATTCGAGAGTACCGAAGGCGAATCGCCCTCACGAAGTTGGAGGCTAGGAGGATCTGAACAAATCTGCGATATACAATCGAGCAGGAGTCTATACGTAAAGTCATATCTCCAACCTCTTAAGGTGCTTGGGTCCGAACCGAGCTAATTACGTTTACGAGAAATACACGAAGGTTCGTGCGGAAGCCACATCGGACCCCGAGCCTTGTCAAAGAAAGTCATGCGATGGGGATACTATCACAACAATGTTCCAAGACTCAACGGACCTCGTAAAAAGTGTCCAAGTGTCAAATCCATGGGAACGCACAAGGCTACCCTGCACCGACCTCACCTCCGCATGAGCCCTCGCCGCTTATGCAATGGGGATCGACATTGTGGGCCCCTTTGTAAAGCACCGTGACAGCTCCAATTTTTAATTGTTGCGATCGACTACTCACGAAGTGGGTGGAAGCCGAGCCCTCGCTAAAATCACAAGCAAGAACGCCTCAACTTCGTATGGAAGAACATAGTGTGTCGCTTCATCCCCATATCCTCCTTTCGGATAACGGAACACAATTCACGGATAAGACATTCAAAGATTGGTGTCGAGCTTCGATCCAACAAAGTTCACCCGGTGGCCCATCCTCAAGCAAATGGTCGACGAAGTTACCAACAGACCATCGTAGGGTCTAAAACTCGCCTCGACCGAGCTAAAGGCCTCTGGGTGGAAAATTTACCACAGTCTTATGGTCGCATCAACAACACCCGGACTCGAACGGAGAAACACCATACGGTTTGGTGTATGGAACCGAAGCGATGATCCCCGCAGAGATCGGAGTACCGAGTCCTCGCACCATTGACTTCTCCGTCAAGCAATGGGGAAAATCTACGAGCTGATCTAGACCTACTCGAAAAGAGAGACCTCGCCACATCAAGGAAGCTCTGCACAAGCAACAAGTAGCTCGGTATTACAACCGGTAGCGTTAAAACCCGACAATTCCAAGTGGGCGACCTCGCACTCAAATAATGAAGTCAAGCAAAGCCGCAGCTCGGCAAGTGGAAGCCACATGGGAAGGACCCAAGGTCGACGAAGTCCTCGGCAAAGGGCCTATAAGCTCGCTCAATTGTCCGGTGAGCAATTACCCAACGCATGGCACATCATCCATCCAAGAAATATTATGCATGTTGTCAAGGGTCGGGTCTTGTTCGGTCATATTTTTAAAGTCCTGTTTAGAGTCCGAGTCTTATTTGGTGGTCGCGCCATCTTTATCAATAAAATATTATTTTTACGAGTTCTACTTGTCACTAATGCATAATTAATCTTCACATTATTTACCTCTACGGAGGACAAATTCCCTCGACGGAGGTCGATTACATCTGTTTACACGAATGTAAATTTAAACGCCGCATGCCTACATACGAGATCGACTACCTTCGTTTATTTCAAGCCGCTCTCTATGTAGATGAAGGGATCACCCTCCCGACCCACCTCGCAAAAACAGAACCATTCCTACATACGAGATCGAGACTACCTTCGCTTATTTCAAAGCGTTCTCTATGTAGATGAAGGGACCACCCTCCCGATGACCTCGGCAAAAACAGAACCATTCCTACATACGAGATCGACTACCTTCGTTTATTTGAAGCCATTCTCTATGTAGATGAAGGGACCACCCTCCCGATGACCTCGGCAAAAACAGAACCATTCCTACATACGAGATCGGACTACCTTCGCTTATTTCGCCGTTCTCTCTATGTAGATGAAGGGGACCACCCTCCCGACGACCTCGGCAAAAACAGAACCATTCCTACATACGAGATCGGACTACCTTCGCTTATTTCGCCGTTCTCTCTATGTAGATGAAGGGACCACCCTCCCGATGACCTCGGCAAAAAAACAGAACCCCACCTTCGTGACGAGAACGATTTCTTTCAAGCGAAATTTCACGAAGACTAACTACTTCGTGATATTACTCTTGTTCAAATACAAAGTCAACAAGAAACCATTCTTATTAAATAAAAGATGATACGAGTTACATTTTACGAGGCGGAGCGGATCGGGAAAAGTCGAGCCAATCCCTAGAAAAATCGGAATTCAACGGCTCATCTATACTAATCCTACCTCTACCTCGTCCTCGGTCTATATTACGGGCCCGCCAAAGACGACCTCGGTCACTGACGATGCAGACTCTGCGAGCTCGGCCTCGCCACTTGATGACGCCTGGTCTCGACGCTGGAGGGTCCACGACGCTCGAGGGCAATAGCACGCCTCTTGTGCGCGCCACTCCGGATCGTCATAATTTGGTTCATTTATTCTAGATCGAGAAGCTCCGTAAGAAGAGGCCTCGCATCCCGTCAAGTATTTCGCCGAGCCGTGGTTGTCGAGCGATTACAGCTTTGTATATGCTCCCGAGCCTTTTAATTCAGCCGCATCGCCTCCGTGAATTGCTAGGAGGTCCGACCATATTCGCGCTGCACTCGAACAACGGGCGCAGCCTCGACAACCTAGCTTCAACTTTGGATCGTCATCCCACCATTTCGTGGATAACCTCCTCGTACTCGGCATGCTCCTCGCCTATCACCTCGCCTTCTCCTTGGCGACCTCGAACGCCTCCTCCAATTCCAAAAGGCGAGCACGAGCTCGTCACGCCTCCCGAGCGGCTCGTGTTGACATCGACTCACCAGCACGTGACCAAGCCGCCCTTTATATGGAGGAGTTCGACCTCTTTCAACTCAAGAGCCCGCGATAAGTCTTCGATTCGGTTCAATCAAGGAGAAGCATCAAGCATTTCAGAGACAATCGAATAAAAAGATAAGTTTCTTAACATAAACTTGTGATTTTATTAACATGCCCTTAGCAAAAATCAATGTACATTTACATTCAAAAAAAAAAAAGGAGTGAAAAGATGGGGATCAAGCGACCCTCCGAAGCTTCGCCATGTCCACATTCGCCCAAGCCTCAAGCCTCGATAGCCGCAGCCTCTTCCGCCCTATTTTCGCCCGTCTGACCGGCCTCTTTGGGAACCACCGAGTCTCGGCCCTTCAAGCATCACCGCACCCCGACCCTTTGCATGATCGATAGTAAAGCTTGGTCGTGGGATCCCGATCCACGGACAAAGGCGCAATGCAGACTCGCGGACAAAAGAACCGAGGAGGAGGCGAGGTTCTCTGCAAAGACGGAAGCTCCTTCAGCCGCGGACGAGCACATCAAAATAGGCCCGTCTCAGACATTATCCTCGGTCTCCTCGCACCCATACTTGGCTTTGTCCAGTGCCGGGTAGTCCTCGGCGACATCTTCGATTGCATCCGAGACGGCGCTTATTAAGCACCTCGCCACGCCCGAGACCATCCCGGAAGTCGCCAACATGAAGCGACCTCCGCAGCGCACGGCGTCTCTCCTCGCGAAGCTCGCCATGTCCGCCTCCCGACGGCGAACCTGCTCCACCTCGCCTTCATCAAGGCAACCTCGACTTCGCCGCCCGGCCGCCGCCTCCTTCGCCCAGTGCCGCCGCCGACCGCCGCTGCCGCCGCCTCAATGGCCGTCGATCCGCCGCTTCGTTTGACGAGGTCCGGATCTTAGCCTCGCCTCGGATATTTTTGAGCAAGGAGGTATTCTCCGCCTCCACCTCCCGAGCATACCGGGCCACCCAGTCAATCGCTGAACGGCGCTTCTTCAAGTAATCCGATATAAGATCGGATACTTTTGACACCTCTGCCGCCACGCCCTCGAACCCCTATACAATATATACATCAGTCAAGAACACAATTTTATACTACAACACAAAGTATAAGGACAGTACAAAACCTCGGGAAAGAGACGAGGTACCGACTTGGAACCAATGATCAGACTCGGCCTCGGCAGAAGAACCGAGGACTCGTGGATTACATCCTTCACCTCTTCAAGCGCTTGAGTGGGCTGCGGTGAAGGGATCTCGAAGGCCCCACACTCATTTCGGGCATGTCCTCGAAATCCTTCAAGGTCAGAGACGGCGGCTCGGCCGCAGAGATCGGCTCGGCCACAGAGATCGGCTCCTTCCTTTTCTTCTTTTTTTCCCTCAGAAGGTTCACTACCAAGAAATACATAGGTCAGCATCAACACGTATAATCATGCAATAAAGAAAAAAAGAAGTAGGGGCCTCACCCTTCACCGACTCCACCCTGGAGGTAGGATCATAAGGGCTAAGCCCCGCCGCTGCAAGCTCGGCCTCGGAGAAGACCTCGTCAACAAGGCCAATTTTGTCCAGCGCCTCCTCCAGTCACCAAGCCCTTGTCGACAACACATCGGCGATCTTATCGATCGCCATGGAAACTCCATATGTCCTCGAAACCGATGTAAGAAGAACTTCTTCCGCCGGTTGAGATCTTCGATTTAATCTTGGCTTTGAATTTCCTACGGGTGATAGATAATACCACCCGAGCCGCCCCTTCGCTTGCAAAAGCAAGGACAAGCCCCAAGGTCAAAGGAAAATTATGCCTATAGGCATAGACACCTAGAGCGATCATATGCCGGAATGAGTTCGGCGAGAGTTGGGCAAGAGATAGGCCAAACATCTCTTCGAACTCAACGTATACATAAGGGTAAGGAAGACGAAGACCGCCTTGAGGTTGTCCTCATACACAAGAATAAAACCATCCGGAGGGCACAAGCCCTATCCTCCGGACGGGGCAACGAACTCAATATTAGAAGGAATACTATATTGAAAGCGGATATCCCTAATATCGAAATACCTAAGATCAAGAAAAGAAGACACTTTACCGCAATCCCCACCGGGGAATCGCAGACTACACTCGAGAGGCATGTGAATACGGTAAAAACAGTAGAGACACTAACGAATTAGACGGGAAACAGACACGATTTGACGCCAAAGCGACTCGTTATGAGAAAAGTAGCCATTACTTACTTTTGTTTATCGATGAAGAAGACAAGAAGCTTCAAGTCGCCAATGGCGCAGTAATAAGCTGCAGAAGGCAAGCGAGTTTTTGAAAACCGAGAAATGCGTATGCAAAGTGATAAGAGATATTGCGTATCAAGGAAGACATTCCCTAATATGCACTTTATCGGAATCCAAACGCCGCCAATTTAATGCGCATTAAATGCGTATCCCAAGGCGTCAAGACTCAAGAACGGCGGCGAAAATCCGTCTTCGGCCTCGCTTAACGCCGTCGGTGAAGCGGTCGAGAAGACCTCGGCTTAACGCCCGTCGTTGTTAAGAAGACTTCGCTTAACGCCCGCGGTGAAGTTAGTCAAGACCCGGCATAACGCCTCGTCGGTGAAGCGGGCCAAGACCTCGGCATAACGCCTCGATAGGTGAAGTTATTCACAAGACCTCGGCTTAACGCCCGACTGTGTCAAGCGACCCAAAGACATCAACTTAACGCCCGTCGGGTGAAGCCGGCCAGAGACCTCGCTTAACGCCCGTTAGGTGAAGCCATAAGACCTCGGCATAACGCCTCATTGCAAGAAGCCGTGACACCTCGCCGAGATACAAACAACAAAAGACCTCGGCAGACGCCTCTGAAAGCATCGCATACGATATACGACGCCGAAGCATTGACACACAAAGTCGACAATGAAAAGAATGTCAAAGATCATCCAAACCCGCTTCGTCACAACAACCCCAATCCAAAGATGACCTCGTTTTCTGCGTCTTTTGGGGGTTGTGATAGGATCTGCCCAACTACCGTGCCCCAAGATCGTGCCCAATACAAGTAACCCCGACATCAAGCTCGGCACGGACAAGTTCGGCCCATGAAGACTCCTAAAGTCGGTGGGAACGCAGAAGCTCACCATATCTAAAAGAATCCTAATTCAAGAGGATAGGATCTCAATCCTAGTTAGAGAAGACTTTGATTCGAGATCTAGGTCAATACATTGTGTATAAACAGAGGCTAGATTAGATGACATAGATTCATTCACTCTCTTTGTAATCGCTTCTACACTCTCAATACACATACTCTCTCTCTCGCCTGTGGACGAGATCTTATTCACGATCGAACCACGTAAATCTTTGGTGTTCTTAAGCATTTATTTCCTTTACAATTTAAGATCGATCACTACTTTTCTTGGCTCCTTCAGAAAATGTGTTCTAAAAAGTGCACACCTTCGTGATCTTTTGCTTTATTTAATCGTACTTCATTTATTTGGTTTTTTTGGCATTGTCGTTTTAGTTGAGTGATTGG
This sequence comes from Salvia rosmarinus, assembly GCA_036937905.1. Taxonomy (NCBI): domain Eukaryota; kingdom Viridiplantae; phylum Streptophyta; class Magnoliopsida; order Lamiales; family Lamiaceae; genus Salvia; species Salvia rosmarinus. The sequence goes on from CM072817.1 coordinate 38,561,373, forward strand.
TTGCTTTTGGTGATATAGCAATTTGCTCTTCCAGGAATTCGCTCTTATTTGTATTTGGAGGGTACCCACAGTACCGATTGGGGCTCACACAGTGCTTAGTTTACTTGCTGAGCCTTTGAAACAACAAACAGAAGTTCTCCATTCTACCGAGGATCATGATGTTTCTGAGAGTTTCAGAGAATTCCAGGATTGGGTATATCTTTCGCATTAAGTCTGGCTGTTATTGATATTATATAATCTCTATTGCTGACTCCTACGAGTTTGCTTGTAATAATCAGAGCGAGTACTTCTCTTGTGATGCAAAATACCGCAACTGGCTAAAATTCAAACTAGAAAATGCTGAGGCTTCACCTGATGAACTTTCACTTGAGGGAAAACGGAGGGAAGTCACTGCAGCTAGAGAACCTCGAGTCTTCACTTTCTCTGCTACAACGTGAGCTACTCCACTCCACATATCTTCATTTCCATTAATATAGTTAGAGAATTAGTCTAGATGTAGTTATATTGTTCTTGTAAAAGGGATCTTTTGTTTAGGGGTTTCATGTTGAGTATGTCCAAGGCGAGACGTCTACGAACTAACAGTTGTTCATACTTGTGATTGTCTTTCAGGAACAATGATCCTTGGCTCATTCCAACTCAAGATCATTTGTACAAATCCATGGAACCTGTGTACCTGGAACTGCATGCTACAGCTGTCTTATCTCTACGTTCCGGTGAGTGTATGACACTTGATGCTACATTGTGCACAGCATTGACAGGCGCCCTTTACTCATCGGTAAGCGAGGAGGAAGTTCTGCATCGAGAATTAATGGTAAACATTATAACTTCCATTTTGAAAATCTTTCCTCTGTTTTTAAGGAATTTGAGCAAAATATACATGCGAAATTGCTGCTCCCAAGAATTTATCTTTTTAAACGTTATTTGTGGCTGAGCTATCCTACTATGCTTTGGAGGAAGCCCAAACATAGTTCATGTTCATGTCATTTGCTTCCTTGCTGCTTGTCATGGATTGAGATAGTTATAGACGTGCGCCAGGACTGCTCTGTCCATGGCAGTTCTAGTCGTAGATGCTTATTGATCTTTTGAATTTGGGAAAGGGTTCATGATTACAAGGAAATCATAAAATATAAACACAGTTTAGCTGTTTGGCCTGCATATGAGGATAAATGGTTTAAGGAGGAGTGTGTTATCATTTCACATGGCGCGCTATGGCGGCCGCCATGGCCATAGCGGTCATGGCGGGTATGGCAGTCGTGGCACAAATGGCGGCCGAATTAGAATAATTTTTTTAAGTCATACCCAATCCAAACCGAGGCCTAGTCCACACTAAAATTAGGGTTTTATCTTATAAACACGACTTTTCCTCCTTAGCTTCAGACGAAATATATTCTACTCTACACCTAGACCACCGGCGACCATCGACACAGAGAGCGGACTTTCGGCCAAAGAGTTATTTTGAATTTTCAGAAAAAAAAATTCAGTTTAGTCAAACATAAATCTATTCTACTCTACACCTAGATCTCCATCGACCACAAATAGCATACTTTCAATTTTAGCAGACTGGTTTGAATTTTTCAAAAAATAAAATAAAATAGTTTCAGCAGATTAGTTGTTGTAGTAAATTAAAGTTCAAAATCTATTGCAAATTAAATACCTTATAATCTTATATATGTTAGAGTTAAAACAAATTCTTATATACTGTGATGAGAGAGAGAAAATATGCTTATTGTTGTTTATATTTCTTGTTTTCTTTTCTCCAACAGGTTATGCTTTCCTTTTCTAGAGTTCTAAATGAATCTATAAATCAAGCCTTAAATTTTGTAATCGATCATCTTTAAATTCATGTAAAATTATAAAATTAGGTGAATTTTATGTTATTTTCCAAATAATTTTAAGTGCAAATTTGTTTATAACAACCAACCGCAATCATTTAGGTATATTATTTTGTAGCTAGTGATACAAAAGATAATGTGGTTGAAGATGATGTAGAACATGAAGATCAATATTATTTTATTAATGAGCCATCCGAATGAGAAGATGAAGAAGGATTTGCTCCATTAGATGATAAGGAAGAAGATGATTATGTTAGGGTTGATGAGGAGGATTAGACTTTAATATTAGACATATTTATATTTATGAGTTTATGCTTTAATGTTTGTGTTGAACTTGAAACTTATGTTTTATCAATTTCTAGAGTTACAAGTTATAAGTTATAAGTTTTTTATATATATATATAGAGTGAGGTTCAAATAAGAACCAATTTTAACGTGAGAACTAAGAACCATACATAAGACGTTGAAGATTATGCACAAGATGGTATAAAGTTGTGCATAACGAAAACTTTCTAAAATTATTTTGTTGGACAACAATTTTAGAATGTTTTCGTTATGCATAACTTTATATGTTTTATTCATCAATTTTATACATTTGTGCATAGTTCTCATGTTCTCACAATAAAAATGGTTCTCACGTTAACCCTTCCCTATATAGATATATATATATATAGTTTGGTTCAAATAAGAACCATTCTTATCCTAAAAACTAAGAACCAAATGAATTAGATGAAGTTGATGAATCCATTGAGAAAGTTAATGAATTCAAAATTCGTAATTTTTCACCCGGTTCGAATCCCATGAGGCGAAAATTTTATTTTTGGATTCGATAATTTTCCAATGGATTCATCAACTTTCACCGTGAATTCATCGGTTTTTGTTCTCACAATAAAAATGGTTCTCACGTTAACCCTCCCATATATATATATATATATATATATATAGGGAGTGGATCAAATGAGAATCATATCTTTTTTGCGAACTCTGTGAACCATGAATAAGACGTTGAAGATGATGCGCAAAACTATTTTAAAGAGCTTATAAGCTCAGCCAAACACCCCTTTAGTCCATGCTAAAATCCACAACACTTTTCGTTGTGCGTAGACGTCCATGTCATCTTTTTCAATCGCCCGAAGAAGTAAGGCAACTTCAATAACTTTATGTCATATTGACATTAATTTACTTAATTACTACTTGTGGAATGATATTGAAATTGAGTTGAAATATCTTATTAAAGCAATTCATGAAGGATTGCTACAGTTTTAAATGAAAATATTCTTATTATCGACTCTAAAAGAGCTTCAATTGATTTTCCTCATGAGTATCAAATCAATTATATATGATATATTATCTAATAATCATATTGCATTGAATTTCAAATTAAAGTAATCAAATTATTATCAAGGTATGAATCCCCTTTTAAAATTAATGTCTTAGTATAATACCTCTAGAAGAGAAATTTTCATCTGCTAATTCTTTTATCACCATTCAAGTATACTTATACATGCTCTATAAAATATTATATGTATATTCCGTCAAACATACATATATAGTGCTAATAACTCATAATCAATTTATAAATTGGTATTGTTGATTCTATAATCCAATTCAAATTGTCTCTCCTATCTTTAGTGAGATACGAAATATGTACGAGAGTATGCGAGAAAATTCTCATTGGATTAATCATTCAAATTTTACGCATTATGAACTCGAAGTTTAACAAGTTATTATTCGCCAAAAGAATGACAAAATCCCATACACTTGTTGTACATGCACCATAAAGAATTGAAGTCCATTGTCGATGAAACAAATTTGTTGATACGCCCGACTCAAGAAGCGTGGAGACTTATTACATCTTGGTGCTAAAGATAAAAGTTATGTGGAATAAAAAATTAATTAAAAAAAAATTATATCACTTCAAATACCTTCCAAAGAGGATCGTCTTAAAGACAAAAATATCGATTGCATTTGCACATGCACGATAAAATCATAATACAAGAATTACGAACGACCATATCAAAATATTATGGAAATGATGAAATTATGGTTTTATTAAAGTTGATATGAATATGGGAGAAACGTATTATAGAAAAATTATAGTTGTTGATGTAGGAAAATCCGATTTTACCCTCTTCCCGATGATTTATCTTGGATGTTTAATTCATCATATATTGATTATATACCTAGCATGATCTATATAATTAACTGCAACACATAGATGTTTACTCTTGTTTACCTGTGAATTTCTGGGATATGAGATCAATGACAGACTCCAGCTTTGATCTTCTGAACTATATCCCGGATGTCTAATTTTCAATATTGAGCGAGAACAATCTATTAAGAATACTGTAAAATTTCGCCTCCTACTTTGCTCTATGCAATTTTTGAAAATCACAACAAATGATAGGATTAATTTCTTATTTTCTCTCACCTTGTATTTATAATGCATTCCTAGAACCCTATTTGGATAGGATCCTTGCATATCTAATAAATACAATAATTATTTTCAATCCCTGAATAAATCATATCTAAAATAATACATAAATCAAAACAGAGTCCTAGTGGACTCTTCATAGGAGTGAACGAATTTTTGGCCAGTTCCAGGCCTTGATGGGCCAGCCCAGGGATCAAATGCAATGAATAAAGATGGGTCTAAAATGAATTAATTATCTTATATTAAGCACAGAACATAAATTAATTCATAAACATTTTTTCATTCCACTAGACAATAAATATTGACTTACCCATTTATTACCGAAGTTGAGTCGGGCTTGCACTTAGACTTACGAATTCATGTATTTAAGATATCACACGTCCATTAATTATTTATAGTACTTTGACTGCTTAAAATAATTAATCTCTTTAATTCCTTAAGTAGTACCACTCAACCTTATTATTGTACTTGAGTTAACTCAACCTGCAGGGTTTAATACAATAAATCTTTTGAGCTCCTTAAGAGGACGTCATCATCCTAAATGGATACGGTGACTCAATATAGGTAACTAGCATAACATACTAGAACTGCCACCACCCAAGATGCGGAGAATATTGGGTTATCTCATGTAACCCTCACCCATAACAAGTCAAAGTGATGGTCAGTAACTCATACTTACCTAAATCTTACCAAGGTTTAGATCATCGTAAAGTTACAGAGATCTATGTTCTTCACGACAATCAGATAGAAGAACTCATCCCACTGTGATCCATCAATACGTTAAGATGTACCAGCATAGACAAGCAACCAAGTCAAGTAACTTCTTATCTATACTGCAGCCTATACCGATAAATCGTCCTCAAGTTGTCTCAGTTGTGATCCTTTTTATATCTCAACTAGCTTAAGCAATCATACAGACTTCTGTGATCTTCTATACACTATATGATCTAACTTTTGTATGAGATAATTGTACAACATATGCAATCAAGTAAATAATTCAGATAGGAGATTGTAATAGTGGTAATAGGAAACATTGTATACAAACTCAATCATTCTGCTTTCAGTATACAAATCCAATAGTTGACAACACTATTTTTCTCAATAATTGCTAGTACAATTTGAAATGATAATTTGTTTCCATAACAAATGACAGTAGTATGCCATAAGCACTAGATAAGAAGCTATTGAGGTGAGAGTGGACTCGCTAAATGTGAATAATGGGGTGGTGAAAATAGAGCTAGATTAACACCTCAAAGAGTTAAATAGAAACACGAAATGTATTATTCCATTATAGATTGATATTATGTTTTCTTATGTAAATATCTATAGCGATAATTATGAACATAGATATCCATTTAATTAGTGTCTTAATTATATTTATATATGTCATGGACGTGGATATATCTATGAAAGTCCCAGAAAAACTCAAGATTCATAAAATAAAGAAAAATAAAATCGTAACATGTTTGATATCAAGTTGGTACAACCGACTAAGTTAGAATCCTCAGGAAGAGAATATGTGAATTGTTTCAACTCATGTCTAAAGACGTAGTTTAAATTGAAAGATTTAGGTAAAACTAAATAGTGTCTCGACATGCATTGAGCATATCTCGATGGAGTATTTTAAACCAGTTGACCTACTTGAAGAAAGTTTTCAAGAGTTTTTCTATGATTATATCTCATCTATCTAGATACCTAATGATATTCGGATACTTGAAGTGAATAAAAAATATTTTAGGACGTAAGTTCCTTACTATGTGCCATTTGAGTACTAATTTATCGGGTTTAATATAGAATTTCAAGTTAACATACTAGCAAGAATTTGAAATAGTATTAACCATATTATTATTATTATTATTATTATTATTATTATTATTAGTATTATTATTATTATTATTATTATTCATGATGTTGGAATGTAAAGATTATTATCTTGAAGGAAATGATACCTTATAAATAATTTCAATATTAGACCTAGAAAGTTAAATAGTCGTGAAGGTCAAATGGTTATACTTTTTTTCCTTAATAAGTTTTTTCCCATTAGATAGCTTCCATCTTTCCGAATCTTTCAGCCATCAACGTGTACTGAGCCAGCAAATCGTCATTGTTGCACTCACATTAGCTATCTTCTTGGTTTCCTTTCTTTTGTCATTTGTAAGGGCAATGTCTTTGTTCGTCGACTTGAGCTTCTTCTTCGCACACATCGGCTTTGGAAAATTCTTCAAGACGCGTCGATGTCATACTCACAACTTTTAGTGCTAAGAAGAGTTTGTCGGTTTACATCTCATTGAAGCATATTCTTCAAGTGCTACTTGTGGAATTTCCGTTTGTAGTGGGAGTGCCCATAGACTTTCGTGTTGAAATCTCATTGATGATAGATGCGAATCTAAGTTCCATATCATCGATGGATTATCTCTTCTTTGTTTGAAGTTGTCAAACTTCTAACAAGCTATTGTCACTTGTTCCCTTTATCTCTTTCGAGCTCGCACAAAGGCTCTCAAACGCCACACATCTCTTTTGTTGTCTTGCATTTCATCAATTTCCTAGTGTGTGAGTTGGGAACTATTTCGAGATGATGATTTTAGCCGGGTTGTTGAGCTCATCCTACTTTTTGTCTTTGGAGGTGAAGTCACCGATCATTAAGCTTGAACTCGAGGTCTAATTTTTACTAGTTTCGTGCTAACTTTTTAATTTTCTTTGATGATGATTGGCCCATTAGTAACGACCTCCCACATGCGGCAATATTGTGCAGTGAGGTAGCTTTTGAGTGTGAACTTCCAAATCTCATAGTTGTTCTCTGCGAAGGTAGGGAGAGACGCCGACTGTTGTGGTTAGTTTCATCACAAAGCAAATATGCAGCTTGTATGTAAAATATATTATTTTATGGATCTATTCAGGTTTGAAGAGTCGATGAGTTCTTGAGAACAACCCGCCCGATACCAATTGATGGTCTCTTGGGATCATCTCTTGGTGTATGGAGGAGAAATACACCGATTAAGATAAATAAAAATTTCTTTTGATAAGACTAGACCTTCTACTGATCAGTAAATATCAGTTAACTAAAATCAGTTCAGTATTGTTGATCAGTTCAAGTACGATGAGTCTTGTACTTAGTGTATGAGTTAGCACTCCAACCAATTGCTAAGGTAGCTAGTTAGTTAGATTGATAACTAATGTGTTTGCAAAACATGGTGGTTATGTTTTTGTCTTTACTGAAAACTGATGCTGGCAGAAAACACTTAGTCAAATATTGATTAGTTAGTTTCAGTTTTTTTGTTAATATCAAACTGATACTGATAGAGAGTTTCAAAACAGTATGTAATGTTACGTTTGTTGAGGATGTTCAGTTCAATAATATGCAATTTAAAACGGTACTAAAAGTAAAGAACTGAAAGTAAATAACACTTAGTTTTTAGCGTGGTTCGGAGAGATCAACTCCTACGTCCACGGACTGATAAGACAGTCAATCCACTACTTGTGATTAAGTCTTGTTTACGGGTACAAGAGAAAATCTAAGTACTGAAGTTCACCTTATTAGTACCCCGACTAACTTGTCGTTCTTCCTATGCTTGTTGGTGCTAAGGAATCTCTAGCTGCTTACGGGTGCAATCGACCTTACCTATTGCTTACAAGTGTAAGATAACCAAGCTTTCAGCAAATAACACTTTGTTGCTTACTTACCCAACTTTTACTCAAACTTTTGAGGGTTTTGGGTAGAGGGTTTTTTCAACTAAAATTTGAGTTGTCACATGTCGACAACTCAAGAGTTCTAGGCTTATGATATTATAAGAAAGTATCCTAGAAAATAACAGAATGTATGCTAAAATTCTAAGCTGATAAATATATTTAAGCCATGAGGATTTAATGATGAAAATTTTTCGTCGAAATTTCTGGATGATGTCCTTAAGATATGAGCTCTGAGTGTTTTAGAATATTTCATTGCGCAGTGTTTCAGATTTTTTTCCAAATGTTGGATTATGCGCTTATTTAAAGAAGAGACGATGAATGGTGTCGATGGGAGGAACACCAATCACATCCATTTCCTTTTTCGTTTTAAATATGTTCATTTTAATCCTCGTATGTCATTTTTTGTGTCTGCAATATCGTACATCCGAGCTCTACAACTCTGAAAAGTAGCTCTGACTTATCGGGATTCTCTGCAGATTCGTTCTGACACGTTAAAAGTCAATCACTTAAGGTTTAAACTTCTTTGTATTTTTCCAGTTGAGTTGACTTTGTATTTCTTCAATACGTTGACTTCAGATTCCACCAGTTGGGCCAACTCATGTTTTATCGAGATGGACTCGCCTTTTATCGGTTTGGGACTCAATCTTCACGACACTTGGTTTGATGTAATTATCAACAATTTCGACTTCTTAGGTGTTTGTATGATACTTAGTCATTTTTCAGGCTTATTTGTCTTCAGCAACACTGACTCTTCGATCTTCTGACTTCAGTCTCAATCTTCAGAAGGCTGGTACTAATACTTCTATCAACACGGTTGGCTTCGGTACCGCTTTTGAACTCCTTCAGTATTTGGACTTATCCAAACTGGTAATTCTTATGTTGAAACCTGTCGATAAAAAGTTGACTCCCTAACATATAAGCAACACTAAATTACATCATCAATACAATCATAAAGAGATTTTGAAATCTGATCAAAATATTAAATTAAAACGGAATTTTCCATTAATTTATAAAATAAAACAAAAAATAAATAGAAGTTCCAAAATAAGAAGAAATAGCCAACTGAGTATTTGAGTGTACCGAGCAAATCGAATCCGATAAAAGTGGACCGACTTCCAATTATTGAATTTAAAATGCAAATTATACGGCTATTAAAGATAACCATTCTTTGTGGCTGGCTTATAATAATAAAGTAATTAAAAATCATAATGAATGATTAGACTGGTGTAGAAGTAAATTTAACAAAACCGATACTAATTCTAAATAAAAAAAAAAGTTAAAACAATTTTTTGGTCAAAATATAATTTAAACAATAAGTACTTTAATATGATTACATTGCGCTGCCAAATTGAAATAAATAAAGATTTAGATGGGAAATTATTCATAAAATATTTGTGGCACCAAGGTCGGAAAATCAAACGAGTTGGGGGGAAAGTTTTTTTGGATTGCGGCATGGAATAATTTAATTTGAATATAACAATTTGAGTAAGGAAATAAGTATATGTCAGTTTTTGATAGACGTATAAATGGTATATTCGGTAAATATAATAGGTATTGTATCATATGAAAGTTACACCTTACGAATTACTATACTGTATTTAATGCAATAAGGTATATAGATTGATATACGATCACATTTGAATACCATTAATGACATTTAGTTTATGTAATCATTTTTAAAATATTTTTAATTCTAATATAAAGATCATCAATTTATATATGTTGGAAAAAAAATCTAAGTTATTGAAAATTAATCTATCTTAAATATGTGTTTTGATTATATCCCAAAATCTCTTATGATTGTCTTGTTGATGTAACTAATGCTACTGATTTGTCCTAGAGTTAAGCGTTTTTGTTACAGATTTCAGCAGCAAAACTATCAGCTTAGATAGGTTCAAGACTGAAGGAGTTCAAGCAGTACTGAAGCTAGTCATACTGATAATAGTATTAGTATCAGTCATACTGATAGAAGCTCAACTGAAGGATCGCGTCTTTCGAAACTCAAGATCAAGACCGATGTAGGCTAACCAATGTCTGAAGAACTGAAGTATAGCTATGTTGATGAACATAGCTACTATAGTAAAGCCGAATCTCAAGATTGACGTCGAAGATTGAAGGCTTTTACGCAGTCAGATGCATCATACCGACTCGGTGTCTGAAGTCGACAAAAGACGGAGTCTAACTTGCTAATAAAGATGGACCGCCTCGACCGCCCAACTCAAGTCAATCGATAAAACACGTAGTCAACTCAATCAAGAAACACGAAGAGATTAAGCGCGAGTGTTTGACTCGCCACGTATCTTAATGTATCCGCGAAGATCTTGTCATGTCGGAAGATATTTTCGAGTTGCAGAGCTACATCAGATAATGATTCGCACCTGACAATGACGTAAGATGATTCTCAACAGAATAATTCAAATGATAAATGTAAGAATCGATTGGTGCTCCTTCTAACGACACCGATCATCATCATCTCTATAAATACATGCATAATCCAATATTTGAAGGTTATCAAAACGTTGCGTAGTTGAAATCTCAAGCATTCAAGCTTAAAGCTCAAGAACATTCAAACAAAGATTTCAAAGAAGAAAGTATACAATGTAATCGATAAATCTCAAGAGCTCACATATATTTATCACCGAGATTTCAAAGATAGACTTTCTTAAATCTAGGATATTCATCTTCAGATATCTTAAGCTAGACACACCGAGTTTATCGCATGTGATAACGCATATCCATAGCTAGAAAACCCTCCACGAAACCCCAAAGTTGAGTAGAAATTTGGCAAATAGGCAACGAAGTGTTAGTTCTTTGAAAGTTTTATCATCTAGCACCCGAAGCTAGAGGTTAAGTCATCGCATCGTAAAGCAGTTAGTAGTTTCAGCACCAAAGAAACGTGGGAGGGACGCTAAGTTACGCGGAGACTACAAGGTAAATTCAATATCTAGGTTTACTTTATACCCGAAAATAAGACTTAATCTAAAGTTAGTGGATTGACTAAGCAATCAGTTTGTGGAGGTAGGAGCCGATCTCTCCGAACCATGAAAAATTTAATGTGTTATTTACTTTCTGTATTGTCATTTATATTGCATGTTATTGAACTGTCATCTGCAACACACTGTAGCACAACATTATTTTGAAACCATCTATCAGTATCTGATTTATACTAAAGAGATATAAACTAAAAACTGACTAATCCATAATTGACAAAGTATTTTAATCAGTTTCAAGTTTCGATTATCAATCCAACTAACCAAATTGCCTCAATAATCAATATATTTGCTAATTGATATCACACGTAAAAGACATCTTTTATTTGAACTGACTAACAGTATTGTCATCAATAATGGACTGTCAGTCAACTGACCATCAACACCCAATAACCAGCCAATCTTGTTGAACGAAAAAGTCTTAAAATTTGCTTAATTTGTGTATTTTTCCCTCTCCCCCTATTCATCGGTACATATTCAGCGAGACTCATCAATATATTACATAAAAATCAAGTTTGATTTATACATTTTGAACTGGTTAAGAAAAAAAAATAACCCGACAACAATTGAAGAGGTATTCAAATAAAATAAAATAAAAACTAAGAAAAATACTTAGATTATATATTTGCGATATTTATGTTTTTTTTTTAAATTAAAAAGATCGGAATGATAATAATGTAGATTATATTCATCCAATTGTTTTTTACTGTAAAATTGTCAACGTCATAAGGAAGTGAATTTATAAGTTTTGTGCTCCGTGTAAACTACAACAGAATTGGTCCCCCCGAAAGAAATTCAACATATAAATAGTCATATAATCACATAGATATAAACCACCTGTAGTGATCGAATTCTAGAGTCAATATTTGTATAATCCGTAAAAGGGATGGAAAATACTTCCTCCCTCTCATAATTTCCTTTATAGTTTTTTTTGGGATATCCTTCAATTTCTTTTTTATTTCATTTATAGAACTATCACTCATATTTATTACCCTTAATAATACTTTTTATTTACATATTTTATCATTCATGCTCCATCACTATTTATCTTTTTTTACCATCAACAATCTATTTATTTATATCTTTTACCATCTATGACTCATCACTATCTAATTTAATATTACACTAATATGAGATCCTTACTCTACTCATAATACATTCAACAACTTTTATTAAAATTCGTACCTAATATTCTTATTTAGAAATTTGGAAAGGAAGGGAGTAATAATTATGGTGGCTTTATTGCCACTCAAATCTTTTCATAATGTAACCTTTTCCTGTTGTTCTATTTTCTACATTTTATTTTAATAATGAAGTGACATTGCGTGAATAATTAAATCCAGCTAGCATTCGGTAATAGCAACTCCAGCGGTTAGCTGAGCCACTAAATTTATTGCGGATTTGCATGCTCCAACTTATCTAAATTTCTATATTAAATTTAGTGTGGGTGTGGGGTGTTTCATGCATTCTTTTTATATCATTTAAAATATTTATTATTTATCGTAGTTAGAATTTATGTATTCTTTAATATTAGATTTAGTATGGAGTGTTTCATGCATTCTTCTATTTTATATCATCTGAGATATTTGTAAATTATTTATCTTAATTATAATTTACGCAGTCCTCTTTTATTTTATTGATAATTTCGAATTGGACTATAATTTTTATTTTTAATTAGATTTATTTAACTAATCATATCAACAAAAACAAATCAGTTATTAAAGAAACACAATCTAATAATTGAGCTATATAGTGCATGTATATGATGTGTTTTACTTGTAAAATATAATAACATATTCTATTGTCAAATATGTTTACATATCAAAAGATTTAATATAATACAATAAAACATATAGTGCCGACGGAGGGTTATAGGGGCGGGGGCAATGGGAATCGGCGCATCGCCGATACTTTGGAAAGAAATAGATATATGACCGTAATTATGTATTTAATATTTATAAACTTAAAACAAATTCTATAAATTCATCGTTGTTAACAATTTAATTTAAAAATCACTTATTTTCATTAATTGGTAATTTATAACATTAAAATTACTACATCCTCTATCTACGATGTTGTATCATTCATGGATAGATGCAGTTTTAATAAAACTATTGGTGAAAGATTGTTTGAGTGGATAAATAGTTCTATCGTGCTAGGTTGTTAGTGGTAGGAACGGTTTCTTAAATAACTAGTGATTGACATGTTAAATAATAAGGAATAGTATCATAAAAAGGAAAGTTATACTCTTTTAATGGATTATGAATAAGATAATTATAATACATTTATCGCGATGTAGATAGACTATGTTATTGAATAATTAATTTATTTTGATTGGATCATCTATGCTTCAATGAATTGTAGTTGTATTAAATGATTAAAGTTTGAAGATATGAATATTGAGGCACAATTCGAAAGCAAATTGAGTTATAAACAATTGATTATTAGTCATGTTATAGTTAATTATGAAATATTTATAGTTCTCACATCATTTTTCTTGGTTAAGATATACTCCCTCCATTCTTTTTTAAGTGTTCTATTAGTATTTTTTTCATATTTTTTAATAAGTATCCAGTTTGTAATTTGAGAGTACAATTATGATATATTTTCTATTTATCCTTATTTAATATTCTTGAAATTTGATAATTAGTTGTATGAATGTATTTATTATGATAATTAATGAGGTTATAAATGTAAATTTACTCACTTCTGGTTTTGCGATTTCGACGACTTGTGATGATGACACTTGAAAAAGAATGAGAGGAGTATGTTTCTTGTTCGCTATTCAATATTGTTTCATTTTTATTTGATGGATTATTCTTATAACAAAATGTTCCATATTTTAAATGCTTCAACTTCATCAGTTGATCTTTTTTATTATTTTCACGTAATAAAAGAAAGATTATGGTTCTAAATTTATTTTAAAGTTCTACTTATGTCTTTTAGGGTTTATATATACATATATATATATATATGTGTGTGTGTGTGTAAATAGGAATAAATGACCAAATTCATAACACATATGCAGTAAATATCCAAACTCATAAAAAGATGCAGTACATACCCATTTATTAGTTAATGGTCTAATTTACCCTTACTTTTTCGTTTCTTTTCTTACATTTCAGTCTGCATCTCTTACATATTTCAGTCAGTTCTTAGATTTCAGTAAAAATTCAATACGTTTCTTTGATTTCAGTGTGAATTGATAGTTGTATTTTATTTTATTTTGGAGTTAACGAAATATCATGATTTGATTCAACAATTGAAAAGATATTCATTAAAATTCGATCGGTTTTATACAAAATTCGATCGGTTTTATACAAATTCGATCGGTTTTTAACAAAATTCGATCGGTTTTTTGACAAAAATCAAAAATTTAAATTACAAAAAAATCAAAAATTTAAATTACAATTGAATAACCGATCGGTTTTATTGAAAAATCGATTGTTTTATGATGAAGGAATTAATTTTGCATAAAACCGATCGGTTTTATGAAAACACCGATTGGTTTTATGCAAAATCATTCCAATTTATATTTAAATTTAGTAAAATTAAATTATTAGAAAATTTAAATATAAACCGATCGGTTTTATCGGTTTTATGGAGAATCAATTGATTCCCCATAAAACCGATCGGTTTATAAAAAATAATTCAATTTATATTTAAATTTAGTAAAATTAAATTATTAGAAAATTTAAATTTAAACCGATCGGTTTTATGGGGAATAAATTGATTCTCCATAAAACCGATCGGTTTTATGGGGAATCAATTGATTCTCCATAAAAACCGATCGGTTTATAAAAAATAATTCAATTTATATTTAAATTTAGTAAAATTAAATTATTAGAAAATTTAAATTTAAACCGATCGGTTTATGGGAATCAATTGATTCTCCATAAAACCGATCGGTTTTATGGGAATCAATTGATTCTCTATAAAACCGATCGGTTTATAAAAATAATTCAATTTATATTTAAATTTAGTAAAATTAAATTATTAGAAAATTTAAATTTAAGCCGATCGGTTTTATGGGGAATCAATTGATTCCCCATAAAACCGATCGGTTTATAAAAAATAATTCAAATTATTTTTAAATTTAGGAAATTTAAATTATTTAAAATAAAATTTAAATTCAATTTGAAAATCATAAAATCGATTTTATGAAGAATGAATTGTTTTTCATAAAGTCGATCGGTTTTATGAAAAAACCGATCTGTTTTATGAAAATCAATTCAATTTTTTTTAAAATTTAGAAAATTTAAATTATTTGAAAATAAAAAATTAAATTCAATTTGAAAATCATAAACCGATCGAATGAATTGATTTTTCATAAAATTTTACTAATATATGATTTGAAATATGATTCATTTTTTATAATTTACAGCTTTATTTCAGGCTTTATTCACGTGAAGTAGTATTGATTGATGAGAAATTGGTACTAGTTCACTATTAATGTCAACTCATGCCATGTGATTTTAGATCGCTTCACTCACAATTGATGTGAAATTACCGCATCACTTCTACTATCCACTACTATCCGACATACATCGATAATTGATATGAATTGATCATCAACACTTTTATCAATTTTCTCATCATTCATACAATCAATTCATCGCTCAATAATTGAGTGAATTACAATCTATAAAAGAGCAACAAAATCAACATAACACACAACATATATACATTTCGTTACCAAGACACAAAAACACACATACAATTTGGAAGTGAAGGCATTTCGGCATCAACACAATTTGAGGTAATATATAGGTTTTATTTTAGTAATTTCAAATACGTTTGATATCCAGTTGGATTTTCATTTAGAAGAATCTATATTTACTTCATTTTTTATTTGTTATAGATGGAGAATTGGAAATTGATAAATGTCAAATACGGGGGATACTTCGAGGGGTGTATCTACCATGACGGTGTTGAGCACGTTCTTCAAATTCCTAATCTATCCATATCAAACCTCTTATACAATATCACTCACTGATGCGCCAAATTTTTCGAGCACAAATTTCCAATTATTTTATATATCTATGTCTCGATATGGTCGATTAGTAAAATCTCTATTGAGTATGCATAATCAATCGTTCAATTGTGCGGAAATGAATCATATCCTACGGTATATGTGGTTCACATTGTTACGAACAATGAGTTTGGATCACAACAAGAACCCTACGCTCCTTCGCTCGATTTTCCTCACACTTCATCCTATGGAAATATTGCACTGCCATTCAAATTGATGAGTCGATCGAACAAATCCAGAGGTCAAGGCCGTCTCGATTGGTTTGGTGATTCTTATATAGGAGATCAAAATTTTGCTTTAGGTTCGTGAGCCACACAAGGAGAACCTACCACAGTAGTGCCACCCCAACCAAATACCGTTATCAAACAGTAATCGATGAAAGTGGTTCGATTATATTCCGTAGATCGAGACCGATTCGACGCAACGGAGGACGTAAGACGAGGAAACGCTTATAAAATTTACATTTCTTGATTTTGCAGTGGATCCGTCGAGAAGGCGGATTGGAAGATCGATGTCGTTGATAAATCCCAAAGAATAATCCGATGATGACATCCAGATCGATGCAAATGAACTAACCAATTGGTTAGTTCCGGTTATTCCATCGACGCTTCGCATCACTTGTGGCTCGTGATCCGCGAATAACAAGGGAGGAGAATTGAGCCAAAATTTTATTACTACAACAAACAAGATCTATGTCTTCTTTGTTGGAATTTGGCATATCGCAGCAGAGGCGTAATATACAATGAGGCGCTCGAGACACAAAATGCGTTACATTTCGATGCAAGTGCAGACAATGTATTTTTCAATTACGTACACGCGACATGGGACCGCCTGGGAGTCCGTGAATTTACTCCCGAGCATACATGCCACCGTGATTCGAGTCGAGTTGCTCCGGTTAAGGCACATGCAAAAGTAGTGGCGCGATTTTTGCTAGGAAAATGCGAAACGATGGTGAAATAATGAAGCTAAAGTCCATTATGGCGGAGCTGCAACGTGATTTTGGTATCCGTATCAGCTACGATGTCGCACTCACGAGCACGAAACACCGCAATTGATATGATATACGGTAACCATGATGAATCATTTCGGTTGTTGCAAGTATCTCTATATGTTGCGGCAAGCAAATCCAGAACATGCATGATTTAGATGTGGGGTCCGATGGCGATTCAGCACTTATTTGTTGCTCTTGCATCACCACGGTATTTCTACTTTGGTCAAGACCTGATCGTAGTTGACTTGAACTCACCTAAAAGGCCGGAATAAAGGTATTTTATTTCGCCGTGACGGCGATGCCAATGAGCGTGTTTTCCGTTGGCATATGGTGTTGGGCCTATTGAAAATGATGAATCGTGGATTTGGTTCCTCGCGGGTTCGCAGAGCGCTGGTCCAAACAATTCCCTATTGATCGCCTCGACGCACATGTCTCCATAGCAAACGCTATAAGCATCAGATTTCGATGCTTTCCACGGCTTATGCTACTATCATCCGCTTGGTAAGATTAAGCATCATGGTGGCGATGTGGCGAGCATGTACCACAAAGTCGCATATGCATACCAAAGAATGAAAATATGAACAGCTATGTCTCATATAGAAAGCATGAGCCCCTGACTCATCGAAGTTGATTAATGTCGACCACATAGGTGGGCTCGATCACGTTGTCTCGTAAGTCGTTACGTTTTCTTACATCGAACGCGGCCGAGTCATTCAACAAGCGGTTGTTGTGGGCAAGACGCCTTCCAATTTGCTCGATGATCAAGCAATCGATTGATTATTGAGGGATGGTTCACCGATAGACGAGCAATGCCCAACGGTGAAGATAGCCCGAGTGAAGTGGCGACAAAAGCTTAGTGCGAAATGGCAAAAGTCGTCGTTACACTCGGAGGAGAATTACGATCGAAGGTACAAGATTGTCGATGGCGACAGTAACCTATGTGGTCGATCTTGAACAGCAAACATGCCCCGCAATGAATTTGATCTAGATGGCTTGCCGTGTTCACACGCGATCGCCGCAATTGAGTATGTTTTATTTTTGTTTATATATAATAAGTTTTATGCTTATAATATTAACTATGTCTTGTGTGATAGTGAATCGCGAATCAATCTTAGATTATGTGGAGACCTATTACACGAAAGAAACTTTAGTGGAGACGCATCACCACGCTAATCCTCTTCCAAACCTATGTGATTGGGTTGTACCGGAAGAAATAGCTCACGTGATTGTCATGCCACCTCTTGTGCAACGACAAGTCGGACGCCCAAGATCGAGTCGAATTCCATCCGGGGTGAGAGAGGCGGGCGAAGACGCAATACTACCCAAGAAGGTGAATCCTCGAGCAGCAGACGCCGAGCACCAAAAAGATGTAGTCACCGTAGGAGTTGGGACATACGAAAGAAGGTGTCCACAACGTGTTGAGCTATAAGAAAGTGATTAATGTAATTTACTGTGATAAATTGTCATTATGTTTTAGATATGTAAAACTGGTTGAAATAATTAATTGAGATCCATTGAAATTTCTGATAGTAGTGGATAGTAGAAGATTGAAATTTAAATTAAGATTGAAGATTAAGTCTAAATAATTAAGATTGAAATTAATAAATCTAAATACATGTTCAACCACGCCTATATTACATGAGATGAAATTAAAAATCTCTATGCATCGCCTACTAGTCGATGCTCTTCCTCTTCCTCTCGGATTCTTGTATGGCTCACATAACTCAAATATATTTCCACCTATTTTATGTCTATATGCTACAACCGCATCACTAGACGCATCATGCTCGATACTCGGTGAACCGTAAATAAGACGTTCTCTGATCATGCATGCAAATGGACCATCACCGAAATCGCCTTCCGGTCAAATACCAAGGATCAGCTCGTGTAAAATCGCTTTATTGTTCCATGGTGGTATTCGGTGGGAGTTATTCTCGAACCATCTAGTGAAGATCAGAAGCTGCCGCAATAATCTATTCAGGCACACGAAGTCCATCATCCTCGCATCCACTTGATCCTGGTCCATCCGCCAAATACGCGAGTCAAACAAAGACGCAATGACCGAGTGCATATCCACGCCGACATATCACAAAACGCCGATGACGCATGGGATGATGATCTATAAAATTAATATTTAGAGAAAATAAACAAGTAAAATTTCAATTTTTGCAACTTATTGTATTAAATAGGTTACCTGTGTGGCACGTAACCATGATCTATGACCGCAAAGCCGAGGACAACCGTCATCCAATGCGATGGTGGCTGCCATACGTAGCAATGCTCTCGGGGTAATGATCAATGGTGTCTCACGACGCCTGTAATGTAGATTTAAAGCGTTGCGTATATCTCGGACCATGAATTTTGCGTAAACATCTATTCAACATTGAAAATTAATTAATTCCGGATACTACACATATATAATATATATTGATTGTAGGGTCGCTTATTGGATATCGATATCGATATAATCGAACCGAACCGATATCCATCGGTTTTGTATCCAATAACCGAAAATGGATATTTCGATCGGTATCGATAATGATTGATGATATTTCGGTTATCGGCATACCGATAACCGAACGGGTATACCCGAATAACGAAATTAAATAATTATTAATTTATTATTTTATTATTATTAATTAAATACAAGTTAATTAGTTAAGTCATATTAATAATAATAAATCATAACTAATAAGAGGTGAGATAATTTTGGGTATCCAAAATCATAATAAATAATAGATCATAATAATAAAATATAATAATAAATCATAATTAAATACAAATTTAATTTTTTTTTTCGAATTGGATAATTTTGGGTATCCATTAACCAAACCGATTATCCAATCGGTTAATCGGATAACCGATTATCCAATCGGTTTCGGTTTCGTTATTGGATTTGTATACTATCGGTTTCGGTTAGCTAATCGAAATTTCGGTTTCGGATAACCGAAACCGATCCAATAAGCAGCCCTAATTGATTGTATTAAAGACACAATACTTACGAAAAAATCAAGATCAAGGATGATTGTGTTATGAGAATCCACCTATCCAATAAGTCGATCCGGTATCGAGTCTCGTCCTCAAATACATCATGAATAGATCGACCATCCGCAAAATTATTTTAGGATACATATCAATATAAGTAGATGTACTTCAAAAACGAAGCATGTTGTATAAAACGCATTTACCCGAACATCAAAAGGCCTCTCGGCTTCGATACACGAACCATCGAACTCGAAGTCGACAACAAGACCGAACAACCACCACCGTGTCATTTTCATCATCAACAAACGCGGTAGTTTATCAATACATCTTCGGATAATGGACGTGGGAACGGGCTATTCACATATGGTGACCTCATTGCACCGAAGGTCTCCGTGCCCGCTCACCTCTCCAAGCCCAACTACAAACATTTAAGCATATGAGTCATTTGTCAGAAATGAAAACATAACAAATATAATGAAATATTATAAACCGCCAAATATGAGACTTAATAGTTACATGTTGCTCCAACAAGGTCAGATAGCTCGAAAGTCCGCCTCACCACGCTCGAGGCGCCGATCACTAAATAGGTCCATCCGGATGGAATGATGAGATGCAGTTCAGGATCGAACCATGGATCTGGGAGAGTAGCGGGGGTATCACTGGGCGATGTAGGGTGGCTCACCGGCTCAATATGTCCACCGCCTCGATGGACATCTGGACTAGGCCGCCGCTCGATCTTCATCTCGACCGGGCCGCTGCCCCGATCTACATCTCTCATCGTCGTCATCATCGGATGGCGTGGGTCACGAGGTGCGGGTGTAGACGTTTCAAGACTATGTGCACAACCACATCGAGTCTTCTCTAAGAAACTTTCAAACCATTTCTTAATCTTAGAATCCACTTATCTTCGATAGACTTCTCGATGCGTCGCCTCGCCTTCACTCTCCGAATATTTTCCTGAATAGTTTCTCGGATCCAACGACGATCGATTTAACTAAGACGCCCGTGGTGCTCACCACCACCACCGATGAAGAAGAAGAAGAAGAAGTTATGCCTTCATGTTTCCCGTATCCCGCCTCTCAACAGATCGACGGCTATCCACATATCGCCTTGGGGCTCCTCAAGAACCGCAATCTCAACAAACTCACCGACGATGTCCTCTCGGCCGGGTTGAAGGTGGAGCCTCTACGTCGCTCATAACTCTCCATCACGGGCGGGCGTGTCGACGAGTGAACCGCAATCCTTCTCTCAATGGGTTGCTCGGCCTCGTAGTGCACACCGAGTGGATAAGGGTATGAGATGATTGCAAGTAAGAGGAGAAAAGCTCGCCTCGCCGGCCGTGATCTCAATAAAATAATTTTCCTACAATAATGCAATAAATTAAAACATATCAAGAATCGAATAATAAATATATAACAACATGATATATATAATTTATAAATAAACTAGTAAACTAATATATTTAATACCTCTCGCTCAAACAGGTCTCAGAATCTAGCAACGTCAGTCTACCTAACGCCCACCTTCGAATCTCGGATGCAAGCCGCCATTAACATTCTTTCCCGCTATATCGCCCAAGTCGGTATGACCTCAAGCAACCAAACATATAACACCCGGTGGGTCCGTAAAATGGTACTTCCTAGTTGATTTACAATGTTTCAAATAGTACTTCAAAATCGATATGAGTATGCACCCACGGAAATCGGCCAAAAGCATCCAAATCATCAACTAAGGCCCAAACCGGCCAACCAAGGTCTTCAAGCATCATATGCAAACACCATGGCATAAAGCACTAGAATATGTGCAGCTCGAGGTATAAATGACCATCCCGGTCATTAATGTCGATGTTGCGAGAACCTATCTAATAGTTCTGCAATGTCATTTGTCCGCCACGACAAAATGTCATGTAGACTTCACAATGTCGCAAGTCGTAATCTACGGATGTATCAAATGAAGACGACCCAAACTGCAGCCACCACAAGCGCATAATCTCTAATAGAAAACAACGCGCTCTTTCATTAATATAAAATAACATCTCGCTTACGCTCTATCTCAAGGAAACAAGACATGGTGTATAACCATAACGCACTTATTCCCGGCTTATAATCTATGAAGTGACCAAAACATCCTCCTAAGAATCTATCGAGTAATGGTCACCACCAACTTCAAGCAACCTTGTCTTAACATAATCTAAATATTCAACTCTATAATAAGTGGTGATCGCCAAGGTATATTAATTGTGTCGGTCTCAAAAATATATGATCCTGTTTTAAACAATAAATAATAAAAGAATAATTAATCAATAAACAATACATGAATAATGCAATAATTAATCTAAACGAATTATGCAATAACTAATCTAAACGAATTATGGAATAATTAATTTTCTAAACGAATTATATCCAATTATCTAAACGAATTATACAATAATTATATCAAATTATCTAAACAAATTATGCAATAATTTATCTAAACGAATTATCCAATAATTATATCAAATTATCTAAACGAATTATGCAATAACTAATCTAAACAAATTATACAATAATCATATCCAATTATTTAAACGAATTATGCAATAATTAATTAACCAATAATTATATTCAATTATCTAATCATTTATCCAAACGAGTTATCCAATTCGAAAGAAACAATAATAAATCTAAACAAAATATAAACAATAAATTAAAAAACCGATCTAAATTATGCAATAATTAATTATCCAATAATTATATCTAATTATCTAAACGAATTATGCAATAATTTATCCAAATGAATTATCCAATAATTATATCCAATTATCTAAACAAATTATGCAAGCAATAATTTATGTAAACGAATTATCCAATAATTATAACTAATTATCTAAACGAAATTAATAATTTATCTAAACGAAATTAATAATTTATCTAAACAAATTATCTAAACGAATTATCCAATAACGTTAATAATTTATCTAAACAAAATTATGCAATAATTAATTATCCAATAATTATATTCAATTATCTAATTATTTATCCAAACGAATTATCCAATTCAAAACAGACAATAATAAATCTAAACAAAATCTAAACAATAAATAAAAAACCGATCGAAATTTTAAAAGTAAGTAGCAAAACCATAATACCGATCGAAATTCATCAAATATGCCATATATATCCAATTAGTAATACCGATCGAAATTTGCATCAAATATTACATATATTCAATTATCTAGATTACGCAATAATTATCCAAATTATGCAATAATAAATCTAAACAATACCCATCGGTTTTTTTTGCAATAATAAATCTAAACAATTCGAACTGAAAAAATAATAAATCTAAACAAAATTAACAATAATAAATCTAAACAAAATAAATATCATAAATAATAATAAATTAAAAAAAATCACAAACAACAATAATTTATCTAAATTCCAAAAACCGATCGTGTATATGGTAATACCGATCGGTATTACCATATTATAAACAATTTTCTAATCGATTTTTTGCAATTTCACAGTTTTTGTAATTTCATAATTTTCCATGCGTTTTACCTAAATCAAAATTTAATCAACCTAAATACATCAAAATTTCGAATAAACTTACTTGTTGTTGAGACATAGTCGCTTGTTTATGGATTTTGTATATAAAATCGAAAGAACCGAAATTAATGAGGATGAAGAGAAATGTGAGAGTTTGAAGAGAAATGAAGAGAAAATTTGAGGACGAAGAATGTGAGAAACCGATCGATCGGTTTGTTTGAATAAATAGATAGAAATGAGTTAAAACTTGAATTATTGGTGGTTGGTGCGGAAACACTGCGCGGATTACGTGTGATGATTACAAGAATGGCGGGAAGTTAACAAGACTACGACATCTGTGGATGGATGTAGACCCATGAGGTGTGGATAATGGGTGGCGTAATTTATTTGGTAGTATTCGAGGGTGGGAGAATTGATTATAGTCAACAAGATTCTCCCTCTTTTTCAGTTTTTCACAGTTAATTTGTCCATCTTTTTCCGTTTTTCACAGTTGTTTCAGCCTTTTCGTTTCAAAATTTGTAGCATAATAATATTTTAATGGAATGGGTATATCATGCATGTTTTTATCAAATTGGATATATACTGCATACCATTTATGAGTTTGGGTAATTTAATTTCCTTCTTTATATATATAGAGAGGTTGGTTATAGAGGGAACTACCTCTTAGACAAGAACTAAGAACCAATAATCATCATTAGATTGAATAAGATCGGATGACTCATAACTATTTAATGATAAAAATAGTCAAATCCCTAAATTTTGCTACTTAGATCTTCCACATTCTATTCTTCGTTGTTCGTGTAATTCATGTTATTGTTCATGTAATCATATTTTTTGTGTATGTTATCACATTCCAATTAATTGTTAAGTTCATGTAATTCATGTAGGGATTGCAATCGACCAGCGGGTATCCAATACCCGCGGGTATCCGCCCGATTATTCGAGGGTTTGGTGTGCATTTCATACCCGCGGGTACGTTCGTGGTTGAAAACTATGACCCGTTTACTTCGCGGGTACGAAAATGGTTTGGCAATACCCGTACCCGCGAAACCCGTATACCAGCGAATTCTACCCGCGAATTACCCACGAACCCGCGAAAAACTTTTCGTATAATTGAAATAATAGAACTTGATCTCCCCATTTATTATTGTTAAATTGGATTTGAACTTTCATTTAGTGTTGATTTGTGGATTTGAATTTTCGTTTTGTTATTGATTTGTGGATTTGAACTTTATGGATTTGAATGTGGAATTGTGGATTTGAACATTATGATTTATGAATTTGTTAGTGATATTTTCGTGTTTTTTGAAATGCTTGGTTTTGCGGGTCGTGGGTGGTCCGCGAGTGAAGGTTTCGCAGGTAGTCCACGGGTGGCAGGTGGCGGATACCCGTCGGATGGCGGGTTCGCGGGTATCCACCAACCCGTGGGTACCCGCGGGTCGCGGGTATGGTGTGAATCTCCTACCCGTCGCGGGTCGCGGGCGGGGATCATTTTTGCGGGTACGAAAGTGGTTCGGCACTATCCGTGCCCGTCCGACCCGATTGCCATCCCTAAATTCATGCTGATGTGTATGTAATCGTAGTGATTATGTATATGAGAACAGTTATCATAAACGAATATATAAAATCCATTAATTATAGAGATAAACAGTTACTAATTAAAATATGAGGATAATAAATGATTTATAATTAATCTTGATCGTTAGAGTATAAAAATGGATGACAACATTTAGTTCTTAGTTTTAAAAAGTTGAAGTTTTCATTTGATCTATTCTCTCTCTCTCTCTATATATATATATATATATATATATATATATATATATATGAGAATGCTAAATTGATAACTATTTTTATAATGGTAACGTGATAATCAAAATTCTTTAAAGTTGATGAATTATTTGAAAAATTATCGAATTCAAAAAATAAAATTTTTATCTGGATTCGAACACGGATGAAAATTCAAAATTTTTGATTCAATAACTTTCTTAATGAATGTATTAACTTTCATAATGGATTTATTTTGTTCATAGCAAATTTTCATAATTTTTAACTCTCCTTAAAAATAATTTTTATTTGAGCCCCATATATATATATATATATATATATGTGAGTGTGTGTGTGTGTGATGAGATTTATTTATTTATTACATAAAGTTTGTGTCAAATAAATTTTACAATTATACAATAATGTGTGAACCGCACCAGAAAACTACTAGTATAAGAGGTGGTCTCTTGTGCGCGCCCGCGCACAGTGAGATCACCTCTAATTAGTTAATTAATTAATCCTAATTAATTAGTTAATTAAGTAATCCTAATTAATTAATTAATTAGTTTAAATTAATTTTAATTAAAATTAATTAATTTAATAAAGTTTAATTGTAAATTAATAAATAATAATTTTGAATTAATATATCTTAATTTTGAATTAATAATTAATAAACTCTAATTGTGAATAATAAACCCTAATTTTGAATTAATAAACCCTATTTTGAATTAATAAACCCTAATTTTGAATTAATAAACCCTAATTTTAGAATTAATAAACCCTAATTTTGAATAATAAACCCTAATTTTGAATTAATAAATCCTAATTATAATTAATAAACTTTAATGAATTAATAAAACCTAATTAAAAATAATAAATTTTAACTAAAATAATAATTATAATTGATAATTAATATATCTTAATTAATAATTAATAAATTAAATTATCTAATTAATACTGTATTAAAACAATTTTAATGTGAGCGCGCATGGTGAGTGCGCGCTCACAGGAGTGTTTGTCTAAGATAAATCACCTACGAATATACAAAATTTACGACAAAACCCAAATAATGACAAATTATGAAAACGTGGCGCGCAGCTCCCTCCAACTCACAATAAAAGTAGCATATTCGTCGGAATGTACTATCATGCTCCTGCTACCGACTTTCTTTCTCTTAAAAATTAACTAATTCAACATTCACGTATTTTTATTCTAGCCATTTTAGGAAGGTGTTCTATTTATTTTGTTTTTAATTGTAACTTTTAACTTTTGCTAACCATACGAGATTTGTGAGGTCCGTATATTCTAATATAATAATACAAAAATAGTGCGAGAGTTGCAAACATAAGGTTTTTAATATTAGCGTTATTGCTGCAAACAGAAACATTAGCATTAGACAAGATTAATTATAAAAATATTGCAGCATACGTGTAAAATTGTTTTTATAACCGATACTAATTTGAATTTCGTATCTGTCCTTTGATATTTATATTTGCGATTTTTCTTCTATTTTATTTTTTCATGCAGTGCACACTACAAGAAAGTTGACTTTTTTTGCATACGTGAAAATGTGTCGCTTACATTTGTTTTAATGTCGTAAAAACTAACTTGCGATATTTTTTGCGTCACTTTATATTATGTAGCAAAATGTCGTGTAACATTTTTACGATACTTTTTTTGTATTTATGTCGCAACATATACGACACTTTGTGCATCGCTAACCTAATTATCGTATAAAATTCACGACATATTACGTGACTTTAGTTGTAGTGACGCATGTTAGTTTGCGTCATATTTAATGACATTAGCCGAATTGATGCATCCTAATTTGCGACACTAGCTTGTGACGTTATTATCAATTGTAGTATAATTTTTACGACATTGTTTCCATTAATGTTGCAACATATACATCATTTTGTGCATCACTAAATTAATTATCGTCTGAAATTTACGACATATTACGCGTCATCCGTGAAAATGGCATATGTTAGTATTTATGTCACATTACATGATACATAAATATAAACAATTTTATTGTTGTATTTCTTTCAACACATTTTAATTAGATGGTTTGTAACAACCCGACTTCTGGATTGACGACTGACCTCACGGACCAACACGAGTATTTTCAGTGTGCTTTGTCCTCACTCACACATTACCTGAGAAAACTTCCCAGGGGGTCACCCATTCCACAATTGCTCCAAGCCAAGCACGCTTAACTTTAGAGTTTTTATG
The DNA here is from genome assembly GCA_036937905.1 of Salvia rosmarinus. Taxonomy (NCBI): domain Eukaryota; kingdom Viridiplantae; phylum Streptophyta; class Magnoliopsida; order Lamiales; family Lamiaceae; genus Salvia; species Salvia rosmarinus. The sequence continues at coordinate 38,588,850 of CM072817.1, forward strand.
AGATGGACTCCCGAAAAAAAAATACATCTTGTTGGTATGAGTAGCACATATTAAATCCTTTAAGCTCTCCTCAAATATGCAACAAGATACCTACATATTCTCGAAATCCCTCTCATTCTCAGTGCGTTTGATTCATTCATGTACCCTTCGCTTTGAAGTCTTAATCGAGCCGCCTCGTCCATGCATCCGCACCGCAATCACTCCGCATTTCGCCCGGCCACATGCCCACCGCCCGCTTGGTTCGCCCTCAACCACACCGCATCGCGTAAGTTCGACTACGATACCATCTCGTAACGACCGACTTTCGGATTTTGTACCGACCCCACGCATCAACACGAGTCTTTTCGGTGTGCTTTGTCTCACTCACATACCCCCTGAGAAAACTTCCCAATGGATCACCTATCCGACAATTGCTCCAAGCCAAGCACGATTAACTTTAGAGTTTTTATGAGATGGACTCCCGAAAAGAAGATGCATCTTGTTGGTATGAGTAGCACATATCAAATCTTTTAAGCTCTCCTCAAATATGCAGTCTCATACCTACATATTGTCGAAATCCCTCTCATTCCGGTGTGTTTCGATTCATTCATGTACCCATCCGCTTTGTAGTCTTAATCGGAGCCTCCTCGTCCATGCCTCAGACCGATTATCACTGCACTTCTACCCCATGCGTCACATAGTTAATGTCACATTTTTCTTTTTGTGACAAATATATATATTAAACTAATAATACATACTGACATAATTTCTTGTGTTAAATTATTATTGTTATCGTTGTTATTATTATTAATATTATTATTATTATTATTATTATTATTATTATTTGTAAACTTTGAATTTCTATTGAACGTGTATACAATATTATAATAGCTCATATTTGATTATTTAAATATTTTGAATGAATAATTAGCAAGTGTTTAAATAAACTATAGCAAATTTTGAGACATAAAAATAAGTGTCGCGTCGCATATGTGTCACTAAACTATGATACAATATATAGATGGCACATAACCGACATAAATATACAACATTGAATGCAAAAATATTCTAAATATGTGATATAATTATGACATTTTATTGAGGTGTTGCAAATAAATTGTCATAATTTTAAGACATTAAATGAGTGTCACATATGTGTCACTAAATTATGACACAATATGTAGATGACGACAATTGACTTAAATATACAACGCTAGATGCAACACTATTCTAAATATGTGATATAATTATGACATTTTATTGAGATGTCGTAGATAAATTATCACAATTTTGAGACATCAAAACGAAAGTGTTGCATTTTTGTCACTAAACTACTGACACAATATTTAAACGACGCATAAACGATATAAATATGCGACACTAGAAGATAAGTCTATTTTGTTGTAGTGACAGATGATATACAGAATATCTATAAACCACATCCACCAATTCTTATTTGTCAAAAGTTTCACATTCCTTATTTTCACGCTTTATCTTCTATCACGAGTTTAAATTAATAATGCAAATAATTTGTTAATGTATTTACGTAAGGAATGAGTTCATTCCAGACCGCAAAGTCAAAGAGTTGAGTTAATGTGATTCTACATTTCTACTTTAGAGTATGGTATCCTACAAATAAGTCTTCGAGTTGAAATCTCAAAATTTCCTATTTTGTTTGTTCATTTAAAATAGTGATATTACAATAAGTATATAATTTTGAATGGTAAAAGCTTGAGTAGATAACACCCAAACAAAGTTTGTTTTTCTCTGTATAAATTCCAAATAACAAGAAATAATTTGTCAATTTCTAATAGACACCATTTTAAATTGAAGCTACAATATTACTTGGCTAGTACGATTTTTATTTGTCCATACAACCAGTTCAAAAATAGTCTAAACGAATTCGACAAAGACATGAGCAGTCCGATTAACATATCCACAGACATAAGAAACTGACCAAAGAGCATCTTCAACCATTTTTAAAAATACAACAGTTTTATCTTTATTTTACAAGAAAATAAGATTTCATTCTCAATCATCTATTCTATTTTATTGTAAGAAAAGAATATTCTAGAATATTCTTCTTTATTTATTCAATCTTAATAATTTTATAACTTATATTAAATTAAAATTATCTTATATAATTCTATAAAAATTGATAATATATTAATGCAAAAAGGATATAATTAAAACTTAATAGTATATAATGCCAAAAAATAATCATAATTAGAACTTACATTAATGCAAAATAGACATAATTAAAACTTACACAAATGAAATAATATAGGTTACACAATAATACATTCTAATTCTCGAATTGGAATATTCATTCCAAAATGATCAATTAATGCATTCGAGGCGTCAAACGAGCGTTTGCATCTTTGATTTGTTTAAACGAGCAAGAAATCTTGAAATCATCAAGTTTGGGTGCCTCAAATTTGACATCTGGGGTGACAGTCTCTTGCTATTTCAATTGGAGCATCAACATCTCGCTCATCCTCAATTATCATGTTATGTATTATTATGCATGCGGTCATAATATCTCCCAAATAAATTTTGTCCCAAAACGTCCGGATTTGCCACAATTGTAAAACGACTTTGAAGGATTCCAAAGGCACGCTCAACGCCTTTTCTACATCGCTTGTTCCGTCAAAAAAATTTTTCGACCAACGCCTCTTTGACATCTCTTCATCTCGCAAATAATTGAATGAATAATTTGCACAATAGTTGCCCATTTGGGGTATATATATTATCGCCAGATAATACCCCATATTAAAATCTCTTCTATTTATGACATAACGAGTAAGTGAAGCAATGCCTCTAGCAAGGTTAATAAAAACGGGATGTCTCCAAAGACATTAATATCATTGTCGATCCCAACATCCCGAAATATGCATGTCATATCCCAAGATCATAATCTGCTACTGACGAGAATAATTGTTGGATGTCCACTTTGACTGAATAAGAACCTCACCCTAGATGTGGACAATTCTTCCACCTCCGGTGCATGCAATCTAAACCGCCTAACATCATTGGGAATCCACGCTTACCAATATAAAGAAGTCTAGCAACGTTAGCGAAGGGTGTTCTTAGATATTGTGGTGCTAAGATCTCACGAATTGCTTTGCAAAACCTCTTCGCATATTCAATTGTAGTCGACTCACCGATTTTGATATACTTATCGGTTGCATCTGCAGGAAGTGCATATGCTAGTATACTAAATGCAATGATTATTTTTTGCAAAGTAGACAAACCTTGTTTCCGATTGCATCCATTTGCCGATAAATTAAGGATCATGTTTTTACAAGATCAACTATTCGTAAGAATAACTCACGAGACATCCAAAAAGCATCGGCGAAATTGCTCATCAATATGAGTTGGACTTTCGTAAAAGTAGTCATCAAGACATTTGCGCATTTCATTCTCGATCACGAAGATTATTCTATGCTCGAACAGAGCTTCCACGAGCCTCGAACCTCGCCCCATCATCAATTAATACATGCTTATTGTTTTGTATATGTTGATAAATCAATTGTTCTTCTTCATCATCGAGGAAGAAAACAAAAGATTTTGATGTAACCAATTGAAATTCATTTTTTTTTTGCTTTTGATTTTGATTTGATGATAAGTAGGAGGATTGATGGCAAGAAATTGCTAGATATCTTGAATATATAATGGTTTGATGCAACTGTGTGCTTCTAATATCAACCATCGATTTAATTCACAAAAGCACAAACCGATCTCACCATTCATCTAATTCAAAAAGCACAATCCATATGCTTTCGATCTCAATCATTGATTCAATTCATAAAAGCGTAAATCTCACCATTCATCTAATTCAAATAAGACAATCCATGTGCTTTGATTTCATCCATCGATTCAATTCAAAAAGCACAAAACGATCTCACCATTCATTTAATTCAAAAGTACATTCCATGTGCTTTCGATCCCAATCATTGGTTCAATTCAAGAAACACAAATCGATCTCAACCATTCATCTAATTCAAAAGAAGACAATCCACATGTTTTCGATCTCATCCATCGATTCAATTCGAAACACAAACCGATCTCGTATATTCATTTAATTCAAAAGCACAATCCATGTGCTTTTGATCTCATCCACCGATTCAATTCAAAAAGCACAAACCGATCTCACCATTAATTTATCATAAAATCACAATCTATGTGCTTTCGATCTCAACCATTGATTAAATTAAAAAAAACATAAACCAATCTCACCATTCATCTATATAATTTTGTTTCTATAAATATACATGATACCACATATTATTATTCACACATTATCTCTACAACAGCCCACTACTTTTCTTTAGAACTAACCCCAATCAAACAAATGTCAAATTCACGCAACTCAGTTATTCTGTTGTCAAGATCGACACCTTTGTGGTATCTTTCGATATTTCACAAGATTCAGTCGTGGGCATTAACCAATCCAGAGATCAGTTTTAGAAACGGATAGCAATAAAATTCCACTCCGACAAGCCCAACCCCCAACCAAAATCAAGGATCATACTCAAAGATCTTTGCAATGCTGAATGAGAACCATCTTGAAGGATACCCAAAAATTCAACAAGGGCCTATCACAAATTTAATATATGAATCCAAGCGGAGCAAATGAGCATGATCTTGTAAGTAGTGTTTCAAGAGCTTATTTACACCTTATTTTTTTCTCAATTTATCATAGTTTCTCACCATAATTTTATCTTGGACGAGAAAATGACATTTTGATGCAACAAAAAGGCTATGATAATGGCTTCAATTTGAGCATGTGTGACATATACTAAAAGATTTTGTGCAAGTTGAAACCATTGGTGGATTTTATTCGCCTCTGAATCCCGAGTCCCCTAATCCTTCATTGTCTTCATTTTCTTTCAATTTAGATAGTGATGATGGATTTGCTAATGGTGGTTCTTTATCCCATCGATCGGCAGGTGTGAAAAAATCCAAATTAAAAAGAAAGTTGAAGGAAGAAATGTCATCGCTGCAGTCTATTTGAAAGTGAAAATGAGAAACTTCGATAAACAATATTAGCGTCAAATCAAATGAAAAACGAAGCGAAGATGTTGCTGAGAGAAGATAATATTTTAATGGTTGATTTGGATACGATATGTGATCTATCACGACTTGAATACTTTCAAAGAAGAGCAACAAAAATTCTCCGTGTTTGAGAATAACACAACAAAATGACTCAAAGTTATTTTTCGATTTATTTCCTGACATTGGAGGTCAGGGGTGGTCTTTCGATTATTTGAAAATAATTTGTGTTATCTTTAGTTATTTTATGTATTTTTATTTGGTTTTAGTTATTTTATGTAACTTTGTATTTCAATTTGTGTATATGTGTTGTGAATTTAATTTACTTAATTTTCAAACTTTGTCGACGAATGCTTTTCGCTCAATAAATAAAATAAATATATATATCAACCTTCCATATCCATAAAATAGCAAAAAAAAAAATATTCATAAAAAAGATAATAACAAATTGGGAGACAACAAAAACAACAAATATATAATTAATAATAAATAAATAAATAAATAAAATGAAATAGCACAAAATGTCAAGTAATCTTTTCATAGAGAAATAATTGAAGCAAAAATAAAGTAAAGTATAGTGCAACTTTGGAAGAAATATATTGCACCCAATTAACGCCTACTACTGTTTTCTGCTAGGTTAAAGATACTTTAATACAACCATGTCGCAAAAGCAAGAAAATGTAGTTGACATAAAAAGTTGTAAAGGTTAAAGAAAAATTAAATATTTCAATTTTTCATTGAAATTATATCAAAACTTATATAAAAAGTGTTAATGCATAAAATAACCCAATTCATAACTTCTATACTAAATTTACCCCAAATTTTAAATTTACTATCAAAACTAACTAATTGATTGAAAACCCTTATACGCACTAGTGAAGAGTGATTGTCCGGTGACCAATGAGTTATGGGTGGGGATGGGGTTGGCACCGGTTTTGGAGGATGGGGATTGGTCACTGGGTTGGGATGGAGGAGAGGTTGACCGCTGGTTTTGGAGGGAAGGTGGGGTCACTGGGTTAGGGATGGGGTGAGAGGGTTTTGGGGGTGAGGAAGGGAGGTTGGTCACCTGGATTTTGGGAAGGTGGGGATTAGTCATGGGATGGGGAGAAGGGAAGGTTAGCCGTTGGGTTTTGAGGATGGAGGGTTGGCTACTAGGTGGGGTGGGGTGGCGTTGGGCTTTGGGGATGAAGGGTTGGCCGTTGGTTTGGGGGTCGGGAAAGGTTGGCCGGAGTGTGGAAGGGTTGGCCGCTAGGTTTGCAGGGGAAGGGTTGGTTGTTGGGTTGGGGGTGGGGGAGTGAGGATTGGTTGCTGGGTAGGGGGTTGGGTTTTGGAAGAAAACACGAGTTGTTCTGTCATTTTGTCTATTTTGAATAATTTTGATGGTAAATTATAAATTGGTGACATTTTTAATACATATATTATATATGTGGTTAAAAAAGATTTTCCCTCTTTTCAAATGTATACCGGACATACATGTTACGTAAATACTTTAATTTAATAATTGAATGCAATCCAAAGTGAAGTCAAAATCATATTATTCTTATTTTCTGAAATATTTACATGAAATATTATAAGACAGAATAGATAATTCGAATAAATAGGTGGGTACACGCATATACCATTTCTTGCGGCAGTCAAAACTTCATGCCCAAGATCGTCTATAAATAAACTCGCCAACAAAATCATCAACAAAAAGGGCCTTCTTTCATCAATTCTTTTACAAGATTCAATCTTTTTCCTTTTTGATCTGAATCACTAAAAGCAGGAAAGCGATAGATCGTTGTTACCACAGTTTTTTTGGTTAATTTAATTTAATTCCGAAAAATGATGATGAAGTTCAACAAGGAAAACGGCGGCAGCAGAAATGGCGGGATGTACAGAGCTGCAGAGCCGGCGCGGCAGCTGAGGGTGTCGTTCCTAGGCGAGAGCTACATGGAAGCTGGCGGCGCGCTATTCACGCCGCCGCTCAACTTCGCAATGGTGGAGTGCGATATTTATAGGTCCGGCTTCCCCGACTCCGACAACTTCTCCTTCCTCGAAACCCTCAACCTCCGCTCAATCATGTAAGTCTCTCTCTCTCTCTCTCTAAATAGAGAAAGAAAACACGCGTGATTTTTACGAGTTGTTTGGTGGGAAATTGTGTGGCAGGATTTGAAAATTGAGGAATGAGTTCTGGATACAATGCTTGTTTTGTGTGTGTAGTGTGTGAAAACACAGAGATAGATATCAACATTAGCTTTTCTGGACATTTTAATGATATCTTTGGTGTTGGATTCTTGAAGATTGTGCGAAATTGCTTTGTAGTGTTTTGTCATTGTGTGTGGCATGAATATATAGGTATTAAATATAGCATGGGATAGATATAAAATAATCACTTTGGTTAGTAGTTGTGTTTCTTTAGCTAATCTGATTAAAATACAGTTATTTCAGTTAATATTACGAATATAAGTAGATTACAATCTCATCATATAAATGATTGTTATGCATATGACTAAACATGACTATCACTATTTGTAATCTTGTTGCCTCAGAATATACTGGTTTTGACAAAAAGTTATATCACACAATCATGGTCACACGTGTGTGTGTGTGAGAGAGAGAGAGAGATGAGTTATGATCTGAGGTTTGGGATTTGTTTGTGTGTAGATATTTGTGTCCGGAGCCGTACCCTGACGCCAATGTTGAGTTTCTCAAATCAAATGGGATTCAGTTATTTCAGTTTGGGATTGAGGGATGTAAAGTAAGTAAATATGTTTTCATTATTTCATTAAAGTTCCAAACGAGATTGTTTTCGTTAGTGCTGCTTCAAATAATTTTGAAATAAAGACTTGTTGCTTTGAAAAGACGAAGCTTTTGATATATCTGATGGGCTCGTGTTGTCTGATCTCGCTTTTGAATCTCATGTTCCGTTTCACATGCATATAATGATGATACTTGTATATACTCATGAACTAATAAGGATCATAGTTAAGTGATCATTTTGCATAGAGTGAAACGTGAAGAAAATTTTCCATCAAAGTGATGGTCTAATAGAAATGTTGGTTGAGAGGGAGAGTGAGTTCTGGCTGAAGGTCATCGAAGATTTGTGATTGTGAAAGATGTTATGATTCAAATCTTTAGAAAAAAATTCTCAGAAATATGTCAAGATGGGGAAAAAAACAGAGAGATAGTGAGAGGGGAAGATGAAGATGGTGATAAGTAAAGGAACAATCTTTGATAGTGTAGGAAAATGAAACCACATGCAGTGTAAGTAAAAGAGATTACTAACTACTAAGAGTTCATACATCATCTTATGTTTTGAGCAGTAGTATACTCTGATTAGCAAGCCTTTCTGATATTTATCACACGTATTCGTGCGTAACAGGAACCCTTTGTAAATATACCAAGACAAAATCCGTGAAGCACTGAAGGTAGCTATAGGTATGTCAATTTAAAACTTCAGTTTCCCATTTCAGATTATGCATGCTTGAATTTAGTAAGGTGACTTATGTTCTATTCAATTTTCTGAATCTAGATGTCAAGAATCATCCTCTACTGATTCATTGCAAACGGGAAAGGTAACATACATTCTCTATAAACTAAACTAGCCAGCTACTCAGTTGCAGATATAAGTACTAACTTGTGTTTGGATGCGGTCACTGGTCATTCAGCACCGGACTGGTTGCCTCGTTGGGTGCTTGAGAAAATCACAGAGATGGTGCCTGACTTCTGTGTTTGATGAGTACCAGCGGTTTGCAGCAGCCAAAGCAAGAGTTTCAGATCAGAGGTTTATAGAGATGTTCGACGTGTCATCCTTCAAGAACTTGCCTAAGTCAGTCTCAGTTTCCAAGAGGTATAACGAGTACGCCTGATAGAAATTTTTGTTTCATCTGTTCAACTAGTGAATAAACATCGGTATCAAAATTTATGGAGCACCAAGCATGACGTATCCAAAGCAAGTTTTTCCCTTCTGTAAACTGATTTGCATCTGCACTATAACGTAAAACCAATTGTTTAGGATCTGTAAAATTTAGTCAGTCACAATCTATCAGATCAAGAAGGCTTTTCTTTTTTTTCAAAAAGAATGTACAGATAGGAGTGTGCAGGACCCTAATTCTTAGGCAGCTATCATAATCACTGCTAGTTTGGCCACAACAATTAGCAACTGAAGATAGCTTTCTGTGTTTACCTTTGATAGAAATGTGTGGCCCCTTTGATGACTTCTTTAGCTAAACAATTGAGATTTCCTAGTCTAACAACAAGGAGCTCAGTAAAGATGACTCTAGTGCGTTTGTGCCCTACAACGTTACATGGTCTTCTTGGACTTCTTCACATGATAGGAGGACTCTTTCTATGGATGAGCACTGTCCTTCGAATCTTGGGCCAGCTGCCACAGGATGCATAAATCAGATGCACTATTACTTTTGCACATTCAAATAGGGGAGAGACATATATAATAGTTCTTTTGAGGACTTACACTAATCTCAGTTTTTTCTTGAGGCCATGCGCTCCTCGTGGCTCTTAACGATCTTTGTGTGAAATCCTCGCATGATTATAGATACTGCATCACAAAAAATATAGTTAGAACAGTGAGCTAGTTTTGGTCGAAAATGCTGAAAGTGCTGCATTCATTAGACTGGGATAGGATTTATGCTTGTAGATTTCATGTCAGCTGTAACTTAAGAAGTTCCGAGTCCTCAAAGTTAGTTATATGTGTAGCGAGCTAGGTTCGTATAAGATGATAAACGAGTCATTTACAAATCCAGTTTGAGATGTGCTCGAGCCTAAGTAAAATTCAAACATGTTGAGCTCGAGCCTGCTAGTGTTCTATTAGGCTTGGCTCATTCATAGCCCTACGACAATTAGAGCCAAAGCACTAGAGTTCCACCTCAGCCGATGCCTATTGCAGGCAGCAAGAAAAGCCACCAAACCATTGAGAATACTCCAAGAGCACGAAAAATCTGATCAAAACAAACACAAGATATATATCAAAACTGCAAGCAGATCAAGTATGCAAACACCACAGTAATTGAGCAGATTTTACTTCTGCAGTAACCACCTGAGAGAATAGGTCATTCCAAAGAGAACGCCACATCGAAATCTCAACAGTGCTCACTGTTGAATGAACACTCTTCGTCACCCTAAATATGCTCCTCGAGACATCCACACATATCTAAACAAGGCGATATGACCGCACGATGACGAGAGAATGCTGCAGAACCCGAAGAGCAACCTAAACGGAGCGTAGAGAAGTATCCATGCTACAGGGTACACGAAGTTCGTTGCTGCAGTAAATTAAAAAAATAAAGAATGTGTAGCAACCATATGCAGAAAATGATGAATTGGTTCAAGAAAGTGTGTATTCTTACCAACATTCCAAGCTACATTGAAGAAGTACCACACTGGCAGCAGGAAGATCTCCAAAATGTCGCCTATCGTCGTAAAGGATGACTCAACCACTGTCCAAATCACTGAGAAGAAATCCTGTGCTACTGGTATTGTCACAGCCCGGCTCCCTAACCAAGTAATTAGTCAAGTAATTAGGCTGTGACGTGGGTTAAGAAGGAAATTCTGGTAATCGACGACATCAAATATGACCAATAATTCATATCGATCACAATGTGTGACTTCAACTTTCATCATGAAGTAATCAAATATTTATGGTTCAAAGAAGTAGAATGGAATTTGACAAAGGTTGATTCTAGGTCCTCGAACCACAAAATGAAACGAATGAAGAAGAACAACGACTGAGGACAAATAATCACAACGAAATAACCAATATCAAGAATGTGCATTCTCAAGCATGCTTTAACAACGATATTTTTTTTTTCCAAGTTTCAAAGCAAAGCATAATTTGACAATGACTCCAAGGCATTATATAAAATGTCGATTCATCGAAACAATTCGACATTCCGTAAATCTCGGTTCATATAAAATTTCAATAATTCATGTTCTTAGAATTAAGTCGACATCATATCAACAATGCCGAGATCATATCAATAAAATAAGACTGTCGTCAAGATTAGTTCAGTCGACTCGGCATAATAAAACTCAACAGTAGGTGAAGGCCAAAGTTCGGCAACGAGAAGTGTGGCTGAGAATTATGTGTGATGACATAAAACTCTAGGCAACAAAACATGATAACTTCAAATGAATCACATCAACAATTGAGCATTTTCATCATGAGTCAAATATTTAGAGAAGCTCATTTGCACAACATTCGATTCCAGCATCCTCTCGAGCTTAACCTGCACGTTTAGAAATACATGCATGGCGTGAGTACAAAAATTGCACTCAGTGGGTATACGCCAAAAACATAAAACATGCCCTTAGGGCTATATGATTGACTTGCCATAACATTAGCAACGCACCGGGGTTTTAGTGAAATAACTTTAGGAAAATCTGATTTTAACCCTCTCCCGAGGATCTATCTTGGATGTTTAATTCACCATACATTGATTATATACCTAGCATGCACCTATATAATTAATTACAACACGTTGGTGTTTTCTCGTGTTTACCTGCGAATTTGCCAAGCAAGGATTGGATCAAGACTCGTGCTTTGATCTTCTGGACTATGTCCCGATTGCCTAAACTCCAATGCCGAGTGAGGACAATCTATGGAGAGTGCTATAGAAATTCGCCTTCTTCCTTACCCTAGAGTTTTCGAAAATCTCACTATGTTGAATAGTAATTCTTGAAAATATTACTCTTGGATTAGCCTTTGATTTTCTCTCACCTTATATTTATAATGTAACCCTAAATCATATCATGATAGGATTTATGCATATCTAATAAATATAATAATATCACTTAAGATAGAGAGGATCAAAACAGAGTCCCAGTAGGACTCTATAAGGAGGGGGACGATTTTCACTAAGCTCCAGGGCTGGACGGGCAAACCTGTGGATTAAATGCAAGGAATAAAGATGAGCCTCAAATAAATTAATTATCTTATGTTCACCTGTAACATAATTAATTCATAAACATTTATTCATGCCACTAGAGAATAAATGTCGACTTACCCCTTTATTTCGAAGTTGAGTCGGGCCTCATTTAGACTTAACGAATCCCCGATTTAAGATATCGACGTCCATTAATTATTTACAAGCATGATCGCTAAAATAATTAATTACTTTAATTCCTTAAGTAGTACCACTCAACCTTATTATTGTACTTGAGATAACTCAACTTGCGTGGTTTAGTACAATAAACCTTTGAGCTCCTTAAGGGACGCCATCATCCTAAAAGGATACGGTGATTCGACACGTAACTAGCATGACATACAAGCACTGCCACTACCCAAGATGCAGAGAATCTTGAGTTAACTCATGTAACCCTCACCCATAGCAAGCCAAAGTGATGGTCAGCAACTCATACTCACCTAATACCTTATCGAGGTTTAGATCAACGTAAAGTCATCGAGATCTGGGTTCTTCACAACGGTCGATAGACGAACTCATCTCACCGTGATCCATCAATACGCCGTGACATACCAGCATAGACAAACAACCAAGTCAAGTTACTTCTTATCTATACCGCTGCCTATACCGACAACTCGTCCTCAAGTTATCTCAGCTGTGATTCTTTTTATATCTTATTAAGCTTGACCAATCATATAGACTTCGTGATCTACAACACATCGTATGATCTCACTTATATACGAGATAAGGGACATACATAAGCAATCAAGTAAACAATTCAGATAGAGATCAGTAATAGTGATAACAGAAACATTGCATACAAGCTCAACCAAAACCGCTTCAAAGATACAATCCAACAATCTCCCACTTATACTAAATCAAAACTTTTAGTATACAATGTGTCTCTACTAGCTATTACAAACGACACCATCACTTTGCTTCTCTCACTTATACAAAAGTTTTCTTTCTAAGTGGTGTCATCTCGCCCAATCCAAGTACTCGAATATGCTCTTCATAGACTTTTACTACAGCTCTTCGTGAATGGATCACCAGGTTATCCACAGCACCAATCTTTTCAATCAAGACGCCTCCTCGCCTAACGATTTTCGTATGACATGGTACTTTCTCTCTATGTGTTTCGTTGCTTGTGGGTCCGTGGTTCTTTCGAGTTTGCCATCGCACCGAAAGTTATCACAAGAACTATGATACTCTTGGGCAAACCAAGTACCACATCTAGATCCACGAGGTAGTTCTTGAACCATACAGCCTCTTTAGCGACCTCCGCCGGCTACATATTCGGCTTCCATGGTGGAGTCCGCAATGCATCGCCGCTTTGCACTCCGCCAGATACGGCCTCCTCCCAAGGTAAACACATAGCCGCGGTAGACTTTTTCTCATCACGGTCGACTTGGAACCGAGTTTGAATAAGTCAAAGGCACAGCTATCCGCATGGTAAACCAACCTATAATCTCGAGTCCTTTCGTGTACTTGAGTATATGCTTTACCGTAGCTCAATGAGCTTGTCCAGATTAGATTGATATCTTGCTACTATGCCTACCGCATAGCAGATATCGGGTCTCGTACATAAGATTGCAGATACATGAGACTTCCTACGGTAAGCGTAAGGAACTTGTCTCATTTCCTCTATCTCCTTTGCAACATAGATGATCGCTCCTTAGATAAAGGAACACCATGCCCGAAGGTAGCAATCCTTTCGGGCGGTCTCGCATACTAAAACGAGTAATCACAATATCAATGTAAGATGCTTGTGATAAGCTCAATATTTTCTCTCGCGATCTCGGTAAACCTCGATCCCAAGAATGTACGCTACATCTCCTAAGTCTTTCATTTGAAACCGATCGGATAACCAACTCTTTACGCTCGATAACGACAAGCATTGTTGCCAAGTAGAAGGATGTCATCTACGTAGTGTAAGAAATACCACGCCACCGCTGACATCCAAACGATACACACAACTTTCGCCACGCAATCGGGTAAATCCATGGGACTTTACCACCTCATCAAAGTGTAAATTTATGATCGAAGTTTGCTTAAGTCCATAAATGGACTTCTTAAGCTTCCATACTAGATGCTCTTCACCCTTCAACACATAACCTTCGGTTCTTTGATATAGATGTCTCTACCTTATTCAAGGTAACCGCTTAGAAAAGCGCTTACATCCATTTGCCAAACCTCAAGGTTTAAGTGGCTGCTATGGCCGTAAGAATTCGATGGACTTGAGCATTGCTACAGTGAAAAGGTCTCATCGAAATTGATGCCCTCAACTGAGTGTACCCTTTAGCCACAAGTTCGGCTTTAAAAGTCGAAACCTCTCCATCCGAATCTCTGCTCCTCTCAGATACCCACTTACTACCTACGGCTTCCTTGCTATCCGGTAGACGTGTCTTTCGATACATCCATAGTTGTTATGGACTCAATTTCTAAGTCCATAGCGGTGTGCCATGATCTTCGCATCGATGTCTTCAGATCGCCATCGTATGTCCATGGGTCGATTATTGTCTCGCCGTTTCTAGGACTAAACCAAGATTCACCCACGAACATAAATCGCCGGGTCGACGAACAACCTCCCACTACGACGTAAGCGCCATCGCACAATGACAACGGTGGGTGCAATAACTTGTGGTTCTCATCTCGCACAACTTGTCGGATAGGTGCCATCAGACGGTCGGTATCTTCCGTGGAACTCGACCCACTTCAATTTCTTCAAGTATCCGTGTCGATCCTCCCACTGTACACCCACATCTCGTAACTTTGGTTTAATCGGTGGCGGAATACGATCATCTTCTAATTTTCAAGAATGATTTCAACTTTGGATTTATGGTTTTCATATAATCATCTTCTAAGAATCGGGCATTAGTGCTAATAATGACCTTATGATCCTTAGACTATAGAAATAACCACCTTCGCTCCTCAGGATAGCTAATAAACGACCTGCATCGATCTAGCCTCCAATTTGTCGACCTTCTTGTTCAAAGACACGTGCCGGAATGCCCCAAATCCTTTGTGGTTTAAACTTGGTTGCACCCAAACCACAACTCGAAAAGGGTCTCTTCGACTGAATTGGATGGTACTAGATTGAGCAAGTATACCGCTGTTTCTAAGGCATACCCCTAGAACGAAAAAGGCAATGTTGCATAACTCATCATTGATCTAACCATTTCTAAGAGTCTTATTTTTCGCCCGACACACCATTTTACCGTGGTGTGTCGGTGTAGCGAGTGGGAGGTAATCCCACACCGCATTAAATAGTCCATAAACTCGCATCGAGGTATTCGCCACCGCGATCGGATCATAGCTACTTGATACTTTTACCAAGCTTCGCTCCACTTCTACCTTAAATTCTTTGAATTTCTCAAAGCATTCTGACTTGCATGAAGCGGTATATGTATCCGCACCTTGAGTAATCACAATGAAAGTGACAAAATACTGCATTCTCCACGAGCTTGTGTGGACATAGGTCCACACAGTCGAATGGACTAGCTCCAACACTTCTTTCGCTCTATAACTCTTCGCTTTTCAAGGTCCGATCGACATCTTTCCTTCTATACAGTGATTCACGCATCGAACGAGTAATCGTGAGATCACCCAACGCCCATTCTTAGCCGCCTTTGGATCCTATTTAGATTGATGTGACCTAATCTAAGATGCCGAGAAATGTGGTGTCATCTTACTAAAAAACTTTCTTCTTAAGGTTTGAAGTAGATGCAACATAATTAAAGGTATTATGTTTGGCAAAAATAGTATAAAGTTAATTATATAAAGTGCCACCACGATAACTTCGTCATTTCTTATGATAGAAACACCACTATCAAAACAACTCGAATATCCATGAATAAATAGTTTGAACGAATAAGGTTCCGCCGAAACTCCGCACATATAAAACATCTTTCAATACTAAACCGATCTATCAAAACATAAAGAGACATCTCCTCACCGCAACGGCCTCGACTTTCACTGCGTTGCCCTTCGAGATCGTTATCTCGCCATTATGCAGCTCCCTTGTCCGTAGGAACCCTCGCAAGGTGTAACAAACATGATCGGCCGCACCCGTATCTACTACCCATGAAAGAGTAGAACAAGTCGCTAAATATGTTTTCACATTAAAGCAATGGCGCACTGAGCCTCGAGCTTGGGGCACTTAGCATTCCAATGCCCGCCTCACCGCACTCAAACATTTTCCTTCTCCTTTAGCTTTTTCAAACCTCCGGTAGAGCCCTCAGACACTCCCACTCTTTCTTTAGCCCTAGTATCTCTCGAATTCCACTTTCCTTTTCATCTTTCGATAAAGCGTTGGTTTTCTTTGAGGTGCGTATTAAAGACCGTGCACATTTCCCCATTTTACGCTCTTCCGTTACTAGATCCTCTCAGAATGAATCTAGGTAGTGTTTACTTTTCATGATTAGCATTTGGAAGGATTGATTATTTGATGGATTAAATGTGTGATAAGATAATTTTAACTATCAATCCTTTGTTTACTACAAAGGATTAGTGAATGATTAAAAGTGGGATAAATAATTCTCCCTTTATTTAGATGATTATTTCAATCCTACCTATATTGGTTAAATTAAAATTAATGAAGAATAATTCAAAGGATTAAAATAATCTCAGACTTTAGGATATCCTCAAATATTAATCTTTAAAAGTAAACACTTGATTAGGTTGGATTAATTTTATCTATCCAACCTAATCATGCAAAGTAAACACCACCATAGAGTATAACTCTTATCATAAAGGACTACTCCATAACGGAAGTCATCAAAAAACTTGGGCAAAGTGTTGAGGATCATATCGATTCTTACTACGTCATCAATATATCCTCCAACCAATTCGAGCTCTCCGAAGAGATTGATAATTTGCTCTACATGATCATGCATCGCATCGCTTTCCTTCATCAACTTGACATTATTGATTTTATCAAATTATGACAGCGATTATCTCGTCCGACTCTCATACGATTTCATAAGATTTAGCCATATAGTGGTCGATCTTCCATCTCGATGCCGGAGTTCCGTGGACTCGCACATGGTGATCAAAAGAAGGCACTTTGCCATTCTATTTGATTTGTCCCATTTCTCGTGCTCCTTGCGCTCCTCATCAGTAGATAAATCATCTAGAGGTTTGGGACGAGGTGTAGTGAGTACAAATAAATTTTCTTCAGCAGTAAGAACAATCTCAATGTTTCATTTTCACTTGATAAAATTTGGACCGGATAGAGGATTTTGTGTGAGCATATTGATAATCGGTGTAAGAGACATATCTGAAAAATAATGTAAACACATAAGCATACGATCGCACATAATTCGTCACAATAATATTGTAACCTTTTGATAAAACAATATTAATTGAAACCTCCAATCGCCCAAGGAATTTCACATGCAAGCCACGCTAGGACGCTTTACATGAACCCCTCAACCGACTAAAATATACTTTTAGTCGCTTAATTTCAATCCATGTCAACTTATCCTTACGACAAATGAAATTAATGATTAGACCTTACTAGACCACATCACTATCACAAGAAGGGACTTGCAGAAGTTGTACTTGAGGTGATGTCTAGCAATGACCATAATTATAACAAGATAAATGAATTCTTAGAATCGACATACTCACTCAGACCATACCGCCCAATCCAAATTCTTTTGTCTTCTCATTTTAAATCTATCTCTAGAGAACTTATGAAAATCGCATATGCAAGCCACACGTGTGAACGCTACACATGAAACTCTCACTCTCAATAGATTAAAATATTTTATTTAGAAATCTCATCTAACAAACTTACGACAAACAAGGCAAGCAAGCCACGCGTGTGGATCGTTTATCACAATGCGCACCACTTTGTTTAGAGATTAAAAGTGGAGGTCTTGACATTTTAATTTTAAAATTAATATGTCGGGTTACTTGCTTAGTCTTTTTGTTTCAAAAGGTTTGTCCATGCAGATCACGTAATCCAAAGATGCTTTTCTATAGAACTTAACATATAAAACATGCTCACGTAATTCTAAAATATGCTTGAAAACGCGATAAACCTAGCATGCTTACTATGCGCATCCAATCACGAAAATATATAATATGTTTATTCACGTAATTAAACATACATAGCATGCTTCTTCATAATTTAAACATCCACGACATGCTTTGAACGATAAAAATAAAATCGTTCATCGCGGCCCACTCGTGGATCCTGTACTTCCCTGCCTAATTTATTACATAAATTTGCAAAGTACAGTTCTTAAAAAAAATCTCGAAAACAGGCCTCGCGTGCACGGGCACGGGCACGGGCACGGACCGGATTCGTCAAAATTGGATTTGGGCCGAAAAAATCGAAAACGGGCTGAAACAGTGGATCGGGCCGAATCGGGTCAAAAATCTGGAACAGGGTCAAAAAATCGGGTCTGGGCCAATAAAATGGGTCGGGGCAGCCCATGACGGGTCGGGCCGCGCGCTAGGCATAGCCTATGTGCACGCCAAGACCATCCGCCGCCATCCTCGCGCCGCCGCCACCGCCGAGAAGTCGCTGACGAGAGCACCGAGCATCACCGAGAAAACCGCGCGCCCAACCTATCGAGGAACGCCGAGCGCGGCGCGCATCTCGCCGAGAGGCCTCGCGCAGGCGGCTGCCCGTCCCTGCCGAGACTCGCCCGCCACGCCGGGCCGCCGCCGGTCTTCGCAGCAGTGTCGGCATCTCACCGAGAAAACCTACACGCGACTCACACGCCGCCGCCCAACCGATCTGCCGAGAATTGCGCTGCCGAGGCACCGAAAAAACTGCACGTGACTCGTGCGCTGTCGGCCGAGTGCTGCTACGCGCGATCTACCGAGAAAACACATGCCCCGTCGCCCAATGTCGTCGAGAGCCGCACGCCGAGACCCGTCGAGCGCTGGTGAGGCTTCCGCGCGAGAAGCTTGCTTGCCTCATCGAGTCACCCGTAGGCCTACCGAGGGCGACTTACAGAGAGCTGTCGAACACGACCCGCCGAAGCGTGCCGAGCCGCCGCCGACCCCGCCGATGCCGCCAGCGCCGGACGTGACCCGTCAATGCCACCCAAGCCGCCGAGGCCTCGTCCGCCCGGATCCACCGAGAGCCGCTGATACCTGCCGAGAAAATACACAACTATCGAGGCGTGCTGCGAGCGTCGAGCACGTCCGCATGCCGTCGCCCGCACACCCTCGGCGGTGCATTCGTTTTTTCGATAGCCTCCCGTCGTGCCGTGAGATGGGACTTCGCTCGCTCGCTCTTCGTGCTTTTCAGATTCGTTCTTCTTTACGTATAAGATTTACAAGAAAAAATCTAATCTGACCACGGATTTTCTCGTGGTAAAAAACAAAATCCGACAAAAAATAAAATGAGCCATGATGAACGACAGATCCACAATTAATTAATTGCGCACTTTATAATCAAACTTCAATTAATCCAACAGAGCCAAGATTCGATCGATCCCCTCGATACCAATTGTAGGAAATCGATTTAACCTCTCCTGAGGATCCCGATGATCTATCTTGGATGTTTAATTCACCATACATTGGTTATATACCCAGCATGCACCTATATAATTAATTACAATACGCTGGTGTTTTCTCTTGTTTACCGCGAATTTGCTGTGCAAGGATGGATCAAGACTCGTGCTTTGATCTTCGGGATCGTGTCCCGATCGCTTAAACTCCAATGCCGAGCGAGGACAATCTATGGAGAGTGCTATAGAAATTCACCTTCTTCCTTACCCTAGAGTTTTGAAAATCTCACTATGTTGAATAGTAATTCTCAAAATATTACTCTTGGATTAGCCTTTGATTTTCTCTCTCCTTATTTATAATGCAACCCTAAATCCTATCATGATAGTATTTATGCATATCTAATAAATATAATAATATCACTTAAGATAGAGAGGATCAAAACAGAGTCCCAGTAGAACTCTACAAGAGGGGGACGATTTTCACTAAGCTCCAGGCCTGGATGGGCCACCTGTGGATCAAATCGCAGGAATAAATATGGGCCTCAAATAAATTAATTATCTTATGTTCATTTAGAACATAAATTAATTCATAAACATTTATTCATGCCACTAGAGAATAAATGTTGACTTACCCCTTTATTTTCGAAGTTGAGTCGGGCTCGCATTTAGACTTAACGAATCCCCGTATTTAAGATATCGTACGTCCATTAATTATTTACGCTGCTCGATCGCTAAAATAATTAATTACTTTAATTCATTAAGTAGTACCACTCAACCTTAGTATTGCACTTGAAATAACTCAACCTGCAGGGTTTAGTACAATAAACTTTTGAGCTCCTTAAGGGACGCCATCATCCTAAACGGATACGGTGACTCGACACGGTAACTAGCATGACATACAAGACCGCCACTACCCAAGATGAGAGAGAATTGGTTAACTCTGTAACCCTCACCCATAGCAAGTCAAAGTGATGGTCAAGAACTCATACTCACCTAATACCTTATCGAGGTTTAAATCAACGTAAAGTCACCGAGATCTAGGTTCTTCACGACGGTTAGATAGAAGAACTCCTCTCACTGTGATCCATCAATACGTCAGGACGCATCAAAGATAGACAAGCAACCAAGTCAAGTTATTTCTTATCTATACTGAAGCCTATACCGACAACTCATCCTCAAGTTGTCTCAGATGTGATTCTTTTTATATCTCATTAAGCTTGACCAATCATACAGACTTCTGTGATCTACAACACACTGTATGATCTAACTTATATATGAGATAAAGGGACATAAATATGCAATCAAGTAAATAATTCAGATAGGAGATTGTAATAGTGATAACAGGAAACATTGTATACAAACTCAACCAATACTGCTTCCAGTATAAAAATCCAACAATAACCTGTGCATGCATCATCATAATAAACATTTACTTGCTTTCATTTCATAGCATCATATAATATGCATATGCATGTTCTCATGTCGGCCGATAACTTTTCCTTCCCATATCCACGGACTTTCTTTGTGTTGATCCGAGGAGTAGGTCTCCTCCTCAAACACACTTTAACATCACATACTCGTGTTGGTCCCGAAAGTTACCAACTACGATCATACCCGACGTCGGTAACATTCTTTCATTCATACTTTATTTCTTTCTTTTCCGTGGATAGGTAGTGCATTATGCATGTCATGCTCAAAAATAGGCAAGTCATTCAACTTTGAAACTTTGTAAATAATCGCATATCATCTCTTTTGAAAATATATAAAACATAAGCATATCATTATAGAAAATACTTATACCCACTGTAACAAACCACTCACGACTATACCTTCGCTTTCACTTCATTTTTCTTCCCACTGGGTCATAAATCCACATAAAATGGCATAAAAGTCTATCAAGAACCTAATAAGAACATAACTTATCTTAGTCGTCGATACAACTATATTTTCTCAATACACAAGACGCTATGGTCTATAAACATTCGGGTCATTGCATCCTCTAACATCTTAAACATATAATAAGACTTAACGAAGCCTAATGTGACTAAACGATCGTAGAAAACTCAACAACAAGCTTAAACCATCCAACCTTAGCCAAAAATCTAACGACCCCTTAAGACATAGTTTATGTCCGACGTCAAAATTCACAAGAAGACGTCGCAGTATCTTAGACGAATCTCTATACATGATCAACTATCATCAAATATCACCAATCCATCACCAAAACCCAAAGATCAAAGCTCTAACTTTGAAAACTCATTTTTGTCGGCAAACTAAAATTTTACTACTTTGAATACGTCGGCCGAAAAATCTGAATAAATCATTTTAAGCATTATTCATATCATAGATTCTATGAAGTCAAAATGATCAAATAAAATAAAAATCCAACAATATGAGGGCTGTGGTTTTCGGTCATTTAGGGTTTTCAATATAGTTTCGATTTCAAACGTTTTCTTGTTCAAAACATATTTATATCACTACAAGAATTTCGCTAATAGACCACGGGAATGCCCATGGTCTATTTCAAAATTCGCGTGGTCTACAAAGGTGTAGTCTATTACGCGGTTATAGACCACGCGATTTCCCGTGGTCTATTGGGTTAGATCACGGTGAAAACCGCGTGGTCATAATGTTATAGACAACGGCCACCGAAGGTGAACCATGGCCTTTCCCCGTCGTTTATGACATTATAGACCACGTGATTTTCACCATGGTTCATAATCGAATAGACCACGCGATTTCCCGTGGTCATAATGAATAATATATTTTGTTATTTTATTATTTATTTAATAATTGCTTTCATAATTTGAATGCATGTTTCGCTAATTAAAAATAATAATCCAAAATAAATATAAAATATTTCTCATAATATTTATATAAAAATCAAGGTACACATTTCATAAGCATTCAAAACGTTATATCCAGAAATTCCCAATCTACATGTATTTTCTAACTAGCTACAAGTATTTTCTAACTAGCTACTAAAATTTATCCAAAATATCCATTCACCATCTTCAACAACAAATATTTTCTAACTAGCTACTAAAATTCATTAAAAAAAAAAATCAACTTCACCATCTTCAAGCATTTCACCATCTTTGCTTCAACAAATCATCTAACTTGATCTCATCTACATTATTAGAATAAGATGTAAAATTGTAAGAAATAAAATTTACTACATCAAAATCATTATGTTCAACAAAAAGTATGAAACTTACCATCGTCAACCACCATAGAATCAGCGACTAACTCGGACCACTCTATACGGACTTCATCGATTTTTTTTTTCGAGTTCCCCGGTCTAGGATCCACATAGATAACCTGAGTGTCAGTCCTAGTAGATAAACTGACGATAATATACACTTCACTTGAGTCCAATGTGACAACAACAAGAGATGTATCCCTTAGACAACCAGCTGCAACAGATCACAAATATTTTGGAATCAGAATGAAATTCAAAATTTATGTAATCTATGTAAAGCAGTGCCAGGAAATAATCTTCTACTATACGCAACAACCATACACGAACTCTGAATTTCTTATTTAAATTTAGAAGAAATATAAATGCTGAGTAATCGACAGCAAGTTGTCACTTCCTTTCACAGAGAAAAGTATTAGAGTCAAAATCTGTAAGAACTTCTCTGAACTTCCACTGATGGGCATAAATGACATAATAATTATGATAACAAGAACTTCAAAAAAATCTTTGCGATTATATGTACTGTTGCCATAAATGTATACCAAAATGAAGTCCATGTCAGTGGATGCCAAATTACGCCCTTAAAAGGCACAGATAACCTCAGTAAGTGATCCGTCTTAGTGCACTAATCTTCATAATCCATACCGATAAAAGGGAAGGGAAAAATAAAAAATAAAATTGGGGTGGGACCACTTTGCATCTCATTTTCTACAGGGAAAAAAATCAACAATTCCTATTAAAAAGTTGGTAAATCGATTGAATATTATAAACAGAAAAAAGTTGAATAAATAAAAGGGCTGTGACAAATGTTGTGCGTTAACTCAGGCATCTTCCATTTGATATGGTTCACTTGACAAAAGTCCTATAAAGGAAACGAGTAAAAGACTATAAATTGCTTAGTCCTAGCTTCACATTTTTACAATCTATTGAAATAATGAAAAGTTGATTAAGAAATCTCGATGATGTTGAAGAATAAAGAATCAAGAGGAATCTGTAAAAATGGTTCATGGCTCACCAGATGATTCCATGCTCTCAAAGTTCACCAGTCTTCAAGTTCTTGAGAGCAGTAAGATTCAAAAATTATGATAGATGAGTAGTCTGGCAGAGGGAAAAGAAAGAAATCCAAATTAGCACCATATAACCACATGTTGATATATACCAGGTCCACGAACTGACTTAGAATTAGGTGTGACTTGATTTGCCATTGGTCGAGGGATTTTCTTAACTTGATAGCCAATGAGTCCACAATGGCAATCCCTGCCAAAGCAGAATATAATAGCATCATAGGTCCTTGATTTTGGGTCTAAATTTTTTTTTCTTCCTGAAATTGATCACTAACCAGACGGGTTTCAAGCTTTTGGAAAACTGGAGTTTTCTCGAAGTCCTGTTTGTTGTGAGTAGGCTCCATAAAGTTTGCTTCCAAAAGCCCTGTTGTGCCAATAGGAAATTGTGCGTTAAGTTTATGCAATTCAGGGTAAAGATACAAATACATGGTAATATACAAAATTCTTACCGACAACCCCTCTACCTCTACTGTCAGAAAAGGTTACAACATGCCAAAATGGCTGCAGTGAAGAGAGCAAAAAAAGATTAAAAATGTGGGTAGATAAAAAATAAAAATATATCTTTAGATTATCTTTAATTTCTTTCTTTTTCTTTAGTTGGGAGGGGGAGAGGGGGGTGGACCTGGATAATAATTTGCCCTCTAGTGAAAACTTAATCAGATCATCAATATTTTTACAAACCAAATCATCTTTGTCACCAAATAGTGTTATCATCTAAAATCGTTGATTTGTCTCAGGAAAACCCAGCACTATACTTGCTTGGACCATTGTATTTCTGGTAGTGACAATATCTAAAGATAGACGAATTCAGTAAAAGCAGTCACCAGTATCAGTCTGTTCTTATGGTACACATTAAATCCATGTACATTCACGACTGGAGCTTCCCTCAGGAATCCAATCGTTGTGATGACTGAACCCTGCAATCAGTAAAATAAGGATAACACATCTCAATAATTCAACCTGATCAGAGGCTAAAATAACCATAGAAAGATTATTATTATTGAGTTAAAAGGCCAATGCAAAACAATTTCTTTGATGAAATCTTGGTTTAAGTATATTTAAGCATTCACATACATGCAGCTAATATCTCTGTTTAAAAATATGTGCAATATATGCACAACTAACTCATGTATCACCATAAAATTTGCAGAAAAGATCCATACCTCAACATTTTGAGGTCTGTACACTATAATTCCGGAAATTTAAGATCATATCCAATGTTATAATAACAACTCGTCCACGCAATATTATCTTAAAGTTCTCAGGATATCGCAAGTATAAAATAGATAAGTATGCCTGCATAAAAAGAAGGCCAAGTATCAGCAAGTATTTACAGATTTATGCAAATACACACTTATCTGAAACAAACTTACGCGAAGTGAATACTTAAGACGATTAGCAAGATGTTGTTCATTTGCATTCATCTTAGCGGAAATTTTGGCATTCTCTCTAGTGTTCCAACAGAGACGAATGAAAGACAGAGATAATGAGAACGAGTTTCTAAAAACAAACAACAAGATGTAAGGTAATAAAAGAAGTGGCAATGCATTTGTAGTAGTCCGAAAATTTTAGTATTAATTAAGGCCTAATTAAGTATGACTAGGGTTTAAAAGCTATTAATTTCATAAGAAGGTATATAGAAGTATAGAATGGATTATTAATCGATAGAAATTGATTATTTCTCAATTGAAGGATATGAGATTAGAAAATGTAGAGATTAACTAGAAATGAATTTTATTATGATAAAATGTGAATTATGTGAATTTTATGTGTGTTTGAATGAAAAATGCTATTAAATAGAAATTGTGCTATGAAATGCATTAATTATTTTTGCATGTTAATTTTCTTGTAAATGAGAGGAATTATTGTTCAAGCTATTAATTGCTTGAATAAATTATTTTATTATTATCGTTTAGTGATAAAGGAATTATTGTTATAATTTTCAAAATTTAGGAATTAAGCATAATTAGTTGAATTTTAATATATGAAAGAATTTAATTTATGTTATATGAAATTAATTTTAATTATGGATGTAAATTGTTTTGGATTCTAATATTTATTAGAAATATAGTATATATATATATATATAAGGATATTAAGTTATAATATTAGCAATATTAGAGGTATAATTATCAATTTTGGAAATTTGTGTTAAATTGTGATAAAATGAAAACTTAATGTACATTTAAATGTACATAAACATTCTAGAAATTTCAAAATAACATAAGATCATCCTCAACCCCCATTTCCCCTTCATTTTTCGGCACACACACAAGAACACACACACAAGTTTTATTTTCACATTTTAATCCTTAACTAAGTGGGAAATTAGTGGAATTTTACTCCAAGCAAGGTAATTACTTTATTTAAGCTAAGTTTATGTGATTTAAATTGATGAATATTATGTTCTAAATACTTAGGGTTTTCAAAATTAGAGGTTGATTTTAAGGTTGATTGGTTTAAATTTTGTTATGTTTATTGAATTAATTATTTTATGGAGTTTAATTAACATATGTTATGGTTTAAATTTCTTAAATTCATGAAGTTGAAAAATTTAAGTTTGATTATGAACCCTAAATATGGCATATGAATTTTATGGTGTAATTTAGTTGAATTGAGCCTAAATATGTGTTTAGGAATGGATATAAACATCATAGATCCAAGAAATTAAAAGTTAAATCATGCATATTTAATTCCCAATTTTTTTAAAATTAAGAGTGAATAGAACTTAGGATTTTGATTTTATTTGATCTATTTGATATGATATTTATGCTAGGATATGTATAATGCATAAAATGAATTTATAGAATTTAATTCAATTATATACCTAATGTTCAAATTTTGAAAATGAAGGGTAGGTCATGAACTATGATTTCTTGATTTTATTTGATGTATTTGATATGATTTTTGAGATCTAGGATAAAAATAATATTTAAGTTGAATTTATGAGAATTTTTGAGTATATATATTAAAAGATGGAAAATTAAAGTTTAGTAAAAGTTATGATTTTATGTGATGAACTTAGTTGAAGATTTGAATGGATTAAGAATTAATGATCATCGATGCTAAATGAGTATAATTGTATGATATTTGATATTGAATAGATTTTAGATAGTAAAACTATTGAAATTTTCTATATATGTAGTTGAAGAGCATTAGGCGATTAAAGTGTGAATTAATGAAATTAAACTTGTTTTAAGTTTCTAAATGCATATTTAAGTATATGTTGATGATATTGGGGAGTTTGGGATGAAATTGGATGAGTTTGGTTTACTTGGGCTACTCATATTATAAAAGTTATTCTGCCGAAATTTCGGTAGAAATTTTTATCAATAAGACGTTATGAGAAATTAAGCAATAGATTTATGATAAACAAGTGAAATGTGGTTACTTGAAGTTATTTAAATTCTTTAATCATAGTATGTTATCTAAATCCTTAAGTTATTAAAGATTGAACTATGAAAGGATATAATAAGTTTAACATAATCTTCGATTAGTTAAAACTAGGATTTAGTGATAATGTGTTTAATGAGTAATGAAGCTTGCTAAATACAATAATAATCTTGTTTTACAAGGAACGAGCAAAGGACTCGGGAAGTAAAAGACGAAGGAGCAAATATTTTCGAATAGACGTCGTAAGGTGGGTAATGTTTTGCAAATTATTTTATGTAGCAAAGTTGATTATATGCTTGAACTTGTTGCTATCATGAATTATTACAAATCACCACATTATGAATATGTTGAAAATGAATGTTTTACCACATTGTGGGTATGACGGCGATTTATTTATCTACGGTAGGAAAATATTATGATCTTGTGCATGTGTTTATGGTCATGAGCTTGCAAATGTAGGCCGCCAAGGTATTGTGGCGAGGCCTACTTTCCATTACCGGACGACATAGATAGGTATGACCGTAGTTGAGATCCTTCGGAACAACTCGGGTTTGTGATGCCAGATGTTTAAAAATGAAATTTTGGTGATATGATATTGAAAGTTTCTTATGAAACAATTATTCAAGTTGTTTATTCAATGTTTACTTAAATTGAAATTATAAGTTTGAAAATTTTGTCGACATTACCCATCGAGTACTCTTTGGTACTCATACCGAAAAATGTTTTAATTGGTGCAGTTGAGCATGGAAGAGATGTGGACTTGACCGAGCTTAGTCGACTCCTTTGGTTGTAAATAGTTGAGCTCAATGTTGTGTCTTCATACATAACATTCGCTACTCTTCCATCCGTCAACTTTGCAAACCGAAAATCATACTTTTGAGAAACTTTGTAAATGTTTCAATATGTGTATATATGTATTGTGGAGGTCGTGTCCTCACTGGGGTTATATAGCCCGCTTATCAAAAATTTATTTCCATTAAAGCTGTTCATTTGTTCAAAATTTTAATGTCTTAACCAACAAGGCCCGATTAGTTAGTTAATCACATAATTAATTAGTCGGTCGTGATGTGATTAGTTTCGGATGTTCTACGACTTGCTTCGTAAGATCGGCTTCGTCAGTAAATGGAGACCACTCCAAAAGGATGGAAAGATTACTATTTAGATGTTGTTCATCGTGTAATGAATTCCATGTCCACGTATGTGAATCAAACTCATAATCAACCCGCATTGCAAAGAGAACTCGACCTTTAAAGCATGTTTAGCACATATTAAATCTGAAAAATAAGCACCTCAAGAAAAGAAATAAAATTTTAGTTACCTCATTTCAAATAAAACATTTAGGAAATTTAGCTTTAACAAAAGCAAATGACTCAATCTTGCAAATGATGTTATGACTTTAAGAAATACTAATTGTTAACAGTTTCTTCATTATTTATTAAACAAGCAGCCTAAAAATACGCAAATAAGTAACTAAAACAAACATCAAAAGTTGAGAGCAAGTAGGAGATACAACAGACCAAGATTTGATTGTGAAGAATTTTGACTTTATACAAATGAAACATTCTACAAAAACTTCATGTGCTAGGGTGGCAACTTTACCGCCGAAACGGCACCGACGGGAGTCAATCTACGGTGCTAAGATTGGCAACGAGAACTTCACGTATCATAGTTCTTCATCCGCACGGCGAAGACAAGTGGTTGAGAGAAATAAAGACGAGAATAGAGTAACGGCATCGATAGTTATCGAATGAAGTTCCCGTTGAACTCCGTGTACCGCCAAGACCACCGCGGCGTTTCTACACGCCACCAACGCATAGATCAGCGTCTTCGAATGTTTTGCCCATTTTCGACTAAATTCGAGTTCTTATTAAATTGGCACCGCAGTTAGGGTTCTTCTCGATCGCATAAATTCCTTCCTTGCCGATCTCGAGTCGATCACTTCATTGAAATTTAAGAGAGCTAACCCCTTTTTCTTCTTCTTCTCGCTTCTTCCGCTTCTTTCTATCTCTACCGCTTGCTTGCTTTTGTAAAATTAGGCCAAATTCCCAAATTAATTAAGTGTGAGTAAAAAAATTAGCTAAGGCATGAAGACGGGCTAAAAGACCACATGGCTAAGTGGCGAAGACCACGCGGCCTAAGCCCGTGGTATTTAGTCGACGTGGATGTTAGACGACGCGAAAAAGCCGTGGTTAATAAAGTTATGCGCTAATAGACCACGCGGTAAGGGCACCGTGGTCATCATATGAAAAACTCTAATAGA
Source organism: Salvia rosmarinus (assembly GCA_036937905.1). Lineage (NCBI taxonomy): Eukaryota > Viridiplantae > Streptophyta > Magnoliopsida > Lamiales > Lamiaceae > Salvia > Salvia rosmarinus. The sequence goes on from CM072817.1 coordinate 38,618,174, forward strand.
CTACGCGGTTCTTCAGCCCGTGGTCTATAACCGCTTAAAATATGGTTATAGACCACGCGTTTCACCACCCACGCTGTTCTATGTCATAATAGACCACTTTAGTACTAATGTGCGTGGTCTATGACGTGTGGTCTATGAGCAAAATTCTTGTAGTGTATCCATCCAATAACACATATATGGAGGCAAATCAAGCATATAAACATCATAAATTCAAGATCAAAGCCTTCAATATTTTCGAAAATCATCAAAATTCCAAGAATAAACATATGCTCAAAAATTCAACGTTAAACAACTCGTCGACGATTAATCTAACATAATATCAAGAGATAATTGAACAACAACATATTCCTTCATATTTCATCAAAAGGACCGAAAATATAGCATGTCACAAAGTTCATGTTTTTAAATTTTCAAACCATAGATATGTTCTAAAGATAGAAATATACCTCGATTCGAAGACGGATTGAAATTTCAACGGTTGGAACTTTGGAAATTTGAGTATGAATTTTTCAAAATTTTAGTGTGTGTAAGTGTGTGTTTTGGACGAAAAAGAGAAAGAAAATGGAGATGAGTAGTGGTCTCCAAAAATTTATGAGTATATAATAACAAAATTCTATTTATTTTAAACATGATGAATAATCATGTTTCTAGAAAAGACACATTTTTCTATAAATACATGCTTTTCGAGGAATAATATTGTTGTTATAAATACATGCTATTAATCCATATCGTTCCGATTTCAAAACTCAATTTCTAATAAAATGCTCTCTACTTGAAATTCTCTTTTAAAACTCAAACAACATACTATAAACATCAAAATTTAATTATAAAAATATTTTTAACTTCAAAAATTATTTTGGACATTCAACCGGCGATTAGGGTTTATGGCAACATGTAACAAAAATTAAAACTTTGAAATCAAGACTTTAGGTTCAAAACTTCTATAAACACATACTTTATCATCTCAAAACTCTTGAAATCTAAGTCTTCTTATTCGTAACAAGACCTAAGAATCTTATCTTAGGTTCTGCCTCAAATTCTATCTTGAATCTATCTCAGATTCTATCTTCTCGACTCGAAGTTTAACATAAAAGCTTCTAGCTCAAACAATTCTTTCTTAAGGATGCAATGCCCTTCTCATAAGCTCTTAATTAGGAGCTAATCACATGTGAATGCGGGTATTACATTCCCACCCTTAAAAATTTCGTCCCAAATTTAGTACCTTTTGCAGGTACTTTTTCTCATTGATCTTCTAGCCTATGTTGCTTCTTGTAAACCATGATGTTTTCATCGAACATAACGTAACTGAAGGAATTGATTTATTCCTTAGTTGTTGTTCTTTTCAATCTAAGATGTATTCTTGTTTCTCTTCATAGCTTAGATCTTGTTTCAAGAACAATGTTTTCTTGATGTATGATGTGTTTTAGATCAAACACATATCTTCATTACTGCAACACACGGAACACATCGTAAATATTATCGAAACTTGAAGGCAATGTTAATCTGTAGTCAATTGGTCCAATCTTTTCTTGAATCTCATACGGCCGAATAAATCTTAGTTTGAGCTTTTCTTTGATTCGAAAGCGATGTATTTCTTTGGAAGGATATACTTTCACGAATACTTTGTCTCTAATCTCAAACTTAGCTCCATTCGCCTCAGATCCGCACAGAACTTCCGACGATCATGAGCTTCGATTCTTTTCTTGTTTTGTCGTACGATTACGACCATTTCTTTAATTGCTTCTGGTCTAAGCAATTTTCTTCCTCCAAACGCGTCTCAAATTGAGCGGCGATCTACATTTTCTACCATAAGGGCTTCATAAGGAACCATATTAATCGTTGCCTCAGAATCGCCATATGCGAATTCAATTTTTTACCCATCTCTTGTTGAAAACTCGTCCAAAAAAAACGAGATGTAAATTTGAGTGTCTATTTGAAGTGATCGAGACAAGCACTCCATGTAAAACGCACCATCTCTGACGATATTCGAGTTAACTTGTTAGCTTCATACGCGATAGAGATCTCGGTGAAAGAACTTTCGACGTGTTCCCATCGTAAATCTGCAGACCATCTTATCTGAAACGATATACATATGAGACACTCTCGATCCGAGCACTCTAAAGATTTGAAAATTCGCCATCGAACGAACTCATTCTTCAAAGATCACCGGCTACTAACCCATTGGAAGATGGAGGGTTCGACGTAGAAAAAATTTCGCAATTCTATGATCGGTTTAAAGGAAGAAGGTGTGTGTAAATCTTGAGAAGAATTGTAACTTTCTTATTTTTCCTCTTCAGAATGAGGATTTTTTCTTCTGGGTGGCATACCGCATTGTAAACAAATGCCAAAATGCAGCATATTTCGTTTATCAAAAACGGGAAAAATGTTTTCAATCAACAAACATGCTTATTTCTCAAAGATCTTCACAATTATTTATCATATGGTTATGAAATGAAATAACACAGTTGGATAACAAAAATGATCATGAAAGAAAAATTTCCTCTTTGAGGATCCTTACAAAAGCAAGAATAACTTTGCAATCTGGGGTTTTCAGGCATATAGTGCTTTGGTATCTCGAGCAAAACACATCCGTATAGCTTCTCGTGCACGCTACCACATCATAAGATATCTATAGGCATCACTAGTCTATGTATACGCATCCTTACTATCTACAATTATCAACTTCTACTATTGCTGATACTAACTTCACTCTGCCCACGAAAGGCTGTCATCATCATCATCATCATTCTCTTCTTTCATCTTTGCAACTCCGTCCCCAACCATCAACGCCTTCATAGGAGCTAACATCTCCATATCTTTTTTAATTTTAGGAGATAGCGGATCATTCGTACGATTGGAAATGAGTACGAGGAATCTATTCCAGGATAAATGATGTCAAGATCAGTCACAAAAGACATTTGTCTGATATTTACGGCTGAAGCTGGGCTGTGCCAACAACTGGCAAAACTCGAGTTTATACATAAAGATTTTGAGACATCTTGAGTCTCAATGAAATAGCTTGAATCTCTTCTCGAATCTCCAAAGGAGAAGTCTTAGGAACATGAGAAAATAGAACAAACTGAATCGGTATACAAATCTCAAGAGAAACAACAAGACTGACCATACCAATTTAGGTCAATAGGAAACATCTCAGTATCGAGATAAGAGTAATTAAACTGTGTAGGATCTACATCAGACTCAAGCATAAATAGCTGAGTATCTGGCAAAGAAGACTCTAGTTCTAGAGTATTGGTACTAGCATCAAACTTAGAGTAGCAGAATCAACATCATTGGGTTCAATGTTCTCTTTGTCATTGGGTATAAAAGAAAAGTTACCAGCCAACTGAAGCTGATGAATAGCTGAGATGAAGTCGGCCATAGACGAAAAAGAGCCAAAAGGGAATTCAAGTGTACATGATAATGAGAACTGATGATAGTTAGGAGTCGAGAGTTACGTGCCAATGGATGGTACGGGGTATTTATAGTTGATGGGTTGAAACCCTAATTCTCATCAGGTCGTGGTGCCTAGAGGCCGGATTAGCGATCATTAGTTTTGGTGCAGAGACTTCTGGAATGAACTTGCGAGCCGGCTAGCGATCGCGAGGGTGATTGCTAGTCTCTTATTTCTTAATCTTTGATTACTCCTTTGCATGTGCATCGATCATTACCGTGCTCATATGCCTCTCTCACAAGCAATGGAACTGAGCAAGAAATTCACTCAAGGTAAGCTGCTCGTCTAATCTTTGTGATGAAGATAAACAAAACGACGACAAACGAATGACAACAACGAGATAACAACAACAAGATGACGACAAACAAGTCGCACTCTTCGAATCGTTCGACGATCCTCGTTATCGTAGATAAGAACAATACTCAAACTCTTGCGTAAAACATATTCATGTTGTTCGCCATCTCTTCTAGAACTTCTTTTCAACTTTAGCTCATTTCAAGCATACATTCTCATATAACAATTCATTCAATAAAGCATATACTCAATCATCATCGTAATAACCATAATCATCATACTCATAAGCATAATCATAATCATAAGCTCTTAAATCATAATCATAAGCTCTTACCAGTGAGCTAGAGATGATGGAATCGTAATGTTGAGCTTTCTTAAGAACAATTAGTTCTTTAACTCATATTCTCAAATCGTAATCAAACAAGCGATTTTATAAACTCGATTCTCAAGATAGAGAGTCAAACAACTAACTCCATAACTCAAATTCTCAAATAAAGTCAGCCCAAAAGAATTCATATGCTCAAGGTGCACAAACTGCATAAGACTCACCAAGATTTATGAATTTAGAATTCAAGACAATGCACAAGTCGCATTGTGGATTTGCAATGATTTACATGTTCAAAATTAAAAGCGTGCTCACCGTGCAAAAATTCGCAAAGATTTACAAGCTCAGAATTCAAGACTGCACACAAACTGTACAAAATTCACAAGGATTTACAGGTTCAGAATTCAAAATTGTGCACAGATTGCACAAATTTACAAAGGTACATAGGTTCAGAATTCAAAACAGATCTGATACCATTCTATCACAGCCCGACTAAATCAGGTAATTAGGCCGTGACGTGGGTTAAGAAAGAACTTCTGATAATCGATAACCACAAATATGACCAATAATTCATATCGATCACAATGTGTGACTTCAACTTTCATCATGAAGTAATCAAATATTTATGGTTCAAAGAAGTAGAATGGAATTTGACAAAGGTTGATTCTAGGTCCTCGAACCACAAAATGAAACGAATGAAGAAGAACAACGACGGAGGACAAATAATCACAACGGAATAACCAATATCAAAAATGTACATTCTCAAGCATGCTTTAATAACGATAATTTTTTTTTCGAAGTTTCAAAGCAAAGCATAATTTGACAATGACTCCAAGGCATTATATAAAATGTTGGATTCATCAGAAACAATTCTGGACATTCCCGTAAATCCTTGTTCATATAAAATTTCAATAATTCATGTTCTCATAATTAAGTCGACATCATATCAACAATGCCGAGATCATATCAATAAAATAAGACTGTCGTCAAGATTAGTTCAGTCGACTCGGCATAATAAAACTCAACAGTGGGTGAAGGCCAAAGTTCGGCAATGAGAAGTGTGGCTGAGAATTATTTGTGATGACATAAAACTCTGGGCAACAAAACATGATAACTTCAAATGAATCACATCAACAATTGAGCATTTTCATCATGAGTCAAATATTTAGAGAAGCTCATTTGCACAAAGATTCGATTCCAAAGATCCTCTCGAGCTTAACCTCGCACGCTTAGAAATACATGCGTGGCGTGAGTACAAAATCGCACTCGCTGGTATACGCTAAAACATAAAACATGCCCTTAGGGCTATATGATTGACTTGCCATAACATTAGCAACACATAGGGGTTTTAGTGAAATAACTTGTGCATGCATCATCATAATAAACACTTACTTGCTTTCATTTCATAGCATCATATAATATGCATATGCATGTTCTCATGTCGCCGATAACTTTTCCTTCCCATATCCACGGACTTTCTTCAGGTTGATCAGGAGTAGTAGGCCTCCTCAAACACACTTTAACATCACATATCCGTGTTGGTCTCAAGGTTACCAACTACGGTCATACCCGACGTTGGTAACATTCATTCATTCATACTTTCTTTCTTTCTTTCCGTGGATAGGTAGTGCATTATGCATGTCATGCTAAAAACAGTGCATGTCATTCAACTTTGAAACTTTGTAAATAAATGCATATCATCTCTTTTGAAAATATATAAAAACATAAGCATATCATTATAGAAAATACTTATACCCACCGGTAATACCACCGAGACTGTATTTCTACCTTTGACTTCGCTCTTCTTCCCACTGGGTCATAACCACATAAACGGCATAAAAGCCTATCAAGAACCAAATAAGAACATAACTTATCTTAGTCGTCGATACAACTATATTTTCTCAATACACAAGACGCTATGGTCTATAAATGTAATACCCCGTCCTTTAAGCTTCGCTTTGTATGGCATGTTTTTCAAAAAGGTCAAAGGTTGACTTTTGGTTTCGGTTATGACCATCACGAAACCTCAGGCGTTGTGAAGAGTGTCTTATGACGAATTCATAGACACTAAGTATGCAGTGTTTTCGACCACCCATGAAGGTTCGCACTCAGGGAAGTTATCGAAAACCGGACTTTTCATTGGTCTTTAAAAGCATATCTTGTTTATAGTCGTTGTGTCCGTATTTTATTTCGTGTCCATGGGTACTAAGTTTGCTAAAATTGGAGTCCGTTTGTAAAAGTTGCGTCGCTTTTATGTTTTGAAAAGCGGTCTTAGCAAGAAATGCACCCTCTTTCCTATAAATAGGAGGCTAGGGCCTTCATTTTCAACGCTCATTTTGTTCGCCCTCCGTGTTTACGGAAGAGCCGAGCAGCTCAGTACGCCGCGGAAGCGCTGGAGGAGTGGGATCGAGCCGGGAGGCTCACGGCGGCGCCATCAGGCCGCCGCCGAGCCACCACCGCCGATCAACCTCCCGCAGCCCTGTTTTGCTTTTTGTCCTTTTCTTGTTTTGATTCCTCCTTTAGTAGATCTTATAGCATAGAACCTGGATTCTAAAGGGACGAGACGGAAAACGCGCCGAGGCACCGATTTAGCCAAGACCGCCGCCCCCACTCACGCAGCCGTGAGCTTGTGGCCACCGATTTGGTGGCCACCGAGCCACCTTTGGCTATGGGTCCTTTAGGTTTTGAGTTCCGGCTATGCATTCTACTAAAGTACCGATTAGTTTTTACATTTTTTCGTTTCGCATGTCGGATGTTTTCCGTTGCTTCGAGTTTTCTAAAGGAAGACATGCCCGGTTATCCATTTTCAATGTAGTTTGTCATTCCATGTTCGTCGTTATGCATATTGCTTATGTTTCCAATTTCATGCATCGATTTTGGATGGTTTATCCTAGATCCGAGGATAGCATCGATTTTGAAGCTTTTTCACGCTAAGATTTGAGTCAACTTGCATGCATGCATATTTTGAAAGTACCCTATTATAGGTCTTGATGCCCCGAATATATTTCCCTTCTGCATCGAGTTGATTTGAAAACCCGGAGAGTGCCAAATGTGGGTTCAGAAAGTCGAAAACCCTAGTTTTGCTTTGATCTTCGTTTGGATCACGATGTTGCTTTGCTTTGTGGGATGTAACCCTAAAAGTTGTTCGCCTTGTTACCGTGTACCTACCAAGGCGATTGGTGAAGTCATCGGATCCGTAGATACCTCCCGGCTAACGTTTTAAATCTGCTCAGTTGGGTTATATATGCTTATTTCGAGTTATTTACTCGATATTTCAAAATAAAACACGTGCGCCAGAAATGTTTTGATGAAGTTATTCTTTTCTACGATCCAAAATATGGTTCTATCATGGTTGTGCACGGATCCCTATTCGTGGGTTGATCACCATCTTGATTATTGATCGAAGTGATAGACCCCAACACGTGGTTATGGTTACGAAGGGATAGACCCCGGAAGTCCACACGGAAATGGTAATGAGATGGTTATGGTTCGATGGGATTTGATCAAGTCCACACCGAGTTAGCCGGTTGGATACGTTAGGGCATGGGCGAATGGATATGTTCCGGGCGAATGAATGAGATGTGATGGGTCATGGCGGGATACGCCCGAGCCGTGGTTCTTAGTTCTATGATGGGAGTAAAAGAATAACGGATCGTATCGAAAAATGAAAATCTATTTTGCTTACTTAGAAGTGGATTTACGTTTAAAACCTTCTAAGGTAAGTGCTCGAACACGGCATCACGATTCTTTTCGATTTATGATAAACCCCAACAGTGAGCGCTTAGTACTCACCCAAACTCTTTTTCAAATCTTTTCACGGATGGAGGAGGTCGACGGGCGCGCCGAGGGTGGGCTGCGGGTTCTTCATGCTATGCTTCGCGATGTCAGGTTATATACGCACTCGATATTGATGTATTCTTGTCCCTTATTTTGTTTTCGATTGGGAACAAGATTTGCTATTATGTTATTCTACCGTGAGTCTCGATATGAGCATGCTATGTGGTCAATCGGTCTAGTTGACGAGGATGTAATGCTATTTTGCTTTCTTGCATTACTTATAATAAATCAAGATCACGCCTATCAAAGTTATGGTATCGATATTATTACATTGGTGGATTGTTTGTGCACCCTCCCTTCGTGATATTTCCTAGTTATAGAGTAGATCGCCCGATTTCATGGTTACATCTTCTTATCGTATGTTATATGTATTCCCCTTCTTCCCTCGCTTCTTAACCCCACCCTAATCATACCCCAAGATCCGTGCCTTCCTGAATTGGGCGTGACAGATGGTATCGTAGCAATGGTTCTTGGCTTTGACCTCTAGCTTTGTTATCCGATATCAAAGCAGTTTGTTTGCTTTATATCATGTGTGTTCTTGAAATTGAGTGTTTAGAACTTGTTCTTCTAAACTATTTATCAGGTACATCTACCCTCAGCCCACCGTCAGTCCGCCTCCTTTCAAAAAGGGGATGAGGTATGTGTTTATTTGTTGGTGCTTTATGTGGTTATGTGAGTTTGATGTGATCTTGGTTTCATGTGCTTTGGCATGGTAAGAGTTTACGTGAAGTAAACGTGATGTGGATGAGATGTGGTTGGATGGTGATGTGGATGTGGAAGTGATTGTTGATGGAACAAAAGGCCTGTGTGGCTGTGATATGAAAATCGTTTATATGATATGATGTGATTAATGTGATCACGTATGGTCGATGTAAGTCTATGTGTTTACATAGCAATGCGTTGTTGATTGAAAATCTTGTTTATTTTGATAAACGAGTATCCGTAAGTGAATCAGATTTGCTTACGTGATTATTATGATAAATATCGATATTGATATTGATATGTGTTGAAATGAACATGTGTTTGAGACATGATTACCCGGATATGACCGGGCGTAAAAGGAAACGTGAATATTTGTTATTATGTTGATAAACTAACATGTAGGTTTATGGATATTCAAAGGCCCGCATAACGTTGGTTAAGATCCCACGTGATGGACGAGCGGATCCGTAAGTTCGTGGAATGTACCGAGAATGTCCATGAGCCGCTGGGAGTATTTCGGGAGATTTGTTGGATTATGGAGAAAGATCCGAGGCGGTGGGAAAGTATCGAATATGAGGCTTACTATCGGTTGATGAGAGGCTACCAACAGGTTGGCGGCCGTGGGCTAGAAAGCAAGGATACGTGATGTTCGGACGGATCCTATCACCGCACACCTTACCTTGATTTCACCGAGTTCGCCGCCGAGTATGGAGACAAGTGGACCGATCATCGAGGTATACCATCCGAGGAGGATGTGATAGCAAGGCATGTTCGAGGACCGATCCAGTTGATAATAGGGATGATGTTCCCAAGAGCCTTTGGGAGAAAGCGACCATCGCAGATACGATCACCGATGCATCAGATACACCAACCACTACACCTCCATCGACGATCCTTACCTTTAGAAGGATCCCTAACGATTTTGAGGCGAGGAACCTCCGGGAGAGAGATTGTCCATCCGACAAGATGGCGTGAAAGAGGCCCAAGATCGAATTTTCGGGCCACCGAATCGTATCAGTTGGCATCTAGGGAAGGAGACTCGAGGAGGAGGAAGACCGGGAGGAGGATGAGGAGGACTCAGAGACCCGGTGATCCAGATAGCCGATGACTCACGAGGTCTGCATGTTGAGGAAGGTAGCGCCAGAGACAGGACTCAGTACACTTTTCACCGATACTCAAAGCGATTAGGCGCGGCTACTGACGGGATCATACCTACGAGGCTTGCTTCCATGCAGATCGCTCAAGCGGCGGCGGCCAATTCAAGCCCTGATAGGAAGGGAAAGAGAGGATGAGGAGAGGAAAAATGGAACCGCTGGGACGAACGGAGAATAGTGGACGGATATGGAGGACAGGGATCTAGGTAGTCAGTGTGTACAGTGACAATCGAAAAACCGCTAGAAGCATGGACAGAGCGACATCTTTTGGCAAAGAATCGAGTCGATTCTTTTGCTCATATCTGACCTTTTTGACTGACATACCTTGATCTTGTATTTTGACAGTCCTTCATGGACACTGAATATTACTGATACTAACGCCATCTGCGACGTAATGTTTATGTTTTGATGCTTATATGTGATATGAGCTATGCCATGATGATATATGATCTATGTGAGGTGTGATGATGATGTTATGTGAAATGCATAACGATGATATGTCGGCTGAGGATTGCATGATTATATGTGATCGTGCGTGATATGTGGTATATGTGATATGTGGTTATGGATGATGATATATGTTATGCGATGATACTGCTATCTATGCGAAAGCGTTTTAATGTTTCAAACGCTCGATGCGTAATGCCGAGAACAAGGAACCGGAGGAACAATAATCGAAGAAGCCCGTGAACCACCTTTGGTTGGCCGCATGCGATCGAGAGTTTTCACGGTGTAATCCCCACGCTCGACGGTCTCGCGAACCGATCGACGCCGAGAATCGGATACGATCCACCGAAGGATCTTCGAATACATCGGCCGCGAAGAAGCGTAAAAGTGAATTGCGCGATCTTTCAGCTAACCGATGAGGCTGATTTCTGGTGGGAATCCGTGAGGAGGACCCTAACACCAGGACAGTGGGGAAGGTATACGTGGGAAGATTTCAAGGAAGAACTCATGGAAAAGTATGTGCCTGGCGTCTACAGGCAGAGAAGGCAAAACGAGTTCTGGAATCTTCGTCAAGGGAGAAGGACGGTCACCGAGTACGATCGCTCGTTCAATCGTCTGTCACGTTATGCTATGTACCGGTCGGCACCGAGGTCGCCAGGCGCATGTGTTCGTGAGAGGACTCCAACCGAGATCGAATATCGCCGTCGGTCGGGAGATCGACGTATCGCGATCCTCGAACCGGCATTAAACATTGAGTCAATGTTTCCCAGAAAGAACGATGCCACCCGGACAGCCACCGACGAAGGAAGAGGTAAGAGGAAATGGGATGATCGAGGAAGGGCAATCGGTGTTCCAAGGAACCAGGCGGTCCAAAGGATTCCAAGGAATCAAGCGCATTCAAGTGAGAGAAAGGCAACCTTGGGAAGAAATTTCCAACCCATGCGGCCGGTGTGGAAAAACTGGTGGTGCGAAATGCCAAAGGAATCATTTCGGCGAGTGCGACAAGGTAGCACCGAAAGTGCTATATCTAAAGAAGTCCGGACATTACGCCGAGATTGTCCGTTAGAGGGCGACAATGCACGCCAAGAAGGCAAAGATCCACCACGAGGCGTAATCGAGTTCGCCGAGGGCAAACAACGGAGCAGGAGGTCACCCTAGGCCAAAGAAACCAAAGGCCATCGCAGCAAGCAAGCGGTGTACGCTTGAATCGCCAGCAGAAAAGACAAGCTCCGGAAATCTTGCGGTATAATCCATACGAGTGATATACCGTTTTCGCTTTGTTTGATACATGAGCCTCACATTCTTTCATTTCGAGAATCGCGTGTGAAAGGTTGGGTTTGGTACCCAAGAAATCACAGAGTACCCTGGAAATTAGCATCCCATCAGGGGAAGTGCTAAAGGCAAAAGAGATATGCCCGAACCGTGAGGTAGAAATCAGAAGCGTAGGTCCTTGTCAATTTGCATGTCATCGAATGGAAGATTTCGATGTCATCTTTCGCATGGATTGGTTGGAAAAGCACATGGCAACTATACGTTGTCTCGAGAGAAGTTGCTTTTGAATGCACGAAGAGTGGAAGTTTGTTTCACGGCATAAGGACGGGTGTTTGCGCACCAATGATCTCAAAGACCGAAGGCGTGAGGATGATCAGGAAGGAAGTCTGTCAAACTTTCTTAGTGAGTTTGACAGGCACGTCAAGAGCGCAAGCGATTGCAAGACGAGCCAATGGTGTGTGAATATCCGGACGTGTTTCCCGAGGACTTGCCAGCCATCACCGATAGACAAGTGGAATTCACTATTGATTTGGAACCGTGAGCGGCGCCAGATCAAAGGCACCATACGTAACGGCACCTAAGGAATCGCAAGAACCGAAAGCGCATTGCAGGAGCCGTTGGATCTAGGTTTTATCCGACCTAGCGTGTCGCCGTGGGAGCGCCGATTACTCGTCAAGAAGAAGGATGGGTCAACGCGGATGTGCATTGACTACGTAGAGTCGAATAAGTCGACGATCAAGAATGATATCCTCTTCCAAGGATCGACGATCTGTTTGACCAGCTCGGGAGCGAGTGTCTTCTAAGATCGATTTGAGGTCGCTACCATCACCAAGATCGGGAAGGGGACGCTATAAGACCGCGTTCTCGAATGAGGTATGGGCACTACGAGTTCATCGTGATGCCGTTTGGTTTGACCAACGCGCCGCCAGCCTTCATGGATCCGATAAATCGAAGTTTTCCATCGATGTCGGATAGTTTCGTCTTCGTTTTTATCGATGATATTCTCATCTATTCCAAGAATGCGAGTTGCATAGAGAACACCTCCGCACTGCTCGAAACGCTACGAGCGAGAGGTTGTATGCCAAGTATAGTAAGTGCGAAGTTTCGCTCGTAGAAGTAATGTTCCTCGACACATCGTGTCTCGCAGAAGAATCAAAGTCGACCCAGTGAAGGTTGAGCGTAGTAATCTGGAAGGTTCCGACTAATGCCAATGAGGTTCAAGCTTTCAGGCTTGGTCGGATATTATAGATGTTTCATCGAAGGGTTTTCGGTTAGCAAGGCCGACGACGCAACGCTCGAGAAAGGGATCAAGTTTTCATGGTCCGAAGCTTGTGAAGCAAGTTTCAAGAGTTAAAGAAGAAGTTTAACAACCGCCCGGTGTTAGCCGTGCGAAGAAAACGATGGGTTTGTGGTCTACACCGATGCATCCAAGCTTGGTTTAGGTTCGTTCTCATGCGAACGGGAAGGTTATAGCTACGCGTCTCGTCGAGTTGAAACCGCACGAGTTGAGCTACCCAACTCACGACACGAGTTAGCAAGAATCGCTCATGCGTTGAAGATTTGGAGCACTATCTCTATGGAGTTAAGTGTGAGATCTTCACGGATCACAAGAGCCTCAAGTATTTCTTTGAACAAAAAGAGCTGAACATGAGGCAAAGGAGATGGCTAGAGTTGGTGAAGGATTATGATTGCTCTATCAGTTATCACCCGGGGAAAGCCAATGTTGTAGCAGATGCTCTTAGTCGCAAGTCGAGAGCGAAGTTGGGATATCTTCTTACGCAAGAGAAAGAGCTTATTCGAGATTTTGAGAAGCTCAGCCTGGAAGTGATTCACCCGCCGGAATCAGTGCAAGGATTCATCGCAGCTTTGACAGCTGAACCGGATCTGAGAGAAGCCATCGTGAGTGCGCAACGAGGAGACGAATTCTTGGAGAAGATGCGTTTGAAAGCAAGGCTAGAAGATAGCAAGGGTTTCACAGAAGCAAAGGACAACGCGCTACTATTCCGAGGAAGGTTATGTGTGCCACTCAATAGGGAATTGAGAGATAAAATCATGAGTGAAGCTCATGAGGCACCGTATCTGACTCATCCGAAGCACCAAATGTCTGAGACCTTAAAAGGAACTTTTGGTGGGAAGGGATGAAAAAGGATGTAGTCAGATTTGTGGAACGTTGTTCGCTTGTCGCCAAGTGAAAGCTGTACATCAACGTCCGTCAGTTTATTGCAACCGCTACCAATCCCGAGTGGAAATGGGATCATATCGGTATGGATTTTGTGGTGAGTTTTCCAAGGTCGTCATGGCGAAACACCAGTATATGGGTTATCGTCGATGATCGACGAAGTCACCATTTCTTAACGATTCGGATGACGACGGGTTAGATAAGCTTGCTTAGCTTTACGTTAGAGAGAGATACGGTTACATGGTGTGCCGATATCGATTACGTCAGATCGTGACCCGAGGTTCACGTCAAGGTTTTGGAGGAGTCTGCAGGAAGCTATGGGGACCAAGTCAATCTTAGTACAACATTCCATCCTCAAACGGATGGCGATCGGAAAGAACGATTCTGGTTTTGGAAGACATGTCATGAGTAGTCGAGTTGATAGAGGAGGAAATTGGGAAGAGATACTACCTTTGGTGGAGTTTGCTATAACAATGCTTATCGTGCCACCATAGGAATGGCTCCCTATGAAGCGCCAGATGGAAGAAAGTGTCGATCGCCACTTTATTGGGACGGTGGGCGAGAGGAAGATGTTAGGACCGAGAGATGGTTCAATGACGGTCGAGGTTATCGATCGATCAGCGAAGGATCAAGGAAGCTCAGATGCGTAAGTCCTATGCGGACAAGCGTCGCACGGATCTTCGCTCATGATCGAGATCGTTTTCCTTAAGGTTTCCCGACGAGAAGAGTTGTTCGTTTTGGGAAACGAGGGTTACGACCGAGGTTCGCTGGACCTTCAAGTTCTTGAGAGAATTGGCCCGCTGCCTATAGGTTAGCTTTGCCACCTAGCATCGGAGATGTTCGACGCGTTTCACGCTTCTCGGTGAGAAAGTACGTGTTCGACCCTAAAACACGTGATCAAGCATGACAGTGGATCTTGCTCGGGATCCGAGTTACGAGGAGAGCGGTGGCTATCTTGGAACCAGAAGTCAAGGAGTTGAGGAACAAGCGATTCCGTTGGTGAAGGTGTTGTGGAATCACCACGGAGAGGAGGAAGCTACGTGGGAGTTGGAAGACAAGTTCGAGGGCTCGGTGCCTCGAGTTGTTTTCTCCACATGTTTGAAATTTCGGGACTAAATTTTTCTAAGGAGGAGGATGTACACCCCGTCCTTTTAAGCTTCTCGCTTTGCATGGCGCGTTTTGAAAAAAGGTCAAAAGGTTGACTTTTGTTTCGGTGATGCGACAAATCACGAAACCTTAGGCGTTGTGAAGAGTGTCTTACTAATTCATAGACACTAAGTATGCAGGTTTTCGACCACCCATGAAGGTTTGGCACCGGAAGTTATCAAAAACTGGACTTTTCATTGGTCTTTTAAAAGCATATCTTGTTTATAGTCGTTGTGTCCGTATTTTATTTCGTGTCCATGGGTACTAAGTTTGCTAAAATTGAGTCCGTTTGCAAAATTTGCGTCCTTTATGCGTTTTCGAAAAGGGCTTCGCATATGCAAGCACTGCCACCGCTTTTTCCTATAAATAGGAGGCTGGGGCCTTCATTTTCAACGCTCATTTCCCACGTCTCTCGTGTTTACTAAGAGCCGAGCAGCCAGTGTGCAGCTGGAAGCCGGAGGAGTGGGGATCGAGCCGGGAGGCTCGGCAGCGCCATTCTGTTGCCGCCGAGCCACCACCGCCGATTAACCTCCTGTGGCAGCCCGTTTTCTGTTTTGTCCTTTTCGGTTTTGATTCCTCCTTTTAGTAGATCTTATAGCATAGAACTCTGGATTCTAAAGGACGAGACGGAAACGGCCGAGGCCGACCGTTGGCCAAGACCGCCGCCCCCCACTCACGCCGCCGTGAGCTTGTGGTCGCCGATTTGGTGGCCACCGAGCCACCTTTGCTACGGGTCCTTTAGGTTTCGAGTTCCGGCTATGCATTCTACTAAAGTACCGATCTGTTTTACATTTTTTCGTTTACGCATGTCGGGATGTTTTCCGTTGCTTCGAGTTTTCTAAAGCGAATACATGCCGGGTTATCCATTTTCAATGTAGTTTGTCATTCCATGTTCGTCATTATGCATATTGCTTATGTTTCCATTTTCATGCATCGATTTTGGATGATTTATCCTAGATCCGAGGATAGCATCGATTTTGAAGCTTCTTGCCGCTAAGATTTGAGTCAACTTGCATGCATGCATATTTTGAAAGTACCCTATTATAGGTCTTGATGCCCCAATATATTTCCTTACGTATCGAGTTGATTTGAAACCCGGAGAGTGCCAAATGTGGGTTCGTAAAGTCGAAAACCCTAGTTTTGCTTCGATCTTCGTTTGGATCACGATGTTGCTTTGCTTTGTGGGATGTAACCTAAAAGTTGTTATGTCTTGTTACTAGGTACCTACCAAAGGCGATCGGTGAAGTCATCGGATCCGTAGATACCTCCGGTTAACGCCTCTGCTCGGGTTGGGTATATATGCTTATTTTGAGTTATTTACTCGATATTTCAAAATAAAACATGTGCTACCGTAAAATCTTTTGATGAAGTTATTCTTGTTCTCGATCCGAAATATGGTTCTATCATGGTTGTGCACGGATCCCTATTCGTGGGTTGATCACCATCTTGAGTATTGATCGAAGGGATAGACCCCGAACACGTGGTTATGGTTACGAAGGATAGACCCCGAAGTCCACACGGAAATGGTAATGAGGTGGTTATGCATCGATGGGATTTGACCAAGTCCACGCGAGGTGGCTACCGGATATGTTAGGGCATGGGCCGAATGGATATGTTCGGCCGAATGAATGAGATGTGATGGGGTGGCGGGATACGCCCGAGCCGTGGTTCTTGGTTCTATGATGGGAGTAACAGATAATAACGATCGTATCGAAAATGAAAAATCTATTTTGCTTACTTAGAAGTGAATTTACGCTTTAAAACCTTCTAAGGTAAGTGCTCGAACACTGCATCATGATTCTTTTGATTTATGATAAAACCCCACCGAAAGTGCGCTAGTACTCACCCCAAACTCTTTTAAATCTTTCACGGATGGAGGAGAAATTTGGACGAGCGACGCCGAGGGGTGGAGCTGCGGGTTCTTCATGCTATGCTTCCGCGATGTCAGGTTATATACGCACTACGATATTGATGTATTCTTGTCCCTTATTTTGCTTTCTGATTGGGAACAAAATTTGCTATTATGTTATTCTGCTGTGAGTCTCGATATGAGCATGCTATGTGGTTGACCGGTCTAGTTGATAGGATGTAATGCTATTTTGCTTTCTTGCATTACTTATAATAAATCAAGATCACGTCTATCAAAGTTATGGTATCGATATTATTCTGTTGGTGGATTGTTTGTGCACCCCTCCCCTTCAGGATATGTCCTAGTTATAGAGGAGATGCTGCCCGATTTCATGGTTACATCTTCTTATCGTGTATGTTATATGTATTCCCCCTTCTTCCCCGCTTCTTAACCCCCACCCCTAATCATACCCCGGCATCCGTGCCTTCCCTCGGGAATTGGGGCGTGACAATAAACATTTGGGTCATTGCATCATCTAACATCTTAAACATATAACAAGACTTAACGAAGCCTCATGTGACTAAACGAGCGTAGAAAACTCAACAACAAGCTTAAACCATCCAACCTTAGCCAAAAACCTAACGACCCCTTAAGACATAGTTTATGTCCGACGTCAAAATTCGCGCAAGACGTCGCCTATCTTAGACGAATCTCTATACATGATCAACTATCATCAAATATCATCAATCCATCACCAAAACCCAAAGATCAAAGCTCTAACTTTGAAAACTCATTTTTGTCGGCAAACTAAAATTTTACAACTTTTGAATTCGTCAGCCGAAAAATCCGAATAAATCATTTTAAGCATTATTCATATCATAGATTCTAAATATGAAGTCAAAATGATCAAATAAAATAAAAAAATCCAACAATATGAGGGCTTGGGTTTTCGGCCATTTAAGGTTTTCAATATAGTTTTGATTTCAAACGTTTTTTTTGTTCAAAACATGTTTATATCCATCCAATAACATATATATGGAGGCAAATCAAGCATATAAACATCATAAATTCAAGATCAAAGCCTTCAATATTTTCGAAAATCATCAAAATTCCAAGAATAAACATATGCTCAAATATTCAACGTTAAATAACTCGTCGGTGATTAATCTAACATAATATCAAGAGATAATTGAACAACAACATATTCCTTCATATTTCATCAAAAGGACCGAAAATATAGCATGTCACAAAGTTCATGTTTTTAAATTTTCAAACCATAGATATGTTCTAAAGATAGAAATATACTTCGATTCGAAGACGGATTGAAATTTCAACGGTTGGATCTTTGGAAATTTGAGTATGAATTTTTCAAAATTTTAGTGTGTGTAAGTGTGTGTTTTGGACGAAAAAAAGAAAGAAAATGGAGATGAATATTGGTCTCTAAAAATTTATGAGTATTTAATAACAAAATTATATTTATTTTTCATTTTTTTTAAACATGATGAATAATCATGTTCTAGAAAAGACACATTTTTTCTAGAAATACATGCTTTTCGAGGAATAATATTGTTGTTATAAATACATGCTATTAATCCATATCGTTCCGATTTCAAAACTCAATTTCTAATAAAATGCTCTCTACTTGAAATTCTCTTTTAAAACTCAAACAACATACTATAAACATCAAAATTTAATTATAAAAATATTTTTAACTTCAAAAACCATTTTGGTCATTCAACCGGCGATTAGGGTTTATGGCAACATGTAACAAAAATTAAAACTTTGAAATCAAGACTTTAGGTTCAAAACTTTTATAAACACATACTTTATCATCTCAAAACTCTTGAAATCTAAGTCTTCTTATTCGTAACAAGACCTAAGAATCTTCTCTTAGGTTCTGCCTCAAATTCTATCTCGAATCTATCTCAGATTCTATCTTCTCGACTCGAAGCTTAACATAAAAGCTTCTAGCTCAAACAACTCTTTCTTAAGGATGCAATGCCATTCTCATAAGCTCTTAATTAGGAGCTAATCTCTGCTACAGGAATGCGGGGTATTACAGGTATGAACATATTCCAAAGAGGGAAGAAGAGTTCCACAAACTCAGCAAAGGGTCGAGCCAATGGCCCAACGCAGAATGAGAGGATAGAGAGAATGGTCCTTGTTGCTGTGAGGAAACATTTCATGGCCTTCTGGAAGTTATGAAGGAACAATATGGTTCCCAAATACTGGATCCTCAAAGTCATTTCCCACGTGTCTATCCAGTCGAAGAGCGGTCCAAACACTCTAGAAATCGTCGCCTTAAGAAGAGGTACGTTTTTTACAAGTCATATAATCCAATGAGGACAGTGACAACTGAGATAAGAACGTATAGACATCGTGCTAGAGGGCACATCCATGGCCGGTAAAGGTGGCAGAATCCCGGGTAGCCTTAGTTGCGACATTATTATGTCCTTTAACTTGAAGGGAAGATAGGGATCACTGAACTTGAATAGGATCAAGACATCGCGATAGATTGTGACCTCAATTTTTTCTTTACTGTCACTTACATCGGAGGTCTTGGGACAGACTTCATTTGGTCCATTGTTTGGTTCTACAGAGCTAGTACCGTGCTCAGCTTCCTGGTGACTAAAGCGTAAAAGTTTCCATCTTTTGGGAGGTTCGTCCGGGGGTAGGGATTGTATGCTGTGAGTTGTTGATAATCTCAGTTGTGTCTGGACACACAGTATGAGTGTGATCTGTAGAAGAGGGAGATTCATTCCCAGCAGGGGTGACATCAATGGTAGTTTCGTTGCCATTCACATCAATAGCCTTCGGAAAACTTTCTTGAGCATCATAGTAAACCTCTCCTGGAACAACCTCATAACTCAGTGATAACCTAGACAAGTTCTGTACAAGACGATATTATGAAGTTGTATCTCATTCATGTTTTTTGTTCTACCAATTCTAAACATTTTGTTTAGTTAGACTATCAAAAACGCGCGTATTAAAAATGTATTTAGATGTGTGTTTTTTTTGTATTCGTATTAAATATGTATTTGAAGAATACTCAGCCCCAAAAGGCGTATTCGTGTTTCCTAGGAACTTAAAAGCAATGGGAGGATTGAAAATGAGAGATGGAAAGAGAATTGAACGGGGTTTGTTATATCTATGAACTTAGACAAAAAATCATATTGACAAACACAAGAATCACCATTACTTGATTTTGCTTATTGGTTGCAATCTGGACATGGCTAAACTTATATGAACTCATGTTTCTCCCTTTACATATAGGCAAATAATGTGATGCTGAAAACCGTAATGCCAATAGAGTTCGCAAAATCCAGTTAATGCGTTTGTTGTAGGTCTAAATGTCGTAGAAGGAAAATCATTAAGCTAGAAAAGCAAGAATGCAGCATGCTTGCATATATTGATATGATCAACTTGATGTGAGAGACCTAGGTAAACAAGTGAGATGTAGCTCAGGACACAAAATGAAATGACGAGATCATGCTAGAATCTTGAATGCAAGTTTGCTGTTTTCAGGCTGTGATCAATACCTAGTGCGGAGTCGAAATGCTCCTTCAACAGAATCTGTTCTTTCATTGTCCCAGGAAACCATGAAGCTATGCTCCTGACAGATTGTGCTAACTGTCAAACTCCCACCTTCTCATAATCTTAGCCTCTATTGCAAGTGATGTGTCTGTCTGAAAATGACAAATAAGAAATGAGAAAACCATATTTCTGGCCCTTGGTTTCTAATTGCAGTAACTAAATTTATTCTCTTTAATCATCATCTACCTAAAGCTAATTATAATAGTTGATTCCGAACATTGCTCCACGCAACCTCAAAGATAATGATTCCGCATGAGAGTTCTCTCAGACAAGCCATTTGCAATCGGTGAGTTTGTAAGCTTCTTCATGGGTAGTGATGGGATATGGCCCAACCGACAGGGCCCACTAAAGTGCCCAAACGAGCTGGGCCTAACGTTGGTAGCGGGCCCACGCGGTTGAGCCCAAGGCGAGCCCTAATCAGTCCCAAAACCCTAGCCCCTTGAACCGCCACCCTCGGCCAACGGAGAATGTGCCCCAGAGCAAAGTGAGGCGCCACCGGCCAATGGAGGAGACGCCTGTAACTGTCAGCGCCACCCTCCACGTGGCGCACGAAGACTAAAGGTCCCCGCCCGCCAATGGAGGGCATACCAGAGGAAGAGTCACGCCACGACCAATGGAGAGGTTGAGCGCTTTCGCAGTTCTGAGTTGTATAAATAGAAGGAAACCGACATTAGAAGGTTGGCAACTTATCGAATACTAAGAGCTTGTAACTACACTCACTTCATTATAGTGAAAGTATTGAGGAAACACTCCTCCGCGGACGAGATCTCATTAACGATCGAACCACGTAAAAGCCTTGGTGTTCTTTATCGCTTACATAAATCTTGCACACTCACATAACTAGATTTATCATCACGCCGTCTGCGTGGGAAACGCCGAACAAGAAAGCTTCGCTTTCCTCTACAACTAAATGGCAAGAACACGCACAACCGCCGCCCACGCCTGGCAACAACCGTGCCGAGGACCACCTGTGGTCACCGCCGCGGGAAGGAGATCGCAGACGCCATGAAGCTCACACTCGAGGGAAACATGGAAAATGTCTCCATACACCTCAGACCGCCTCCCAACGTAGGAAGATGCCGACTCAACGAGGACGAGCAAACAGCTCATTCGTCCAACGAGGTCCTCGGCCGAGCCGTGACCGAGTTCCTCAACGCCAATTCGCCAATTCCAAAGCTTCTCAACCAGAGGACCAGCGAGCGGCCCCTCGCGGCCCCCTGATCGAACACCACGGCCGCCCGAGGCCGCCCCCGCCTGAAATAGCCGGGCCACCCTGCGTGATAGCCGAGAACGCACGCCACGCCCGACGCGGCGGAGCCGCCACCGCGCCGAGCCGCCGCCTCATTCGCGGAGCCGCCACCACGGACGAGCCGCCACCACCGCCGCCTCGCCATTCGCGAGCCGCCTCCACTCGTCATGCCGACCAAAGAGCCGAGCAAAACAGAGGGAAGAAAGGCGAGTCGAACTCCCTGAGGACGATAGGCGCCGCTATCGATCCCCCACCCTCCGTAAAGAGATGGCAACGATCTCCGGTTCGACCGGCACGGAGAATCATCTCCCCTTTCTCCGTGGAGATTCTAGACACGCCCGCCCCTGGCCGTGCATCGGCACCCAATATACGGCTCACGACGGCCCAGGAGACCCTCCGACTTCCTTTTCGCCACACTACCAACATGGCGATCAAGGAATGGAAGATTTTCACATGTGCAAAATCTTCCCGAGGTGCCGATCTCCAACGCACGACGCCGGTTCACCTCGCCCGCCGTAATCGATACACCGCCTGTGACCTTATGGATCGCTCAAATGGCGCTTCTATCGGAAGACGCCACCCCAGCCCTTCCTCCGACCGCTCACAATCCGCCCAGGGCGCAGACGAGACGATGTCGAACTTCGCCTCGAGGTTCATCAAAGAGTCGCTCAAAATCGACGACAAAGAACGACCTCTACATCATCAACGCTGCTCAACCGGATCCGACCCGCCAACGAACAAAGAAATTACTGTGAGAAACCAAAGACGGCGAGCAAGCTTTGGAACCCGTGGACAACTTTATCAAGGGAGACGAGTCGGATCGAAGAAGAGGGAAACTGGGACGAGCAAGTCCGAGAGAAAAAGACAGATGACCAAGTCGAGGCGCTGATCGCAAGCGCTCGGCTGTAATCAAAAGAGGCCACCGAGTCCGTGCTCGACCTCGCCCAACCCTCGCGGCAGCAGCCCCCGCCAAATCAAGGGCGAAATATTCGAGCCCACGCCGAGCTCTTCCCAAGCCCGCCCCTATGAAAGGAGGATCCAAGAAGAGGTCCACGTAAGAGTATTGTGACTATCACCGAGGGTATGGTCATGATACCGAGGATTGCAAACTTGGGCTCGTAGATCGACGAGCTCGTTAAAGGCGGAACCTCAAGAAATACCTCGACCGAGCCGGGCCGAGAAATGAAGCGTAGAAGGAATGGAGGCGGCAACAATCGCTGGCTGACCTCAACGACGACCCAACCCAAGACGACGAGGACGAAGGTCCCAACGCTATGGAGCAGGTCTATGTTGTTATTTGATCGCCGGGACGACGAGGTCGCCCCTCAAGAACGATGCCCGAGGCCGACCCTCAAGAGCCGAAGAACAAGCGACTCCGGACGATGAGAACATAACGTTTCCAAGGAGGACCCCGTGCCCAAGATCATGCCGCACCAGACGCCATCACCATACGTGCCGTGGGCAACAAAACGCCCACCGGTCTACATCGACATCGGAGCCTCCACAAGATCATCTTCCGTAGCTGTTTGGATAAGCTTGAGGTCGGAGGTATTCTGTGTACTTCCGCGCCTCCCGGGGCCATGAGCTTCACTCAAGAGGCGGCCCAGCCCGGGGGTCATTACCCTTCCTACATGCAGGACGAGCTCCCTGTGTCGGTCACCAAAGCCATCCGATTCTTCCCGGTCCGAGCTCCTCTCCATACAACATCATCCTCGGGAGAGAGTGGTCAGACGCCACCAAGGCCGCTCTGCTTGGTCTACCACTCACCGTCAAGATTCCCACCCCTGGAAGTGCTTAGCATCCGTGACCAAACGGCAGAAAAGAATGCCTACGACTCTCAACCCAAGATGCGGCCTCGCCCCAGGCATAGCAATTACCGAGCCCTCGGAGACCGACGCCCCGGGACGACCTGACCGAGAGCCTTCGACTATGCGACGACGATCCTTCGAAGGTCATCCAGGTCGGCACCCAGGGCCCAACTGACATCCGACGGCGTGTTATACAACTTCTGAGGGAATATAGGGACGTGTTTGCATGGTCCCCGCTCGATATGACCGGAGTGTCGCCCGAGCTCATAACTCACGCCTCAACGCCGACCCGCTACCAAGCCATCCGTGCGTAAGAAAGGATATTCGCGACGGAGCAGCCAAGTCATAAGGGACGAGGTGACTCAACTTCAAGGCCAAGATCTTGTTCGAGGTCAACACCGACCTGATGGCCAATCCATTCGTGATCCGAAAGCTGGGGAGGGTGGCGATGTGCGCCGATTATACCGACCTCAACAAGCACGCCTAAAGATTGCTACCCTCCCCGACATCGACAAGAAGGTGGAGGCATTGGTGGGCCACAGATGTTCGCCCGGATCTATACAAAGGTACCACCAAATCTCGATGAGCCCGAGGACGCCCAAGACCGTGATTCATCACCGACTTCGACGCCTCGCATCGAAAGATGCTTTCGGCCTCAAGAACGCCGGGCTACTTACCGTGAGGATGGTGGATGCAACATTCAAAGACCACATCGGGAGATCGTTGAGGTTCACGCCGACGACATCGAAGTCAAAAGTCGAAAACGGAGAGTCAGGCCGATGACCCCAAGACTATCCTCCAACTCCTCAGTCGGCCAACCTCAAACTCAACCCCGTAAATGTACATTTATGGTGAAGACCGGCAAGTTCTCGATGCCTGGTTTTCGTGAGGCTCAAGGCCAATCCCACCAAGGTGAAGCGAGTGCTCGACATGCAGTGCAAGGACCATCCGTGAGATCCACAAACTCACCGGGTGCCTAGCCGCCTCGCAGATTTCTATCTCGAGC
Organism: Salvia rosmarinus; assembly: GCA_036937905.1. Classification (NCBI taxonomy): domain Eukaryota; kingdom Viridiplantae; phylum Streptophyta; class Magnoliopsida; order Lamiales; family Lamiaceae; genus Salvia; species Salvia rosmarinus. Next base: position 38,642,487 of record CM072817.1, read on the forward strand.
CGAGAAGCCCCCTCTTCAAGATCCCGAGGAGAGCTCCGGACTTCGCCGCGGCAGAAGAACACCAGCCACCTTCGACACCAAGGAGTACCTTGCCGACCGCCAACCATGTCCGCCCAAGCAAGGTGAATCCTCTCTCTATATCCGCCTCGGACGAGGCCATCAACATGCAGATCGGTATGAGACGAAAGGGACGACAACTCCCCATCTATTTTATCATCGAGCTCTCAAAGGACCAGGAGACAAGTGCACCGCCTCGAAAAAGTAGCACTGCCCCGTGAACGCAAGCGACGCCCGACCCTACTTCCAAGCTCACTCCGTCTGTGTGCTAATCGACTTACCTCGAGACAAGTCTTGTTAAGACCGAGTCATCCGGACGATAGCTGGTGGGCACTGGAGCTCACAGAGCACGACATCTCGTACTCACCTGTGCCGCCATAAAGGCAAGCTCTCGCCGATTTCTGGTGGAGGCCAAATTCACCGTGGTGGGCTCGCCCAATGAGGTAATTCCAGCCTCCGCCCCACGGCGGAGGAAGTCGCCCTAGCACCACCGATGGTTGCCGGCAGATGACGTGGATCGGAGCCTCGTGCAAACGGGCAGAGGCGGGCATCCTCCTCACCGCCCGGATAAGCGAAGTCACCCACGCCCGGTTTACCTTCCGACCACCAACAACGAGGTGGAGTACGAGGCCTCGATCTCCGGACTACCGCCATGAACCTGGGTGGACAAGATCCAAATCTTCTGTGATTCCTGTGTCGTGGTGAACTGTGTGTTAAGCAAATACGAGGCAAAGGAGGACCGAATTGAAACAATACCTCAAAAAGGCAAAGGAGATGCCGACTCGTTCAGTACTTCAAGATCCACCGAATCCCTAGGAAAACGCCGAGCCGACATCCTCTCGAAGTTAGCTGCGTGGTCAACAAGTCCACCAAAGGAGGAGGTTCATTCCGTACATCGCGAGTCCCATCGCCGCATCATCACCGAGATAGAGCCGAATCGATGTCTCCCCAAGGCTATCTCGAAGACGGCGACTACCTCAAGATCGGCTCGGCCAAAAAGACGATGGCGAAATCCCGTATATCTCATGCATGGCGGGCGCCTTCACTGAAGTCTTACCTTCAACCCTCCGGTGCGCCTGACCAGCAGAGGCCGACCACGTGCTCAATGAAATTCACCAGGGTCTTGTGGAAGCCACATCGGGTCGCGAGCTCTCTCAAAGAAGACGCTGAGTCGGGATATTACCGCTCACCGCAAGATTCGCCGAGCTCGTCAAAAAGCCCGGCGTGATTCACCCACGGCCAAAAGCGCCTCGCATCGATCCGAGCAGCCGCAGAGCCCGTGGCCTTTCATGCGTTGGGGATCGACATCGTTGGTCCGCTCGACCGAGCACCGTGTCAGCTTCGATACTTAGTTGTAGCCATAGACTACTTCACAAACGGGTCGAGGCCGAGCCACTTTCGAGCCTCACAAGCGTATGATTCTGACTTCGTGGAAAAATATAGTCTCGCCGCTCGCATACCGCACATCCCGGTCTCGGACAACGCACCCAATTGGTCGACAAAACTTTAAGGAGTGGTGCGAGGAGCTTCAGATCGATCAACGCTTCACCCGGCCGCACACCCGCAAGTCGAATGGTCGACCGGGGTGACGAATCGCACGATCGCACAAGGATTGAAGAAGAGGGACCGAGCCAAAGGCGATCGGGCTGAAAATCTCCTCAAGTCCTCTCGGGTCCCACAGACCACACCTCGGACGTCGACGGAAACCCCTTTCAACCCGGGTCACGGTACCGAGGCCGCCATACCAGCTGAGATCGGCGCCAAGCCCGCGCGACTCTTCACTCGACCGTGTAGGGAACGAGGAAGACTCATGGCCAACCTGACGCCTGAGGAGAAGCGTGAGCTCGCTCATAAACGGCCAAGTACAAGGCCCAGTCGCACTGCATTACAACAAAGGGTCAAAGCCTTCGCGCCCAAGTAGGCGACCTCGTCCCACGAAATAATGAAGCCAGAGAGCCGAATCTTAACAATGTCCGGATCCGACATGGAAGGCCCATACCGCTGCTCACGAGGACCCCGGCAAGGGGCTTACAAAAGTCGGCTCACCTATCCTCGTGCACTTATCCCTAACTCGCACATTACTCATTTATGAGGTATTTTACATAGCTTCGATTTAAGGTCGGCATCATGTTAGTCCCTTAATTGTTTTGCCAAAGCACGTTGTTGATTACATGTTCAATAAAACATCGCTTTTTCTAATGAATATTTCACTGCCTCATACATATGTGAACATCTGCTTGGATACACCATATTTAAATCTTCTGAGGGACGCCTTAATAAGATGAAAATCCCACCAAGTAGAGTACGACACAGATTACCTATTAAGTTGACATCTACATGCAAAGCATACAGATTATCCATTAAGTTGGACGCTACATGCAGGCATACAGATTACCCATTAACTTGGACGCCTACATGCACGCCGACATCCGCATCGATCTCGCCAACTCATACCCCTTTATTTGGGAAGGTATGCATCTCGGTACAAAGTCTAAATGCATTAACGACTATAAACCGAGTACCAAGCCATATACAAGTCAACCGGCTTCCGAGCTCGCTTATACCCCTTTATTTGGGAAAATACACATCAGATACAAGATAAATACATTTACGACCAAAACGAAGTCCTAAGCTATGTTTGTACCTCTCATGGGGAAAATGTACACTTCAAACAGTAGTCTAAATACATTTATATCTACATACAAAGTCCCACACTATACACAGCCTCATTCG
>CM072817.1:38645376-38692876 GCA_036937905.1 Salvia rosmarinus
TTTTTATCACAAATAAATCCAATAAATTTCCAAAATTCTAATATTTATACACAAGCCTCAAATATCAATATACAAATAATTATAACCTAAAGTTTAATATAATTAAACCATACACCAAGAATGGTCCAAGGTAGCTCACTTACTTTGTGCAAAATACCAAATGATTTTTATAAAATCCTATAAAATCACACTATGCTTATATGCTATCATATAGCACTAATACATCATAATATCATATAAAATTATACACCAAGGTTCAAAGCTATAACATTTTCATAGTGCTAAAACCAACAAGATGATTTCCAAAATTCTCAATTTAATACCATGCACCCTACAACACTATAGATCAGAATCCAACCTTAAATCATACCTAGAAAAATCGAGCATCATCAAAATAATTTAAATAAATTGCTTAGCTTATGAAATAAATTATCTATGCACATATTAACATATGTAACAAAAATCCTAAGCTTATAACATGCTAGCATGATTTATCGATAATTAATACATGCTAAAATAATTATTTAAACCGTAGGATTATTGAAAAGTTAGGTTTTATCAAGCTTGTTCGATATCTAACCTCGTATCTGAGTCGATCGGTGTAGATAATCAAACTCAAGCAAAATGAGAGAATTGAAGAAGAAAATGGTTTGGTTTTTCTTCGGAGGTCACTACAGAGAGAAGAAGAAATGAGTTGTGTTATGTGTGAAGTGTTCAAGAATAACACTTAAGTAATAAAATGAAATGAAGATACAACTCTCACAAATGTAATTCTCTCTCTTTCACAAAGAACAAATTAATTAAAATTAGTCAAAGAGTGAGGTCATGTAAGAAATATCTTATATTTCATTTACTACCTTGTAAGCTTTAATAAAGCTTGGGAGAAACAATAAATTTTGTTTCATGCTCCATTCTAGCCGCCGACTTGTGACGTGTGCTGGGAGAGGAATTTCAGATTTTGCTTGTTGATATACAAGTGTATTTATTACACTTTCCCAAATATAATACACTCAAGTGTATTAAAATCGAGAATCTAATTTTGTGTACAAAAGGTCAACAATAGACGCATATTTCAAAAATCAAATGCTAGTGTTTTTTTTCATTCACATTTACTTGGTAAGTGTGTATTAATACTACACTTAGATATATACAAATTGATGATCAAAAATAAAATTAATCATATGTTTAAAACATAGAAATATGACTTTTAATAATTTAATGCCCAAATATTGATTTTCATGCTATAAGTAGATATATAGCATAATATATATCCTAGATGATAATTATATCATAGGAAAAATTATTGGAATTAATCCATGGGTGAAAACCCTAATTTCTCATTTGGGTTTTAGAAATCATAAATAATCAAAATATTATTCCAAAATTTTCTAGCATTAATTAGATGCTAAATAATATTCTAATTATATAAAATAATCATAGGAATTTAAATATCATAATTCCTTGATCGTTAGACTTGATTCTCAAGTCATCACTAAACGTTAACGCTTTGAAGCTCTCAAACGTTAATTATCGACTCATCTCCAAATGGTGGTAATAAAGTCATGAATCACTTTATTAAATTATTCCAATAATAAGAATTAAATTCTAAACTTAAAAACTTAGAAAATATATCTAGCATTTAATCATCGATACGTAATCGCGAGAATAATATTGTCTGAAATACGTTACATAATCGTATTTCAATTCACATCATTTTTGAATAAAACATAGGAATTTATCATTCCAACAATAATCGAAATCATTATTCGATATTTTAATAATCAAATTATCATATTACTCTAATTCTAAATTAATATCGTAATTGAAGCTTTTAAATAATCGGGTATTACATTCCACCCGCTTAAAGAAATTTCATCCAAATTTACATACCCGTAAAGAGATCGGTATTTTTCTTTCATCGATCCTCAGCTCCAGCGTGGCTTCCTCTGTCACATGATGTTTCCAATGAACTTTGGACTGGAATCGATTTATTCGCAATGTCTGAACCTTGTGGTCTAGAATAGCCGTAGGTTCTTCATTATAACTCATATCTCGGATTGAGGATCACGCTCGCTCTGACTGGATCACATGCTCGCTTTCGCATACGCTACTTTTACGAGTCTGTGATACGTGAAAACATTGTGCATCGCTTTCCCGCAACTTCGGAAGAGCCACCATAGGCGATCGGCCTATTCTTTCTAGAGTTTATAAGGTCCAATAAAACGGGTCTTAATTTTCCTTCACCCAAACCTTATAATCCTTTAGACGAGAGACTTTCAAAAGACTTTATCTCCGTTTTCAAATGTAGCTCGACCTTGGCGTATCGTCGAGATTTACTGTCATCTGAGTCTTTATTCTTTGCAATTTGCTACCGATCTCAATCATTTCACTTATCGCATCGCGCCTAAAATTCTTCTCTTCACCCACTTCATCCAAAGATGGCGGTGATCGCATTTTCTTCCATATAAAGCTCAATACGGGCCATATTGATCGGTAAAGATAACTATTATTGTAGTGAAATTGATGAGAGGTAAAACCTCTTCCCATTTTGACCCCGATCGACACTCTTTTCTCAACATATCTTCAGTGTTTGATCGCTCCTTCTCGATTGTCCACTGGCCGATAGGGTAAAAGACGGATCTGAAATTTAATTTGAATGCCCAATTCTTTTAGCTGCCAGTCTAATCTTGAAGTAAATTTTGAATTCTATCGGACGTGATAGTTTTGGTACTCCATTGGGTAATTTCGATTTAACACAATGGCTAGGCTTATCGGATCGTGTAATCGTCGAATCGAAAAATGTGCACATTTGTAGTCTCACTACTACCCATATAGCAAGAGTTCCCTCTTTGTACTTTGCAGTAGATCGAACAAAATCCATAGTTATCTTCATTTCCACTCTGGTATTCCCAAAGGTCGAGCTCCGAGGAGGCGTTGGTGTAATGCTTTTACTTGCATAGCAAGACAGCCTACATACAAGAGGCATGTTCTTTTCATACCTTCCCACGTAACTTTTTCTTCAACTTGCACATTTTAGTCTGCCTGATGGGCGTATAAGGTGTCATGAGCCTCCTCATGATTTCATTTGAAGATTGTTGTTATGGGATACACAACCTTCAAATAATAAAGCACTATCTCGGTGCTTGTTGAAAATTCCTCGATCCTTGTCCTTACTTTGGCTCTGCTTTTTCTAACTTTTCCTCCATCCTTTCTTCGGATTCTTTTCCTTAAGTCGCGCCGGTGAGTGTAGTAATCACTCGTGATCGTCTCGGTTGTTCAATCAATTCGATCTTCGTCCTTTCAAACTCTTCATGAGTTTTCTTCATTGTGAAGAGACATCCCAATTGTTTGACTCACGACTCAGGCATCGGACAACGTTACGCCTGGGTGATAGTTTATACCAACGTAGTCTGACAATTCGAGCCATCTCCTTTGTCTCGTGTTCAGGATCTCTCTGCAAAAGTATTTCAAACTTTTATGATCGGTAAGATTTCACATCTTACTCCGTAGAGATGATGTCTCCATATCTTTAGGGCATGTACCTCACGCTAGTTCCGCATCATGTGGGATAATTCAATTCATGCGGTCTCGGTTGTCGAGATGCATAGGCTATCCTTTTCCATTTGCATTAACACACAACCTAATCCATTTTGAGGCATCGTATAGACCACGTATTCTTTATACGCTTTAACTGCCTAACACAGCGAAGAGTTAACTTTTCTTTGAGTATCCGGAAATTGCCACACTCATCATCGGCATGAATTTAATTCCTTTAGATAATTGGGTTATTGTCTTGCTATCTTTGAGAATCCTTGATGAATCTCGATACTAACCGCTAATCCCAGAAACTTCTAATCTCATTTGTGTCGGCGATTTCATTCTTGGCTTACACTTTGTGGATCGACTTTAATCCCCGGTGACCTGATGTGTCCATGAACATTCTTTTAAATTACAAAGTTGTTCATCTCAAAGTTTGCGACTGTCGAAGGTGTTCTCAGTATTCTCTTCATTCTTTGAATAGATGAGGATATCATCTATGAAACTAAAACAAATTTGTCTAAGTATGGGTGGAACACATTCATGAGATCCATGAATCTTGCCGCAATGGTCGATCCGAATGACACAACTATAAATTCATAGTGGCGTATCTCGTGATAGCGTCTGATACATCTTAGCCGACTTTAAGTTGGTGATAGCGACTTGAGGTCGATTTTCGAGAACACGCTAGCACCTCTTGGTGATCAAACAAGTCATCTATCCTTGGAAGTTGATACTTGTTTTTAGCCATTTTGTTCGGGCTCGTAATCTATACACATCCTCAAGGAACCATCCTTTTTCTTTACAAATAACACTGCTCCCAGCGTGAAACACTAGGTGCGATAAAACCTAGGTCCAGCTCTTGGTTTGGATTTTAACTCTTCCAATTCTTGAGCCATTTTGTATGGTGCTTTTGAACGAGCGATCGGGTTCCAAGTCATGGTAAACTCGTTGTCATTCGAGGCAATCGTAGATTTCGTGGAAAACATCTCGAAAATTCTCGACAATCTCTACATCTTCAACTTTATCGTTGTTCGATCTTCTTCATTCAGATAAACAAGAAATGCATGGCATCCTTTCTTGTTTATCATACTCGCCTTCAGTCGATATAATCGAATTTTCTTTCCCATGTCGATTCCGTAAAAGTCAGAGTTTCGTTCCGAAAGTGAAGAAATCTTCCTTTCTTTACACAGATCGTAGTATGATTTTCTCGTAACCAATCCATTCTCAAAATTATATCTACATCACCCATGGGTATTATGTTTAAGTTATTTGTCAACCTTATGATCCTAAGTTCAATACTAGGTTCGAGCAAATAGAGTAATACCATAATCCCTCCCATGGGATGAGATGTTCATATCCGGTTTGCTTTCTCGCATCTAAGTTCCAATAGATCTACACATGTTCTGCTACAAAGAATGCGATGCTCATGCGAACAAAGTATAATAGACGCTGAGAAGTGTTCCCATACCGCCGGTTTTCTCGGTTTTGTTCATTTTGCTCCTGCGAGCATATGCCTGCTCGAGCCTACCGAGGCCGTGGCGCGTCTTGGTTGATTCTCCGCGGTCGCCGTCATTGCTGTCACGAACGCCGCGGTGGTTGTTGTTGTTGCTGCTGCGCCGCATTGTTGTGGTGGGTCGGGTTGAAACGATACTCGAGGGGTCATCGCGGGCTGATTCGGCCTTCCCACCGTCCCGTGCGTATCCCTGCAATTATTTGCGAATGACCCTTCATTCGCACTTAAAGGAATTTACCAAATGGCAAACCTTTGTGAAACTTCGCACTTTGGCATGGAGTTGTCCCCGCCGCTTGTGGTCCTCCGTCGAGGTAAAGACCTGTTTCTTCCATCCTTGTCCCTGCGCACGCTTCGCCAAGGCCGCTTGTTATTGGTATTTCAAACTTCCTGTTGTTATTTCGATTTTCCTCCCATTTTCTTCCTTATCCTGATTCGACGTCCGAGTTTGAGCTGCTTTCTTCCGCATAGTCGCTCTATGTCCAAAGCTCGTCCGAGAGCTTTTAAGTCGATTCCAGGTGGCCAGAGACATTCTTATCTCTAATCTCAACCTGCACTGAACTTTCTCGCCATTTTCATATCCGATTCACCGATCGGGGCATATTCGACATATCACGTAAAATGCGATCGTAATCTCACGACATCTTCTCCTGTTCGATTATAAAATTCATGTTCCTTCTTTTTCCTGTAACTTTTCTAACATATTTCATACTGCCCCTTTAAATTCTTCCTGTGAATTCATTCATCCGATCCCAAGAAAATCTTCGCGCTTCCCACCAAAAGTCGGGTCCTCGCTACTGAAAGGTATACAGAGCCCGCCAGGCTGGCATCGAGAAAGTCAAAATCCTTTCCATATTCTTATCCACCGCCGGCATTATCCGGCTTCCTTTCCATCAAAAGCGTTCTGGGCTTAAGAATAATTTCGATCCTACGATCGTGGAGGGTGGTGGTTGTGGTATATTAGCGGTTCTGACAGAATTCTTCCTCTCGCCTACCTCTTCCCTTCCCTACCTCTTTGGGATCCTCTAGGCATTCGTTGTTTAAACACAAAATAAATATTGAAAATCATTTCACAATTAACATATGTAATATCATCATACAATTTTTTGTAGCACTTTATTCCAAGCTATTCGCTTTTATCACAATAATCATTTTTTGCACAAGCCCGCTTGGTTATCATATATATACATCGAAAATCAGCCTCAAAGAGGACTATTTTGTACAAACAGCTAATACAAAAGAGATAATGTACAATAGATTTAAAGCTTAACCCATTGAACAACATACGGATTACATGATAATATAAAATACAAGTGTTCACTTCCTTTTCAAAATACAAAAGCAACCCACACACATACGTAACTATATACATACGACTAAGACCTATAGTCCGGTCATCGGTATCACTCATCGTCTATCGATCCTCCTCAGATCCTCCTCATCGTCAATCATCATCGAGTCGCATCCAATCATCATCATCCGAGTCTTCCCCACCGGGCGACTCGATGGTCCCGCCATCATCCCCAACCATAGAATATCGCGATCGGATCGAGGTCACGATCATCGATACTCATCCCGCCGTCGTGCACGGCACCGGGCGGTGTTAGCGCCATGGGCGGTAAAATCGAGCGGTGGGTGGAGTGTCCAATCGACAAGGGGAAACACTGTATCCCCAAAGCTCGGGTCGAGACGCCTTCACCTCTCGCGAGCCGCCTCATCCTCAGGAATGGTATACCGAGTCCACTGCCGAGGTACTGTACAGCCCACTGGTGACTCATCACGCCACGATACTCCCCTGAGGAGGTACGTCCTTCTGCTACCCCAGATGTCAAGACGATGTCAAATGGCTTACAAATCTCGGAGATCCGCTATCGATCATAGTCACCACCGACGGAGATATAATCCTCGACACTTTCCGTGCGTAGTCCTCCCAATCTATCGAATCGTCAAGGCGCCACGCCATCAAATCAGTCACGCCATGCACTCGCGCCCATCCAATGCGGAGGTAACGATCGTATTCTCCAAAGTTGTCACCACAAAGACATCGATAAGTACGGTATGCGGATCACTCACGGCGAGCCTCGCCCTAACCTTCTTCAGCATGACGAGTCCTCGCCATCCGTCACGTATATCACTAGCATAAGACAACTAAATAAAGATATCCGCTATACGTATAAACTAAACTTAACGCGCTTGCTAAGCAAAAGGATAAACTGACAGTCTATAAAGCGATAAACAATCCAAACACTCGATAAATGATAAATGTTATAAGAAATTGTTCTCATATAAGTAGCTGAGCTTCCTACCATACTAGGAAACTTGCTATCTAGCAAAGATAAACAAAATCTTATCATATAACTAAATTCTAGTTCTATAAAACTACGAGCTAGCTTCTATTGGTTCTCGTGATTTCGGAGAAGGAAACAGGCATCTTCCTTCATAAGAAATATAGTACAGTCCGTTAGAGACGAGGCTAAAACCGTGGTGCTAACGGAGTCCGAACGAAGAGAACGGATCCAAACAAAACACCGCACAAAGTAGGAATTTTTTTTTTTTTTTGCGTCCGTTTATTGTAGGCAATGCCGACACCAAGGTCGCGGCATGCCGTTGTCGAGGCGGATCGCCAGGCCGAAGTGACGAGGTGACGGATAGTCGCTGGTCACCAAATGAATGCCGAACTTGAGATAAATGACCGAGCTCAGATAGTCGTAATCGAGGTCGACTTCCCGGTGGATTTGCCGAGGCAACACGGCCGTGAATCGCCGAGATGAACTCTCCGAACTCAAAGTGGATGTCGAGGTCGACACCAGTAACGCCCGTGTCGATGCGGGTGGATCAATTGAAGTCGCAGAACGCCGCGCGATCAACCGTTAGCCGAGTCGAGGTAATCTCGGGTCGACTTCAAACGAGGTGAAAGCCTAGCTTTTTATTTGAGCTCGCTTTTAGTTCTCGAAAGAAAAAGAAGAGTTCATACATTTGTTCGCTCATGTTCTTTTCAGAGGGATCATGCATCTTATTACGCCTATGTTCCATTCGGACTACATAGCATTAATCAAAATCAATATTGAGAAATGAGAATAAAATTTCAAATACGACGAACATAGTTCGCTTTTAAACAAACGATTTCTTGTAAAAATTTTCAATCAATCAATCATTCATGGTTATTTACAACCTTTCATTTCATTTGTCGATAATGTTCTATCGACACCAAATCAAATTATAAATCATTTGTCGATAATGTTCTATCGACAACAATCAAATTCATAATTCTCAAACTTTTCTTTCAAAGGTAGAAAATAATTTACCTTTTTCCTATTGAATGGATGTGATGGAGGTTGAGGAGTCGATGATTTCTAGAAGTCTAGTGACTCAATCTAGACTTAACTTTGAAAGAAAATTTGGGTTCAAAGAGCAAAACGCCTGATACCACTGTCACACCTCTAATTCAAAGGATGATTAGAGAAAAACGAGCTAGCAAGTTATTACAAAACAACTAATAAGAATAATCGAAAGATTTCAAAATAACATTTATCAAACTGATAATCAAACCTTATTTAGGCAAAAGCAATTCAAACCTTATTTACAAGGCAAAAGTCATTTACGATGTAAAGGCTACAAGTTCCTTTAATGTAGTTCGATAATTCGCATGATTCAATCCAATATCAACATACAAACATTCGTAATATGCGGAAAGACGTGAATGCATATATGACGATATGCACCCAAGGATTCTTTCTTTCAAATATATAAATACCAAAAGACTCGACTACTCACATCTCGCCCATCATCATCATACAATCGCACATTTAAAAACAATATGCTCGAGTACAAGAATGCACCTGGCTCATGCCAAAAATAATTTATCAATTTTGAATTACTTCATCACAAGAATAACACACGAGGTTTTAATTGAAATACTGTTTACTAAATATTTTCGTCATTTTCCATAAATATCGCCGCAAGCATTTTTCCACGATGTAGATCCACATCCACCACAACAATTCATCCAACAACCTCTACGGAGAGAGGCTCCTCTCACACGCCATGACGCCGAGCACCTTTCAAAGACACAATACAAATAATCAAGACACAAAATCCAGCTATCTCAAGACAGATACATTCTCCATCATCCTGTGGGTACTACAAGGATACGAATTCAACATGTCATAAAGTGGAGCTACCCAACATTGCATCAATAATCACGGATCGATACATACATAAAACATAAACATTTTCGTGTAATTAAATAAATCGGCTCATAAATATTGCTTGCAATAAAGCATCATAAATAAATCATTTGATAAAGGTTTATCGCGAGTATAGTAAAGCCCACTTTGACTTTTAAACGCCGATCTCTCGTGATAATTGTTGCGTTAGCTTCACCCCACCTTTACGCAAAATTTACGCTAGAACGTGCACGCCGAGATTTTCAAAGTTCATTCAACTTTGATAAACAAAATAATAATCAAGTTTCGATAAATCTTAATACGAGAAACGACGATTTCAATAAAAATAATTTCGATTTCGAGAGACGAATATGATCTACGCTCTCATTTTAACCTTTTAGTTAAATAATTAACGATAATAACGTTATTCAATAAAATGATTTCAATTATGAAATCTTTTCTCACAAAGAGATATTCGATAAAAGTAATCGCTTTTCACGATTAGATTTAACTAACGATTTCAGACGTTAATTTCAAAGTCAACCATTTTGACTTTTCTTTATAAGTTCTTAATAAAACATATTTTAATGAATAAATTTAATATAAATCGATTTTCAATCAATTTCTTTTCATAAAGCTTTAATCCCCGATTTTTTCACACAATCGATAAATTTGATTAATATTTTCTTTCAATATTAATCTTTCAATACTTTAAGATTATTTATGCTTTTAACGTTATTTTATATAACGCTTCATCATAAACATAAAACTATGTTTAATAATTCTAAAATTCAATTATGTCTAATATAATTTTTGCATATATAATATATTATTATTCTTGATTAAAAAGGAATTAAAATCTTAAATCCAAGGTATAGCTCACTACTATATGATCAATTTTCCAAACTTGTTCCAAAATTCCTCTAAATTCATATAGTGTATTATTTTATACTATGATCATTAATATGTATTAATATCATTATAGAAAATTTGGAACACACCTATATATAATATAGGCTCACGGTTTTATCACAAATAAATCCAATAAATTTCCAAAATTCTAATATTTATACACAAGCCTCAAATATCAATATACAACATAATTATAACCTAAAGTTTAATATAATTAAACCATACACCAAGAATGGTCCAAGGTAGCTCACGGCTACTTTGTAGTAAAAATACCAAATGATTTTTATAAAATCCTATAAAATCACACTATGCTTATATGCTATCATATAGCACTAATACATCATAATATCATATAAAAATTATACACAAGGTTCAAAGCTATAACATTTTCGACAGTTTTCAAAACCAACAAGATGATTTCCAAAAATTCTCAATTTAATACCATGCACCCTACAACACTATAGATCGAATCCAACCTTAAATCATACCTAGCAAAAATCGAGCATCATCAAAATAATTTAAATAAATTGCTTAGCTTATGATAAATATCTATGCATATATTAAATATGTAACAAAATCCTAAGCTTATAACATGCTAGCATGATTTATCGCATAATTAATACATGCTAAAATAATTATTTAAACCGTAGGATTATTGAAAAGTTAGGTTTTATCAAGCTTGTTCGACATCTAACCTCAATTCGAGTCGACTTGTAGGATGAATCAAACTCAAGCAAAAGGAGAGAATTGAAGAAGAAAATGGTTTGGTTTTTCATCGAGTCACCAGAGAGAGAAGAAGAAATGAGTGTGTTATGTGTGAAGTGTTCAAGACATAACACTTAAGTAATAAAATGAAATTGAAGATACAACTCTCACAAATGTAATTCTCTCTCTCGCTCTCACAAAGAACAAATTAATTAAAATTAGTCAAAGAGTGAGGTCATGTAAGAAATATCTCTTACATTTCATTTACTACCTTGTAGCTTTAATAAAGCTTTTTGGGAGAAACAATTAAATTTTGTTTCATGCTCCATTCTAGTCACGATTTCGATGTGCATGGGAGAGAATTTCAGATTTTTGCTTGTTGATATACAAGTGTATTTATTACACTTTTCCCAAATATAATACACTCAAGTGTATTAAAATCAAGAATCTAATTTTGTGTACAAAAGTGGTCAACAATAGACTATATTATGCAAAATCAAATGCTAGTGTTTTTTTCATCTACACATTTTACTTGGTAAGTGTGTATTAATACTACACTTAGATATAATACAAATTGATGATCAAAAATAAAATTAATCATATGTTTAAAACATAGAATATACACGCACTTTTTAATAATTTAATGCCCAAATATTGATTTTCATGCTATAAGTAGATATATAGCATAATATATATCCTAGATGATAATTTATATCATAGGAAAAATTATTGAATTAATCCAGGTAGAAAACCCTAATTCTCGATTTAGGTTTTCGAGAATCATAAATAATCAAAATATTATTCCAAAATTTTCTAGCATTAATTCAATGCTAAATAATATTCTAATTATATAAAATAATCATAGGAATTTAAATATCATAATTCCTTGATCGTTAGACTTGATTCTCAAGTCATCACTAAACGTTAACGCTTGAAACGCCTCAAAACGTTAATTATCGACTCATCTCCAAATGGTCGTAATAAAGTCTGTAATCACTTTATTAAATTAATCCAATAATAAGGAATTAAATTCTAAACTTAAAAACTTAGAAAATATATCACGAGCATTTAATCATCGAACGTAATCGACGTGAAATAATATTGCCAAATACGTTACATAATCGTATTTTCAATTCACATTCATTTGTGAATAAAACATAGGAATTTATCATTCCAACAATAATCGAAATCATTATTCGATATTTTAATAATCAAATTATCATAATAATACTCTAATTTACTTAAATTATCGTAATTAGCTTTTAAATAATCGGTATTACATTCCACCCCTTAAGAAATTTCATCCCAAATTTACATTAAGAGATCGGGTATTCTTCTTTCATCGCATCCTCAAGCTCCCACGGCTTCCTCGTCCATGATGTTTTCAAAGACTTTGACTAGTGGAATCGATTTATTTCGCAATTGTCGAACCTTGTGGTCTAGAATAGCCGTAGGTTCTTCATTATAGCTCATATCCGGATTGAGGATCACGCCGCCTTGAGGATCACATGCTTCGCTTTCGCTACACTTCTCGAGTCAGGATACGTGAAAACATTGTGTACGCTTCCCGCATCTGTGAAGAGCCAACCCATAGGCGATCGGCCTATTCTTTCTAGATTTCATAAGGTCCAATAAAACCGGGTCTTAACTTTCCTTCACTCCAAACCTTATAATCCTTTAGATGGAGAGATTTCAAAAGACTTTATCTCCATTTTCAAATGTAGCTCGTGACGCACCGACTTTCCAACGAAGTACGGATCATATGGATCGTCACCTGATGATAAAGCAATGGGAAATAAACATAACTAATCAAGGCAATCAACCAATCAACTACTTAATAACGCATAGGTTTAAAGGGATAAACAATCCAATCAACTCAAGTCCTAGAAGGACTTGTCAAAAGGGTTCAGGTTCAACATAACCCAATCAGTAAGGAATTTAAAGTACAGGTACGACTCCAATTCAATATGGAATAAGCGCTATAATCAAAACGTTAATAATATCGTAGTTAGGCAGAATAAGCATGTGGACATGCATATGACGATGCATGCCCAGGTTCTAGAAACCTTTCTAATTAAGCATCAAAAATAGCTACTCCGCACCACCTCGCACCCATCATCGATCATTGCTCAACCCGCACATCAAAACGAGATGCAGTGGCTAACAAAAGTACTCTGACTGCGTCAAAACATTTTCTTTGTCAAAAGTTATTAATCGCCCACAATAGATGAGGATTTTAGTTAAAGCTCATGCCTATCAAATATTTTATCGCTTTCAAAAGCCGTCGCCGACTATTTCATTCACGTTGTTTCCATATCTCGATCATTCATTCATTCATTCCATTCACAGACTATGGAGGTGGCCACACACATAGTCGCCGTGACCGGTCGAGGTAGCTAACCTTAACACACAACACACGTGTACACAATCCGAAAGTTAGTCCTTAACTAAGTCGGATCCGATCGTTACTCTTTTTAACGCTAGGACCAACTCATTCACATACCACATTGATATACCAATCTCGATAGATCACAACAAAACATAAACATTTGGCCAATAACTCATGTGATAATATTTCATAAAGCTTTGTAAATCATGCTTTGAGATATGCATAACATTTTCGCTTTCAAGAAAGCCCACCGCTAATCCAAAGCTTAGTGGTTCTAAATGAAGGCGTAGTATCCTTTCAAGAATTCACGCCCGATCGAACCCTTCATAAGAAAATAGCCGTTTAGGTTCTTTCTATCGATCGATGGTCGCTTATAAATTACGACTTTAAAGTTCCCAATTAGGGTTTCTTTATGATTTTATGTGATTGTTTTAAGATAATTTCTATTATCTTACATTCCCACTCTCGCTATATTACCTCATCGCCATAGAACTTCAATTATGAATTACATAATCCGAGTCTATCCGTGACTCTTAACCTTAGTTTTATTATAACGTTATTACGTTAAAGGTTATCGGTAATCAAATTATGATGTAAATTAGGATATTCTCGCCACCTAACTAGACTTAACAATTATAGTTACGCCCCAAGGTTATGCTTGACGACTGTCGATTAGCACGATAATTAAAAGAGGAATATCGACTTACAAATCAAGTGGACATATGCCATCATGTAAGTAATTAGTACTTAAGAATAAAGGAGTACTTCGAGAATATTAACTCGGCTGAGACATAAGGATCGACATCATGTGTTCAATCGTTGCTTAACATTCGACATCGTTCTATTTAACTTAACTCACGGAGGTTACATATGTCGATAATCGTTATTCATTATCGAGTTATGTTTACGCCCGACTAATGTCGTAGTGAGTTGTCTATCAATATTAACGTTGTAGTCATTTCGGTTTTTCTAACGAGGAACTCACGTCGTATCCTTTCATTAATAAAACCCTAATTGTATCTAACTCGATTCTTGTTTATTCCATCTTAAGTTATCGAAATTGGTCGATTTTCGATTCTCGCTCATATAGTATTATGTTGTTTACGTCGGGTTTTGTTCTTTGCTCAACATAAACATAAACATTCAACATCGACAAAACCATACACAACATAACTATGCTAAGCATTAGAAAACCCTATTTTCTAATGCAATACACAATCATTGTGTAAGTGCATAAGTGTTCCATTCATTCACCCTAATCACAACCATTTATCCAAAGTTTCATATTACTATCATAGCATCATTCATCATCAAAATTAAACACATACTTAGCCATTCTATTACGTCGATAATTAGCAACAATTAGCATATGCATCCAATAAATTCCAATAAAATCACATTATACTCCTATCATATTATAGAATTTAATTACCAACTCAATATCATCATATAAATTTTTAAACCATGGGTTAAAAGTCTCAAACTTTCGGTCATTTCAAATTAACAAGCTTTGGTATTCAATAAATTCCACAAAAATTATTTTATGCTTATACTATTTACTAAACATGAAATATCACTGTGATCATGCATTAAAAATTTAAACCCATGCTTTTCATCATCATTAATTTTCGGTATTCACATATATATATATATATATTTAAAATTTCCAATCCTTCACAATATGGTTGATATGTAATAGCATGTAATATTAACACCAACATTTACCAATATTCATAATATTACACATCCTATTATTTTCAACAATAAAATCAAATAAAAGACTAATATATATATATAAGCCACGGTTCTTATAAAAAATAGAGAGGTGTTTGAATAAATTAAGGTTAATGTATGATGTTCATATCATACCCTAAACACCATATCTCAACTATTTTCAACAATCAAAACCAAACAATACTCTAAAAGTATATAAATATAATCGGTCAAAATAAAATAAAATAGGAGATGTGTTTCAAAATTCCAAGATTTTTATATGATGTTCACATCATATTTTAAACACCATATCTCAACTATTTTCAAAAATAAAATCAAACCATTGCCTAAATAAGCCTCAACACTCACGCTTTTTTAAAAGTATTCTGAAAATTACGATATTTATACTAAATGCTTATAATACATTATCAAGAAACAATATCAAATAATATTCACAAAATCATGCTTTAACATATTTAAAATAAATAAAGCATAAATCGAAAAATATAAACATGCTCCAAAAATTATGAAATTTTACAGTAGCCTTAGAACATCATTCTAAGATTTTCATTCACGACTCAAGAGCATTTGGAGGCTCTAAAGTCACGAAAATAAATAGGAGCAAACTAGGTTTTAAACCCAAAATTCAAAATAAATATTCCACCCATTAGGATGGAAGAGGATGATGAATAATACCTTCCTATGGTATTAGAAGGATTATTTGTGGGAGAGGTTGGAGGGAGGATTTAGTGTTGGGGTTTGAAAAGTGTAGGAAATTAAAAATAGAAAAGTGAGGATGAATGAGGTCTCCTTGCACGTTTTTCACTTGTTATTGCAGACCTTAGAGCTGTCATTTCCATTTTGGTAAGGTCTTGGTGGTAGTTGAGAGGTGGATTGGTCAATTACCCGCTTTACGTTAATACCGACTCTTTAAGTTTTAACGCATTCGATCGATTTCGAACCTTAAGGTTCTATCTTATTAAATAGCCTTTAAAAGACTTATTTTAATGTTCATAAAATTTCACGACGTCGGACGCCGCTCGATAAGTCAATTCAGTTATCGCGAAAAACAGTCCCCGATTAAAATATGCTCATTCAAAATCTCTCTTGAATTTTGAGCTTTCATAAATAATTTGAGTCTTATAAAGCATATTTTATTGATTTAGACCCTCGGTCGAGCGGGTCGTTCGGATCAAATTAGGTTTTCCAGATATTTTACCCTTGCCTGTAAGTTCTTCGAATTCTCTTCGTAAATTGATTCTTATAATTTCTAAATTCATAATAAATCATTCCTTCATGATTTTGGTTGTTATCACTATTTATTATGATTAGCACGGACTGAAGTTGTCTGCTCGAATAGTGTTTTAAGACGACCGCAAGTATGCCCGAAAATTCTCATCCTTTGCATTCTCACATGTTTTCGGAGGATTCTAAAATGAAACCGCTCGTGGAGATTCATTCTCTCATCTTTCATTCTATGTTCAGTACTCAAAACCCTAATCCCAGTGACTAGTTATCGCTGATTTCTTTAGTATTCGACTCGAATCGATTCTAATTGCTTCATTGGTTTTCTTAAACATAATTAAGGTCTAAGAACCACAACTAAGTGATTCAAACATCACTAATAAAAGTTTTAAATTTTTGTTATTACATACCATCCCTTAAAAGAAATTTCGTCTCCAAATTTGCTAGCCTTGAAAAGATCCGATATTTCTCTTCATAGCTGATTCCAGCTCCTGTGTCTTCTTCGACCATGGTGTTCCATAGAACTTTCACTAGCGGTATTTCTTTGTCTTCTTGATACGCTGGTCCAAGATTTCGTAGTAGTTCACGTAACTCATATTGTCATCGAGGACAATATCGGCGGTGGTATCACATGGCTGGGGTCATGTATGTACTCCGTAGTTGTGAAACATGGAACACATTGTGCACGCTTCAAAACTTCGGCAATGCAAGTCCAGTCACCGGTCCTATTCTTCCGAATTTCATAGGTCCTCAAACGTGGTCGCAACTTCCCTTGATTCAATCTCACGATCCCTTTAGATGGAGAGATTTTCAAGAAGACCTTATCTCCTCTTCAAATGTAGCGCGGCGACGCTTGTCGCTGACGACTTCGCTCGCCCGGCCTCCTTGATCCGTCACGGATCCGTCGCACGCATCTCAATCATTTCTCCCACGAGTCGTCCCAACACTCTTCTTTCTCCCACTTCATCCCAAGAAATGGTGACCGACATTTCCTTCCATAAAGCGCTTCAGACGGGCCATTCCAATAGTCGCTGGTAGTCGTTATTGTAGGCGAATTCACAGTGGTAACACTTGTTCCCAACCTTTCTCTATCGAGGACAACGGTCCTCAGCATGCTTCCAACGCTTGAATGGTCTCTGACTATCCGTCTGCTCATGGACGGAACGCAGATCAAATGTAGTCGTGTCCCCGCCTTTGTAAACTCATCCAACTGGACGTGAATTTCGAATCTCTATCGACGTGATAGTCTTTGAACCCATGTAGACGGATAACTTCTCGAACGCATAACCGTGCTAGTTTGTTCGACCCATGTGTTATCGAATGGTAGAAATGCGCGCCTGGTCGGCCGATCGATGATGACCCAAAGGTATTCCCTCTCGTGATTTGGGTAGCCCGATAAAGTCCATGGCTATATCATCCCATTTCCATTCCGATATCTAGCGGTTGTAAGGTCCCATATGGTCGTGGAGTGTTTCACTTGTTGGCACGCCAAACAACGCTCCACAAAGAAGCCACATCTCGCTCATTCCATCCCACCAAAATTTCTCCTGAGGTCTTGGTACATTTTGGGTCACGGGTGCGGTATAAGAAGTCTCAGGGCTTCCTTCAAGATTTCGCTCAAGTTCTTCATCTTCCGAACGCACACTCTCCGCCATACAACAAAGCATTATCTATTGCTTCAGAAATTCTTGTGTTTATCGCCCTGATCTTAGCTCGCATTTCTCTAGCTTTTCCTCCTCGAGCTTCTAAGATTCGACTCTTAAGTCAGGGATTGCAATCAATGTTGCAATACGCCCCCATCGCCGAGAGGGCCTACGACTGGATGTTCATCCTCCGAATTCTTTTATAAGTATTTCACGATCGAGGAGACATCCCAAACTAGGAGAGATTTATGACTCAAGGCACCTGCCACAACATTAGCCTTGCTCGGTGGTAATTTATACCACACGAATTCACTAGCTCTAACCATCTCTAGCTCATGTTAAGATCTTTCTGCTCAAAGAAATATTTCGTGCTCTTATGGTCAGATAGATCTCACATCTAACTCCATAAAGGCGATGCTCCATATCTTTGGCATGATCACACCGCTAATTCCGTGTCGCGAGGATAGTTCAACTCATGTAGCGTAATGCCAAGCGTAAGCAATAACTCCTTTTCGCATTAGTACACAACCTAGTCCATTCTTCAAGCATCCGGTAGATTGTACTTTTATCTCGCTGTATCGCTAGTACAGCCGTCGTCAAGAACTTCACCGAAACTAGCCTCACACTCATCCGTGTGTACTGATTCCTTTCCTCAACAATGGGTCATGGTCGGCTATCGTTGAGAATCCTTCGATAAATCTTCGATAGTAGTCGCCAGCCTAAGAAACTCCAATTTCATTCGGTTCTTCTATGACTCCTATTCTAATCAGACGATCTTCGATGGTTCACTTGATTCCATGACACAATGTGACCCAAAATGTTATCGCCAACCAAAACTCACACTTAAACTCTGCAAGAGTCGCTCGCTCAATGTTTGTAGTACGCTCTCAGGTTGGTTCTCGGTTATTCCTAGAGTATATTAGGATATCGCCTATGAACACTAAGACGAATTTGTCTAGGTATGGGTGGAACACCGCTCATAATATCCATAAAACCGCCGGCATTTGTAAGTCCAAAAGGCATCACGATGAATTAAATGACCATACCTTGTACGAAAGCCGCTTTAGGTACATCCCGGTCTAATCCTCGATCACTTTAGATCTATCTCTTGAAAAGACTCGCCCTTTGTTGATCAAACAGATCGTCAATTCGGGCAAGGGTACTTATTCTAAGAGTTATCTTGTTTAACTCTCGATAGTCTATGCACATCCTCGTACCATCCTTCTTTTCACGAAAGGACAGTGCTCCCCATGGAGACACACCGGTCTAATAAATCCTAGCTCCAAGAGTTCTTGCGCTGATCTTTAATTCCTCAGCTCCTTGTGCCATCCCAGATGGAGCTGACACCGGGCGTAACTCGGTTCGAGGTCGATCGTGAACTCGATCCGCCGGTTTGGCGGTAATCCCTGAGTTCGTCTGAAACACATCGATACCCTTCACGATCGGACGCCTTCATCCTCCTCTCATTCCGATCTTCTTCGGAGGTAGACGAGGTAGCATGGTTCTCGGTCTTGTTCAAGAACGCCCTGCTTGTAGTGCGGATATAATTGGAACTCTCCTCCCATGTTGATCCCGTGAAAGTCGGTAGATTCTCTCCCGGTGTTGGAAAAATTTTTTCATTACACGTGATGGTCGCACTATGTTCGGTTAACCAATCCATTCCTAGGATTATGTCCACATCCGTCATAGGTACGACGTGAAGGTTATCGTCATGACCTTAAGTGAGCCTAGTCCAAGTTCTAGGTCGTCATATGTGGTTACCGTTTTAGCCTCCCATGGGAAGAAATTTCATGATTTGTTCAGGCTTAGATCTAATCCTAAGTTCTCACGATGCTTCTAAATAAAAGAGCAGGCGCCAAGATCAAACAAAGAGATAACAGTAATTGGAGTATTCCTACCGCCAAGTTTCGTCTCGCGGCCTTGCGGAACTCTTTCCGGTTGAGGCGAAGCCCTCGCCATTGTGGTTGTTGTTGCCGATAAAGTTGTTGGGTTGCCGCGCCGCTGTCGTTGTTGCTGCCGGTTGCGGCCGCTGGCTTGCACCGCGCGTTGTCGCCATTGTTGTCGCCGCGTCGCCGGTTGATATGGTCGCTGATTCGGCCGATAGTACCGAACCGGGCGTTGTGATCGGTTGAGCTTGGATAGCCCGGACCGGACTTGGTGGCACATTCGACGGCCATTTCTCCGGGCGTGTCCTGCAGGCCCTGAGTAGGGCCTTCCGCCACACTGAAGCATCCGTCATTGAACGCGATGCCCCTTATGACCCTATGGCACCGGCACATGGAGCTTCACGACTTGGTTTCCGCCGACGCGGGTACCATGGGCCCATTCCCGCCTGCGCTCCGATGGCACGCTATTTCCTGCCATGGTCTCATGTCGGCCCGGCCGTGTTGGATCCTTGCCCTGGTGGGGTCCTTCCCACTTCCTCTTCCCGCGATCTCCGGTGAGTCGTGGATGCATGACGACTCTATCTTCAAAGCACCGATGTCCAATGCCCGATCGAGGGCCTCACGTAAGTCGATCTCCGGACCAGCCAATGACACTGATCTCATGGCGAGTCCCGCCCAAATTTCTCCGTCCTCTTCTCATCGGTGTCGACCACCGAGGTGCATACCGTGATATTTCACGTAACCACGCCGTAATCAGCGACCGTGGTCTTCCTCGCGCAAGTTGTAAAACTCGTGCTCCTTTTCTTCCTGTAATTTTAGGAATGTACTCAGACACTTCCTCTTCAATTCCTCCCGTGAGAAACCTTCCGCTTCTTCCTCTGCTGTTTTTTCTTCGCCCACCAAAAGTCAGGCGCCAATATCTGGAAGGCAACGCATGACAAGCTGCCTCGTGATGGCAGGAGGAAAATGAAGATCCGCCCCAGCGAATCCATAGTTCGCCCACGGATTCCCATTCCGCTGAAGGTCGGTGGATTCTGCCGAGGAATACCCTCAATCCGCCTCGCCGGTGGTGGTGGTGTGTTTCTCCTTCGTGTGTTACCTCGCGTTTCTCCTTCTCGACAAAGATTTTATCATTCTTAAATATACGCAATAAAATATCTTCTTACACCATCCATCGATCATACATATCTTAGCGAGGTATGTATATATAATCGTAGTCATACATCTAGCACATCTTCGAACACCACTTATCACAACATCAAAATCAATGGCTCGACGAGCTATCATCATATAAAAAACGCCTACGAGAACTTTCATCAATGTTTTTTTTAGATTTGCCAAAAGAGAGCTGACGAGTATGATATTCCAAAAGCTTATATCAACGCTCTCCACGCATTT
Organism: Salvia rosmarinus; assembly: GCA_036937905.1. Lineage (NCBI taxonomy): Eukaryota > Viridiplantae > Streptophyta > Magnoliopsida > Lamiales > Lamiaceae > Salvia > Salvia rosmarinus. Next base: position 38,666,484 of record CM072817.1, read on the forward strand.
AGTCACGGTGCGTAATAAAATCTAAACGCTACCGAGTTTATCAAAATAGTGGTTCATGCCTGAACGACCCATCGCTTCCGCACCCATCACAAGATATATAGAAGTGTATAAACAAAACACTATCTAGCTTAATAACTAGATCCATAATCGCCTTGTGTAAATAGGGCTCAGCAGTCGAGTCGAACCGGAGTACGGGTACTATCAACATCCTTCATCTCATCGCAGAAGCAGTCCTTCTCTCGGTCATACCTTCGACCTCAAGATCGAATGTGGAGTCACGGTCTCTGATTATAATGACTCTAGCTTCTTCCATAGTAGCTAAGTCTCTGATCTCACCATGATCTCCTCATAGGCATGGCGGAAACGAAGAAGAAGACGGCACAAGCTCCTCTCACGGCGATGCGCTAGGCCACGCGAATCGTCAATCTCTACAAGATCGCGACACATGGGTCCCAGACGGGTGCGGCGGTTGAACTCGGAAACGCCGAGGTAGAGATGGATGTGGCATGGAATGATCGGCGATAATGGTCGGACGAGCAAGACGGCTCGAATCCCACCGCGGTAGGACCGAAAAGAGAGTTGTCGAGGAGGAAGATCCAATAATATCTTCCTACCACACCAGCAAGAACGCAGTCCATTAGATGCCAAGCGAGGCACCTCCGATGAAGCCACCTGGAATCTCATCACGCCGGGTTATTCTCGCGTGAGATACGGTCCACTAGGTGCAGTCAGATACCATGAATACGCAGCTCGTGCCCGACGAACGGGTAAGTCTATCTCAAGATCAAGCTCTCCGACGATATATGTATTCGATGATATCTCGAGTGTATACCGCTTTGTGGCGCTTGCAATCACTGAGTACACGTCGTAATATAACGCACCACCTGCATGTGCAGCAAATTGATGCATGAAGTGAGCAAAGAACTTACCGACGCCGCCTCTCGCACATCTAGTAGGAACGGTAGAACGCAACATCCTGAGTGTGGCCTCTACAGATAAAAGGCGCCTAGTCGTAAAAATTGTCCAACCATAATCTTATATCCTATATTCCTAAGTTCTTATGAAACTACTTTCATGGTTTGATCTTCGGAAGAGACCGATGGTCTCTTAGTAGAACAAACTTTCAATGTCTAGCCTTTGAAAAGGCTAAGGGTCACCCTTCTCATCGGGTCCCGAATTCTTATTTCTATTCACGTATAGATCATATCATATCCGCTCATTATGCACTTATGATTCATCATTTTTTATACCTTCATAGCGTTATACTTTTATTCTTTTCACTTATGCCACGATGAGGCAACACGCTGTGTTCTAATTTCTCCACGAGAGGTCGACTCATAATAGTGCGAACCTCCGCTAAGCAATCGCTCATCATCGTAGACTCGCTGCTCTTATCATCGAATCCGCTCGATTGTGACCCTAAGATTTCTATGTTCTCGCTCTTTCTTAGTGTTTCGCTCAATGGGGATACTTATGTTCTCATACTAAGTTCGCGCAGCGGATCACGCCTTAAGAGTCTATGTTCTCATCGGAAACATACTCATTTACATCATGCTTTTATCATGCTTCACATACAACAAGAACACAAATCGCGACACATTGTGCGATAATCAAGCATTCTCATTTACTCATTTACCAAGCTCCTAAAGTTCAGAACTTTCTTTCAAACCGATGACCAATCAATTGAAAGAACTTTTCGATTTCAAAATTTCCACTTTCCAAAATATTTTCAACTTCCCAACAAGGCAATATTGAAATTCCAATTCACATTTCATATACTTCCATCATTTCAAAACAACTTTAGTTGAGATAGTTACCTTCTTCCTCGCTGAAGCGACGACGATGGAGTGCAAGCAAGAGCGCCAAACACAAATAATTTCTAGACTCAAGTTTCAACTTAGATTCAAGGAAAGGGTTTCTAGGGTTCAGAGCTAACAAGAGCTCGATAACACTTTGTGACGATTCGACTTTCCAATGAAGTACGAATCATGGATCGTCACCGATGATAAAGCAATGAAATAAACATAACTAATCAAGGCAATCAACCAATCAACTACTTAATAACGATAGGTTTAAAGGGATAAACAACCATACAACTCAAGTCCTAGAAGGACTTGTCAAAGGGTTCAAGGTTCAACATAACCCAATCAAGGCAGATTTAAAGTACGAGGTACGACTCCAATTCAATACGGAATAAGCGCTATAATCAAAACGTTAATAATATCGTAGTTAGCAGAATAAGCACGTGGACATGCATATGACGATGCATGCCCAAGGTTCTAGAAACCTTTCTAATTAACATCAAAATAGTCGCTACTCGCACCACCGCACCCATCATCGATCATTGCTCAACCGCACATCAAAACGAGATGCGTGGCTAAGTACAAAAGTACTCGGACTCGCTGTCGAAAACATTTTCTTTGTCAAAAGTTATTAATCGCCACAATAGCGCATGAGGATTTTAGTTAAAGACTCATGCCTATCAAATATTTTATCGTTTTCCAAAAGCCGCCCGACTATTTCATTCACGTTGTTTCCATATCTCGATCATTCATTCATTCATTCCATTCACAAGACTATGGAGAGGCCACCACACATAGTCGCCGCGACCGTCGAGGTAGCTAACCTTAACACACAACACACGGTACACAATCCGAAAGTAGTCTCAACTAAGTCGGATCCGATCGTTACTTTTTTAACGCTATGGACCAACTCATTCACATACCACATCGATATACCAATCTCGATAGATCACAACAAAACATAAACATTTGGCAATAACAATACATGTGATAATATTTCATAAAGCTTTTGTAAATCATGCTTTGATATGCATAACATTTTCGTTAAGAAAGCCCACCGCTAATCCAAAGCTTAGTGGTTCTAAACGAAAGGGTGAGTATCCTTCTTCAAGAACTACGCCCGATCGAACCCTTCATAAGAAAATAGCCGTTTAGGTTCTTTCTATCGATCGATGGTCGCTTATAAATTACGACTTTAAAGTTCCCAATTAGGTTTCTTTATGATTTTATGTGATTGTTTTAAGATAATTTCTATTATCTTACATTCCCAATTCTCGTGCTATATTACCTCATCGTCCATAGTGAACTTCAATTATGAATTACATAATCCGAGTCTATCCGTGACTTAACCTTAGTTTTATTATAACGTTATTACGTTAAAGGTTATCGGTAATCAAATTATGATTGGTAAATTAGATATTCTCAAGCCACCAACTAGACTTAACAATTATAGTTACGCCCCAGTAGGTTATGCTCGACGACTGTCGACAGCACGATAATTAAAGAGGATATCGACTTACAAATCAAGTGGACATATGCCATCATGTAAGTAATTAGTACTTAAGAATAAATGGAGTACTTCGAGAATATTAACTCGGCTTTGAGACATAAGGATCGACATCATGTGTTCGAATCGTTGCTTACACATTATATTTCATTTAACTTAACTCACGGAGGTTACATATGTCGATAATCGTTATTCATTATCGAGTTATGTTTACGCCCGACTAATGTCGTGAGTTGTCGTTATCAATATTAACGTGTAGTCGACTCTGGTTTTTCTAACGAGAACTCACGTTGGTATCCTTTCATTAATAAAATCCCTAATTGTGATTCAACTTCGATTCTTGTTTATTCCATCTTAAGTTATCGAAATTGGTCGATTTTTTCGATTCTCGCTCATATAGTATTATGTTGTTTACGTCGGGGTTTTGGTTCTTGCTCAACATAAACATAAACATTCAACATCGACAAAACCATACACAACATAACTATGCTAAGCATTAGAAAACCCTAATTTCTAATGCAACACAATCATTGTGTAAGTGTGCATAAGTGTTCCATTCATTCACCCTAATCACAACCATTTATCCAAAGTTTCATATTACTATCATAGCATCATTCATCATCAAAATTAAACACATACTTAGCCATTCTATTACGCTTCGATAATTAGCAACAATTAGCATATGCATCCAATAAATTCCAATAAAATCACATTATACTCCTATCATATTATAGAATTTAATTACCGACTAATATCATCATATAAATTTTAAACCATGGGTTAAAAGTCTCAAACTTTCGGTCATTTCAAATTAACAAGCTTTGTATTCAATAAATTCCACAAAAATTATTTTATGCTTATACTATATACTAAACATGAAATATCACTGATCATGCATTAAAAATTTAAACCCATGCTTTTCATCATCATTAATTTTCTAGATTCACATATATATATATATACATATTCAAAATTTCCAATCCTTCACAATATGGTTGTATATGTAATAGCATGTAATATTAACACCAACATTTACCAATATTCATAATATTACACATCCTATTATTTTCAACAATAAAATCAAATAAAAGACTACTATATATATATAAGCCACGTTCTTATAAAAAATAGGAGAGGTGTTTCAATAAATTAGGTTAATGTATGATGTTCATATCATACCCTAAACACCATATCTCAACTATTTTCAACAAACAAAACCAAACAATACTCTAAAAGTATATAAATATAATCGATCAAAATAAAATAAAATAGGAGACGTGTTTCAAAATTCCAAGATTTTATATGATGTTCACATCATATTTTAAACACTATATCTCAACTATTTTTCAAAAATAAAATCAAACCATGGCCTAAATAAGCCTCAACACTCAGCTTTTTCAAAGTATTCTCGAAAATTACATATTTATACTAAATGCTTATAATACATTAGCAAGAAACAATATCAAATAATATTCATAAAATCATGCTTTAACATATTTAAAATAAATAAAGCATAAATCGAAAAATATAAAAATGCTCCAAAAATTATGAAATGTTTACAGTAGCCTTAGAACATCATTCTAAGTATTTTTCATTCACGACTCAAGAGCATTTGGAGGCTCTAAAGTCACGAAAATAAATAGGAGCAAACTAGGTTTTAAACCCAAAAATTAAAATAAATATTCCACCCATTAGGATGGAAGAGGATGATGAATAATAACTTCCTATGGTCTTAGAAGGATTATTTGAGGTGGGAGAGGTTGGGAGGGAGGATTTAGTGTGGGGTTTGAAAAGTGTAAAGAGAAATTTGAAACGAGAGAAAAGTGAGAGGATGAACGAGGTCTGCCTGCACGTTTTTCACTTGTTATTGCAGACCTTAGAGCTGTAATTTCTATTTTGGTAAGGTCTTGTGGTAGTTGAGAGGTGGATTGGTCAATTACCCGCTTTGCATGTAATACCGACTCTTTAAGTTTTAACGCACTTTCGATCGATTTCGAACCTTAAGGTTCTATCTTATTAAATAGACTTTAAAAGACTTATTTTAATGTTCATAAAATTTCACGACGTCGGACGCCGTCGATAAGTCAATTCCGAGTTATCGCGAAAAACTACGTCCTCATTAAATATGCTCATTCAAAACTCTCTGAATTTTTGAGCTTATAAATAATTTGAGTCTTATAAAGCATATTTTATGATTTAGACCTCGTTCGAGTTTCGGGTCGCTCGGATCAAATTAGGTTTTCCGTGATATTTTACCCTGTGCTCGTTAAGTTCTTCAGAATTCCTTCGTAAATTGATTCTTATAATTTCTAAATTCATAATAAATCATTCCTTCATGATTTTGGTTGTTATCACTATTTATTATGATTAGCACGGATCGAAGTTGTTCCTCTAGAATAGTGTTTTTAAGACCGACCGCAAGTATGCCCGAAAATTCTCATCCTTTGCATTCTCACATGTTTTCGTAGAGGATTCTAAAATGAAACTGCTCGTGGATATTCATTCTCGATCTTTCATTCTATGTTCAGTTACTAAAACCCTAATCCCAGAGACTAGTTATCGCTGATTTCTTTAGTATTCGATCTTCTAATCGATTCTAATTGCTTCATTGGTTTCCTTAAACATAATTAAGGTCTAAGAACCACAACTAAGTGATTCAAACATCACTAATAAAAGTTTTAAATTTTTCGGTTATTACAAGCTCGCACCTTCACAGACAACAGAAGATTTCTATCTATCTTGAGCTTTTTTATTCTTTACCTAATTTTTAACGATCTCAATCATTTCACTTATCGCATCAGCCCTAAAATTCTTCTCTCACCCGCTTCATCCCAAAGAAAGGTGATCGGCATTTTCTTCCATATAAAGCTCATACGGGCCATATTGATCGCCGCTGATAACTATTATTGTAGTAAATTGATGAGAGGTAAAACCTCTTCCTATTTTGCACCTCGATCCAACACCACTGTTCTCAACATATCTTCGAGTGTTTCGATCGTCCTTTCCGATTGTCCATCGGTCCGAGGGTGAAAAAGTCAGGTTTAAATTTAATTTCGCGCCCAATTCTTTTGCAAGCTAGTCCGTAATCAAGTAAATTTTGAATCTCTATCGACGTGATAGTTTTGGTACTCCATGTAGCGCATAATTTCTTTTACATGGTGGGCTAGCTTATCGATCCGTGTAATCAATCGCGTAAATGTGCACATTTATGAGTCTGCCCACTACTACCCATATAGCAGTGTTCTCTTTTGACTTTGGTAGACCCGTAACAAAATCCATAGTTATATCTTCCCATTTCCACTCGGGTATTCCCAAAGGTCGAAGTCAGGGACGTTGGTGTAATGCTTTACTTGTCGACAAGCAAGACAACGCCTACAAAAGAGGTTATGTCTCTTTTCATACCTTCCCACCGTAACTTTTTCTTCAAATTGGTACATTTTAGTACCGCTCGGATGGGTCAGTATAAGGTGTGTCATGAGCCTCACTCATGATTTCATTTCAAGATTGTTGTTGTCTCGATACACAACCTTCCTTCAAATAATAAAGCACTATCTCGGTGCTTCTTGAAAATTCCTCACCCTTCCGTCCTTACTTGGCTCTTGCTTTTCTAACTTTTCCTCCATCCTTTGTCCTTCAAGGATTCTTTTCTTAAGTCGACGTCGAGCGAGTGTAGCAATACAACTCGTGATCGCCTCTCGGTTGTGTTTTGTGTCTTTCTTGTTGTGTTTTGTGTCCGGAGGACACATTGGTCTCGCAGGGACAAGGCAGGCGAAATGGGCAAGAAGGAGTGGAACTTGCATGGCGGTGAATAGATATACGATGCACCTCGAGGCACAAGGAGCTTAGCTCACACCGGGCTTCAAACTCAAAGAGCTGTTCCGCTTCACGGCGTGACCTCCTTGCTGCACCGCACAAGTTCAATCTCCGGAAGGGTAGGCTAATGGGCAAGCGGAGTGAAGAAGGCGAGCGAGACCAAGAAGAAGGAGGCAAGAGAAGGCGGAGGGAGAGCTAATCGGCAAGATACGCGAGATCCGGGCGAATCTCGCAACCGGAAAGGATGCGCTACGACACCGAATCTCATGAAACCGGAGGAGATCACCTCGGATCCGTCTGGGCAAGGAAAGAAAGCCGATCAACAAGGAAAACCTACAGATTGTCCAGCCCATGGGCCATAAACCATCGCCGATCTCTAGCCTATATATATGGATGAAGGTGCGACTTCAGGCGTCTCTTCCGCTCCTACTCTCACTCTCATTATCAAATTCATCCAGCACACCACATACATTAAGTCCTTCTGGGCAAACACTTTTATTTGCTATTCAGATGTTTTGCTGCATGCACTTTGGGCTCGCCGTTTCTATTTTGTTCAAGTAATAGTAAGTTGGTTCCGCTTAATTATGGTTTCAATTAATCGCAGATGTTTATTTATTTTATGTCTAGCTAAGTCTTTATTCGGTTTGGGCGTGACTAAGTGGAGCATGATTAATATAACTCGAGAGGTCTAAGTAGGGCATTACGATCCGCATGCGTGTGTTCCCCAAGAACTAGGTCCTTAGCATTATATAACTTAACCAAACTCGTGTAAGAAGTTAAATAACATAGTGGGTAAGGAAGGTTGCAAGTAATAATTGGATTAAGGTGTTGGGTGTCCCGCACCCCAAATAGTACGATCGGTGTGGGCGAGTTGGAGTAGTCATAGCACCGCTTTGCCAATACCGGGTCCATCTAGATCATAACGCCTCGTAGGTTTGCATGTAACCGAGGTGTCCTCGTGCGTGGGCATTACGGGTTAGATAGTTTGCATAGGGTGTCCTCGCCTTCTTTACACGTAAAGGATAGACTTGGAGGGTGCGTCGTGGGCGTGACGCGTGACAACCGGTCACGACGATGTCTCTTATAACCGGTTGATGCATGTCATGAGAAAACCTTTGCACCTAGGACCGAGTATTAATCGCCTTCACGGTTGTTGCCTGCCGCACTCGCCTTATTATTTGATATTCCTTTGAGTTTGTTTCGTGTTACTTTAGTCTTATCTATAGTGATCAAGATAATTACACCACTCATCCCTTTTAAGTGACATCGTGACATCGAGATTGCTACACCAACTCCTCGTGGGATCGAATTTATACTTATCGCCGGCTACGCCGTGATGGGCAATAGGTTATAAATTTATTTTGAACGCTAAACCACAGCGTGTCGAATTGGCGCCGCTGTCGGGAGTTGCGATTCCAAGAGTATCTCTATTTCTTGAATTTATATTGCTTTATCAGAGCAAGACCTAACCTTACGGGGAGAGAACGGAGGACTTTTGTACGATCCCGAGATCGAAAAGCACGCAGGCGGAGGAGCAAAGAAGACGGAGGGCACGACAAGCTGCGAGGGCACCTAATCCAGAAGAGAACCCAGAGGGCAATACGATGGGTGAACAACCACAAGTAGAGCGAACATTGAGGGAAATGGTGTTCCCCAACAACCGTAACTCGAGGCCAACGGGCATCACTTTGCCCGCGATCAACGGCAACGGGAGATGAAGCATTCTTCATCCAAATCCTCCCCGATTCAAATGACATGCCCGGGGAGGATCCACAAAGGCATTTACAAGATTTCGAGATGGCGTGTGGGACTATCCGCGCCAATGAAAATCTTGGAGAGTATGTGAGATTAGTGTCATTCCCCTTCTCTCTGCATGATGGGGCAAGAGAATGGCTCTACACCTTGCCCGTTGGAAGTGTGACCACGTGGGCACAACTTCACCAGAAGTTCCTCGAGAAGTACTTTCCTGCCGCCCGTATTCAGAACATGAGGAAAAGGATAAGAAGATCAAATGGGCACCGGAGAGACCTTTATGATTATTGGGAAGGTTTAAACAACAGCAGCCAAATGCCCTCAACATCAAATTCCGTGATCATGATCCGATCCAATATTTCATGGCGGGTTGAGGGCAACAGAGAAAATTTGGGTGAATGCGGTTTGTGGAGGATCAATCTTGAATAAAGTTCCCAAGGAGGCCTTTAGATTGGGCGAGATGGTCAAGAAAACAGAGACGAAGGAGGAGAAGTTCCGAGGCAAGCTACCGCTACTTCTTCAACCGTGGAGACCAAGTCGATAAACTCAGAACCTATTCGACAAGTTCATAACCAACACAGATCGTGACCAGACCGGGGCAAGGGCAAAAGAAAGCTAAAGTTTGCACAATATGCCCGCCGTGACACATCACACGGATCAATGCCCCACATCGCTTGAAGAAGAAGAAGTCAATGCGGTGGGTCGAATGGTAATGGGCAATACGAGCGGAGGAGATATGATCAAACTCTCGCACCTACAACCTGTGATGGAGGAACCACGAAAACTTTAGGTGGTCTAACAACCAAAGAAGGGCAGGACAACAACAAGAAGAAGACGGAGGGCAGGACAACAATGACCATACGAAATAATCGCCGTGACTAAAGCGGTGGGCCATCGCATCGAACTTGTGCACACTATGGCACGAGAAATGTGAAGGCTCAACAAGAGAACGATAAATTCAAGGTCGAGACAAGAGGAGCCCTCCAGCCTTGGGAACCAAGTTTCCAATCGACGGTCACGTAACGCGCCTCGAGAAGAAGAAGGAAATTTACCTCCTCAAGTAGAGGTAAACGAGTTAGCCCAACCGAATGTTGTAGCCCCGAGAAGTGGGAAGAAGCTGCCAGAGAAAGTTTTCATGCTAAGGACGACGCAGACATGCACAAGTGGAAGATCTCACGTAACACAATGGTCAAGACGACAATGATCAAGAGGAACCGCCCAAGGAAAGATGTAAAAGAAGAGGCAATCATTGAGCCAACCTATGTCAAACCTAATCCTAAGGTTTTACCTCCCTTTCCAGGCAGATTGGCCAAGAACAGGAGAGAGGAAGAAATGAGCGAGATGTATCGCGTGTTTCAGAAGGTGGAAATTAATATACCGCTTATCACCGCCTCGGGCACGATGCCAAATGTGCAAAGTTCATGAAAGAATTGTGCACGAGAAAGGTGAAATACAAAGATGATGCAAAATTCCAAGTGGGAGAAAATGTATCCGCAGTCTTGCAGCTGAAATTGCTCGAGAAGTGTGGAGATCCAGGGATGTTTTTCATTCCCTGCGTAATAGGCAATACGAGGATCGAAAGGGCCATGTTGGATTTGGGGGCATCTATAAACGTCATGCCCTTGTCAATGTTCAATGAATTAAAGGTGGGAACCCTCAAGCCAACACGAGTGGTTATCCAATTAGCGCATGTGTCCAACGCTTATCCGTATGAATCATCAAGACGATTGGTCAAAGTGGACGAACTCATATTTCCAAAGTGAACTTCTACGCTCGATATGGGCACGATGGGTAACAAATCCTCGCTATGCTCTTGGGTCGACCATTCATGAAGACGCCAGACCAGATCGATTGCGACACGGCAAGTTATCTTGTGAATTGACGGCGAGGCGGTGACCTTCAACATCTTCAAGGCCATGGAGCATCCGATTGATATTCGTGTCGTGGAATTCATTGATCACATTGAACCCATGGTGGAGACATCCGCACGAGATAGGTTTACAAGATCCACCGGATGCAAAGAATTCAAAGTGGTCTTAAGGAAGGAGACACTCGAGGCAGAAGCGACTACACGGACAATATCGGGAGCCCCGCTTATTTTGCGAAGTGAACCCGAGGGACTCAAGTGGTCAATATACCGTAACATGCCCAAGCCGAAGGAAGAAGAAAAGCTCGCTCCATCCCTTATGAGAGCACCGAAACTCGAGCTAAAGACTCTTCCTCACCACCAAGTACATCTTTCTAGGAAGGACGATACCGCCCGTGATCATCAATGCTAAACTCGGTCCCGGTCGAGGAAGTCGTGAGAAGTGTTATCTGAAATACAAGGAAGCTATTGATGGACATGGCCGACATCAGGACATCGCCCTTCCATATGCTCACAATATTCGATGGAAGAAGAAGCCAAACCAAGACGCGATCAACAAAGGAAGTTGAACCCATCTATGAAGGAGGTAGTCATGAAGGAGATCTTGAAGCTTCTCGACTGGGCATCATATATCCCGTCGACAAGAATGGGTCAGCCCAAGACACGCCGTGCCCAAGAAGTCGCATTCGTGTAGTGAAAACGAGAAAGGAGAGCTGATCCCAACAAGGCTCCAAACAAAGTTGGAGGATGTGTATCGACTATCGAAAGCTCAACACGGTGACCGAAAAGATCACTTCCCATTACCTTTCATCGATTTAGATGTCGAAAGGTTAATGGAAACAAATTCTTTTGTTTTTTAGATGGATACCTGCCACATGCAGATATGGGTTGCCCAGGTGATCGAGGATAAACTACTTTCACATGCCCATTCGACATTTGCCTACGTAAGAATGCCTTTCGGCTTGTGTAACGCCCCAGGACATTTCGGCGATGCATGATGAGCATCTTCTGACCTATTGGAGAAATGCATCGAGGTCTTTATGGACGACTTTACCGCCTATGGGGAATCATTCGATGAGTGCTTGACAAATTTGGAGGTAGTCCTACAGTAGATGTGTCGAAAAGAATTTGATCCTAAATTATGAGAAAGTCATTTCACGGTACAAGAAGGATTGTTCTTGGGCACGTGGTGTCTCAAAGAGGATAGAAGTAGATAGAGCTAAAGTAGAGATCATCGCCAAATTGCCTATCCACTTCAAGAAAGCAAGCGCGAGGTTTCCTTGGGCACTGGTTCTATGTAAGATTTGTGAAGGACTTCGCAAAGATCGCCCGACCCATGACACGACTACTCCGAATGATGTACCATGGGAATTGATGAAGAGTGTAAGATAGCTTTTGATACTCAAGAATAACTTAATTTCAAGACCGATCGCTCAACCCCCGATTGGGGCATGCCGTTTGAAGTTATGTGCGACGCAAGCGGATATGCCGTGGGAGCCGCCTTGGAACAACGAAGAGGAAAGGAAAGTCATGCTATATACTATGCCTCAAGAACTCTCAATGCAGCCCAATGCAACTACAAGACGACCGAGAAAGAGCTCTTGGCGGTCGCCTTTGCTTTGAAAATTTTTGATCATATCTCATCGGGCCAAGACAATCGCTCACACCGATCATACCGCCTCGAGATACCGATGGCCAAGAAGGAGTCAAAGCCACGACTAATCGATGGATCTTGCTTCTCCAAGAGTTCGATGTAGAAATCAAAGACAAGAGGAAGCACAAAACCTTGTGGCCGACCACTGAGTAGGATATTGAAGGGAAGACCGGTGCCCATTGCGTAGACCTTCCTCAAGAACATTTGTACTTCATTCAGGCACGACGGAGTTCGAGCCATGGTATGCAGATTTGGTGAATTACAAACCACCGGAGAACTCCCCGCTGGGCTCACTACGTATCAAAGAAACAAAATCAAAGCAGCATCGACGTGCCTACATATGGGATGATCCCTACTTATGGCGAAAGTCTTACCGATCAAGTTTTGCACGATGTGTGCCCGAAATTGAGATCAAAGACATTCTCAATCACCGCCACTCCAAAGAATGTGGAGGTCACTTTGGGCACAAGAGACAATGAGAAAGGTTTTAGACAATGGATTCTTCCGCCCACGATATTCAAAGATGCTTATGAGTGTGTAAGCAATGCAAAGAGTGTCAACAAGAAGGAAATATCACAAAGAGGAACGAGATGCCCATGATACCTATCCTTCCGTCGAAATCTTTGATGTATGGGGATGGACTTTATGGGACCATTACCGAGCTCGCGGGCAATGCGTACATCTTGCTTGCAAATGGATTATGTCTCGAAATGGGTTGAGGCCAAGGCAAGTGCCACTAATGACTCAAAGGTAGTTTCACTTTTCTAAAGCTAATATCTTCAATGTTCGCGTGCCCAAGGCAATTATCACGATCAGGAACCCATTTCGCAACACTACTATCACCAAATTGTTCGAGAAATACGGTGTAACCCATCGTGTGACTACACCTCACCATCCGCAGCTAATGGGCAAGCTGAGTTGTCCAATGTAATAATCAAGACTATATTGAGGAAGGTAGTGGGACCCATGTAAGGATCTGGAGCACCTGCCTTGATGACGCTATGGGCATACAGTAATCGCATACAAGACCCTCGGGCATGTCACCATACCGAATTGTGTTTGGTAAGATGTGTCATTTACCAGTGGAACTAGAGCACAAGGCATTTTGGGCAGTGAACAAGCTCAACTTTGATTGGGACCGTGATGGCCAAGCTAGAAAGCTTCAGCTTCAAGAACTGGAAGAGATAAGGCTAGAGGCGTATGACAATGCCGTTCTATATAAAGAAAGATTAAAAAAGGCACATGACCGTCTTATCAAGGCCAAGTCATTCGAGCAAGGGCAATTGGTGCTTTTATACCAGTCTCGATTCAAGTTGATGTCGGGCAAGCTAACAAGCAAGTGGTGCGGACCATATGAAGTAAAAACTCAATTTCCGAATGGAGCTGTCGAGGTCGCAGACCTGAAGACGAAGAAGATCTTCAAGGTCAATGGACAACGTCTGAAGGCTTACTATGGGCATCACGAGATAGATCCAGGGGAATTGCATCAGGTGCAAGCCCTCGACGGAAAGATTAAAAGAGAAATCTAGTCGAGCCACGACAATAACCATATACCGCCGCGAGGCAACCGGTATTTTATTTGCTTTGTTGTTGTTTTTTTTTTTTTGTTTTGTTTTGCCCCGCTTTGCGGCGTGGTGTTGTGTTGGTCATTCTACGAGAACAGTTGTGATCGTGATCAAGAGGCAAGATGAGACGCTGACATTCACCGTGGGCAAGAGGGTGAGTTCGAAACAAGTGGCGTGCGGTTGTCGTGAGAAAGGACGAACGCCCCTTATAACTCGGCCACCCATAATTACCTCCCCACGCCGCCTCAACCTCGCAACTTTCCCATCTCTCTCACCGAGCCTTAAAGAAGAAACCCTCCCATTTTCAAAAATGACCGCTCAGAAACCAGAGCCAAAACCACCAAAAGCTCCCGATTCCTCCGAACCAAAGAAACCACAGAGCTAAAATCAGCAATGGCGACCCTCCGAGACTCCTACTACCCCGAAATGCCTAAAAGCCCGCCTCCGCTAACTCGAGGACCTGAGCACCTCTCCCATAAAGGCGACGCCGGAGGAACCACCGAGAGAGGCGGTGAAACCTAAGAAGAAGAAAGCCAGGCCAACAGGAGAAGGCGTCCCAATGACGGAGAAGGAAGATACCCTGGAGACGGAGGAGTCCACCCTGACTAAGTCGACGAACTGGAGCCTCCCATGGAAGGAGAAAAGCAAGAAAGAGAAGAAACCCCAGTAGAAAAAGACCTCAGGCCCACCACCACCGAGAAAGAAGCCTCTTGAGCTACCTCCACCTTCAAGGAAGAGAACCCGAGGTACCTGCGAAGATGGCATCACCTCCTCCGAAAGGGAAAGCCGCCCGACCACGGAGAGGCCACCCGAGGTTCAACACCACCACCGCGAGGGCATTGTAAAGCCCAAGACGCTGTATATGGAGGCTTTGGAGAGTCCGGGGTTAAGGATGAGGTGAAAAGTTTTTCGTAAGGATTGACGGGAGCGTTGAATGGCTGTGACGGTGACATCACATCGGGCGAGGGAGTTTATTCAAACTCGAAATAAAGAACCCTGCAAAGTGAAGTCGACCACGATCGCATCAAATTTAAGTCGATGGGCAACTTCTCGTTCTCGCGAACCACTTCAACCGCACAGGCATGACAAGTTTTGAGACGAAGACCACAGTACAAGGAGGCTTTCACCCACGCCCCGAGCACATGGGGAGGAGTGGAATGAAAAATGGTCATCGATTGGTCCGCACAACGCTCAAGTCGGGATACACTAAGGGCAATGAGTGAGGAGCAACACGCCAAGGACGTGCCATCGCCACTATCCTACGCTTTCTTGGGAAGGTGGACAACGAGAACTCCATCTCCCAAGCAGGAGTTGTTCATCTTGGTGCATGTGGCATGGCCACAAGGTGAACTTTGCCGCTTCTGTTTGCCCATTTCAAGGACATCCCGACTCATCCCTAGCGTATGATCTCTCGCCCATTTGGTGACCGTGTTGGCCACGGTCAAGGTATCGGACGGCGAATACCGATCCGGAGGTAGAGCCCGAGTCAGATATCGACACGCCTATGCCGAGCGCATGAAGGACATCTACTATGACTGTGACGGCAAACCGCCACTTGAGGCCACCGATGACGCAGCCTTCGCCATCTCCCACCAACCGTAAGAGGATTCAAAGATAGCCGGAGGAGGATGATGGCATCAAAGCCCGCTGACCGTGATGGAGGAACAATGAAAGCGACCCATGATTCCCCGATAGCCTATTTTGCCCACGCCGATTGTGTATCCGCTCCCTCGACCGCTTGTCCTCCTTTTTGTTTTTTTTTTTCTGCTTTGTCGTGTTTTTGTTTTGTTTTTGCTTTGTTGTTTTTTTTTTTGTTTTGTTTTGTTGTTGTTGGTGGTCAATCCTTTCTCACCCACTTTGCCCCAGGCAAAGTGTGTGAGTGAAGGGTTGCGTCTGTTTTGTTTGTTTGAGTTAGAGAGTCGGTCCTCACTCGACCCACTTTGCCCAAGGCAAAGTGTGTGAGTAGGGGACCGCCACCTTGCTCGCCTCGTTTAGTTGTTTGTTGTTTGTGTTCCTCTTATTCACCCACTTTGCTCAACGCAGTGTGTGAGTCAGGGAGGGGTTTCGCTTTTGCGCTGTCGGTTGGCATGTTTAAATTGGTGGGATTGATTGTCACGTATTTTGCTTTGTTGTGAATAATGCTAGTAGTTTTAGGAATTCGCTTGAGCATGACCGTATGTAAATAAGGATGATTTAATTGAATTTGAGCACACATGGTGAGATTTGAGCTTAAACTGTTGTATCTCGATCAACACAGCTTCCTTTCTTGTGTGATTATTGACATCTTCATTAGGCTTTTGCTAGAACTTGCGCGCACTCTTATGTCGAGGCCTTATTGACTTAGTTAAAACATTTAGATGACTTAGGCATATTTTTCTTCAAATAGCCCATCGAGCCAAAAATGTCCTACCTAATGTTAATCCCTCGCTCAGCCCCTCGAGCTTAATAATTTCTTTCATTCACTTAAATTAGCTCGAAAAGAAGCTCACCGGTCAATTAGACTCGGGAGCTAATAGAAGAGAAGGGCAAAGGAATAAAAGAGCCTCAGAATGGGCAAGAAAAAAAAGGGTTTACCGATTTCAAAGAAATGGGCAAATGCCCAATATAAAGAAGGTACCGAATCGAAAGAAAACGAAGGACTTGAAATAAAAGAATATATATTGATGAAGTCCTAAGATGGTTGTGCCGAGGTCCGTAAGAAAAGGCTAAAGGAAATCCATGGAGGACAAAATAAATTCCTCGAACCCGAGTCCATAATGACCTTAGCCTGCTCCAAAAAATTTCCCACCTATGTCTTAAGCTCCATTACAACCAAATAAAAGACCTAAGGATGAATGTTTAAAACTTTGTCTAAACGGTGGAGATGGTAGAGGCACGCAAGCCTACGGCATAGTCGAAATGAAAGATGTCCCGAGCGATACACTAGCCTATACACAAGAGTAGTGAGTGTTGGTAAGGAAAATGCCCAATATGCTCAAATTCAGATTTTGACTAGTTTGATGGTCATTGCTTGAATGGAGTCTACTCAATTGTTAGTTTGTTTCGATGAAGCTTATATTGGCCGAGATATCCTATTTGGTGGAAATGTGCTAACCTTTTCTGTTTTGTGTCTTTTCTTTCTTCTGTTGTCTTGGGCAAATTACATGTGCATGCTTGAGGACAAGCATGTTTCAAGTGTGTGCGTGTGACGAGCCCAAGTTTTGTGCTCTTTTTCTGTGTCTTGTCTAGGTCTAGATCGAGTCTTTTGTGTCTTTCTTGTTGTGTTTTGTGTCTGGGAGGACACATTGGTCTGCAGAGGACAAGGCAGGGCAGAAATGGGCAAGAAGGAGTGGAACTTGAATGGCGGGTGAATAGAGATACGATGCACCTCGAGGGCACAAGGAGCTTAGCTCACACCGGGCTTCAAACTCAAGAGTGTTCCGCTTTCACGGCGTGACCTCCTTGCTGCACCGCATGTTCAATCTCCGGAAGGGTAGGCTAATGGGCAAGCGGAAGTGAAGAAGGCGAGCAGAGACCAAGAAGAAGAAAGAGGGCAAGAGAAGGCAGAGGGAGAGCTAATGGGCAAGATACGCGAGATCTGAGCGAATCTCGCTAAATCCGGAAAGGATGCTACCGACACCGAATCTCATGAACCGGAGGAGATCACCCGGATCCGTCTGGGCAAGGAAAGAGCGCCGATCAACAAGGAAAACCTACCAGATTGTCCAGCCCATGGGCCATAAACCATCGCCGATCTCTAGCCTATATATATGGACGAAGGCGCGACTTGTGCGTCTCTTCCGCTCCTACTCTCACCTCATTATCAAATTCATCCAAAGAAGACCACATACATTAAGTCCCTTTGGGCAAACACTTTATTTGCTATTCAGATGTTTTGCGGCGCACTTTGGGCTCGCCGCTTCTATTTCGCTCAAGTAATAGTAAGTTGGTTCCGCTTAATTATGGTTTCAATTAACATTGATGTTTATTTATTTTATGTCTAGCTAAGTCTTTGTTACGGTTTGGGCGTGACTAAGTGGAGCATGATTAATATAACTCGAGAGGTCTAAGTAGGCATTACGATCTGCATGCGTGTGTTCCCAAGCACTAGGTCCCGGCATTATATAACTTAACCAAACTCGGTGTGTTAGTTGCAAATAACATAGTGGGTAAGGAAGGTTGCAAGTAATAATTCGATTAAGGTGTCGGTGTCCCGCACCCCAAATAGTACGATGGTGTGGGCGAGTTGGAGTAGTCATAGCAACGCCTTTGCCAATACCGGTCCATCTAGATCATAACGCCGTCAGTAGGTTTGCACGCATCGAGGTGTCTCTCGCGTGGGCATTACGGGTTAGATAGTTTGCATAGGGTGTCCTCGCCTTTTACACGTGAGAAAGGATAGACTTGGAGGGGTGCGTCGTGGGCGTGACGCGTGACAACGGGTCACGACGATGTCTCTTATAACCGATTGATGCATGTCATGTAGAGAAAACCTTTGCACCTAGGACCGAGTATTAATCGTCTTCACGGTTGTTGCCCAAGCCGCACTCGCCTTATTATTTGATATTCCCTTTGAGTTTGTTTCGTGTTACTTTAGTCTTATCTATAGTGATCAAGATAATTACACCACTCTCATCCTTTTAAGTGACATCGCGACATCGAGATTGCTACACCAACTCCTCGTGGGATCGACCCTATACTTATCGCCGGCTACACCGTGATGGGCAATAGGTTATAAATTTATTTTGAACGCTAAACTAAAACGTGTCGGCTTTTTCTTCTTTGGAGGTCACGGCGAGAGAGAAGAAGAAATGAGTTGTGTTATGTGTGAAGTGTTCAAGACATAACACTTAAGTAATAAAATGAAATTGAAGATACAACTCTCACAAATGTAATTTCTCTCGGCCTCACAAAGAACAAATGAATTAAAATTAGTCAAAGAGTGAGGTCATGTAAGAAATATCTCTTACATTTCATTTACTACCTTGTAAGCTTTAATAAAGCTTTTTGGGAGAAACAATTAAATTTTGTTTCATGCTCCATTCTAGCCGTCGACTTCAGATGTGCATGGGAGAGGAATTTCAGATTTTTGCTTGTTGATATACAAGTGTATTTATTACACTCTTCCCCAAATATAATACACTCAAGTGTATTAAAATCAAGAATCTAATTTTGTGTACAAAAGGGTCAACAATAGACGGCTATTATACAAAAATCAAATGCTAGTTTTTTTTTTCATCTACACATTTTACTTGGTAAGTGTGTATTAATACTACACTTAGATATAATACAAATTGGATGATCAAAAAATAAAATTAATCATATGTTTAAAAACATAGAATATACACGGCACTTTTAATAATTTAATGCCCAAATATTGATTTTCATGCTATAAGTAGATATATAGCATAATATATATCCTAGATGATAATTTATATCATAGGAAAAATTATTGGAATTAATCCATAGGTAGAAAACCCTAATTCTCGATTTAGGGTTTTCGAGAATCATAAATAATCAAAATATTATTCCAAAATTTTCTAGCATTAATTCAATGCTAAATAATATTCTAATTATATAAAATAATCATAGGAATTTAAATATCATAATTCCTTGATCGTTAGACTTGATTCTCAAGTCATCACTAAACGTTAACGTTTGAAACGTCTCAAAACGTTAATTATCGACTCATCTCCAAATGGTCGTAATAAAGCTGTAATCACTTTATTAAATTATTCCAATAATAAGGGAATTAAATTCTAAACTTAAAAACTTAGAAAATATATCACGAGCATTTAATCATCGATACGTAATCGACGTAGAAATAATATTGTTGAAATACGTTACATAATCGTATTTCTCAATTCACATTCATTTGTGAATAAAACATAGGAATTTATCATTCCAACAATAATCGAAATCATTATTCGATATTTTAATAATCAAATTATCATAATAATACTCTAATTTACGAAATTAATATCGTAATTAGGCTTTTAAATAATCGGGGTATTACATGATATATGGTGGGTATGAACAATCCTATCAGATGCTACCGGGTTATCTTCACATGTTGCGGACAACTAATCTCGGTTCGTTGATTGACCGGATATTGGACCGATGGTCATTTTCGCCAACTTTTGTAGCGGTCGGTCCGGTCGACTTCGGTTACGTTGTGTACGAGGCCTGTTATTGTTGTGGATGGCACGCATCAAGGGCCGCAATAAGGGTATATTGTTTGTTGCTGTTACGGCGGCGACAACGAGCAACTTTTTCCATCGCTTATGGAATTGGTCCGATCGAGAATGATTTATCATGGACTTGGTTTCTACAACACGTGAAGACCGTTTACCATCAATTCCGAGACGTTGATTGTGTCGATGCGCACGCCAAGATATCCAATGTTGTGAAAATGTCTTTCCGGAGAACGCCCACGCTTATACTACTACCATCTGCTGAAAAATCATGCCTTTTGGGAAACCGTCGTGGCATTGTGCGGCGGCTTATGCATATCAGGAGACGGAGTTTGACAAAGCAATGAACATGTTAAAGTCCCTCGTGCCTAAATATAGACCTACTGGTGGTGCATATGGCAAGTTGACAAAGGTCGGAGTTGAGAAGTGGGCCAGATCAAAGTGTCCTGTGAGGCGCTATACCTTTTTGACTTCCAACATTACCGAGTCCTTCAATGCTTGGTTGTTGTGGGCAAGACGATTGCCCATTTGCTCTATGGTTGAAGCGATTCGTCATATCATAGAAAAATGGTTCGATCAAAGACTTGAAGCAGCAAGAACATACCCACCGACCTAACCCCTGAAGATGTTCGCAAGATACGGGCGGAGCGGAGAGATCACACCGATATACTATAGTGCCCAAAAGTAACGACACATTCAAAGTCAAGGATGTAAACCAAACCTTCAATGTCAATCTCGGGACGTAATCGTGCTCGTGCTTGGAGTGGGACATGGATCCGATCCGTGTTCTCATGCAAATTGATATACGGTATGGAGCTACATACTAAATATAATTTTTTAGTACGGTATGCCAATTTATAACTAACAACTTTATCATTGTTTTGATAATGAATTTTAATTTGTGCGGCATAAAGATGACCAAATTTTCAGCTATGTGGGAGAATACTACCACGCCGGAAGCTAGTATGTGCCTACTCATACAGAGTAAATCATGTTCCGCCCCAATCCAGGTTGGATGCTTCCTACCGATGTCGCAGCGTTGAAGCATCGCCACTGCTGTGGTCCGACACGCTGGTCGTCCGAAAGTTGGGCGCCATCGTCATCCAACCGAACGCCCCATCAAGATCGGTGGAGGAGAAATGGGGTCAGCGAGACAAGTCGTACACGAGGAGGTGTGGTTTGTGTGGTTCCGCAGATCACACGCGACAATCATGTCCTTATTTACCATCTCATTAATTGAATGAGTATTGATTTTATTTTCTTCACTTAACTCGATATATGAGTTTAATATGATAATTTAAGCATTCTATGAATTTACTAGAATTTTCTAAATTCATATGTTGAAATTGAAATTTTTAGTTTAGGTGCTTAATTGCTATATATATATATATATATATATATGTGTGTGTGTGTGTGTGTGTTAAAGTTAATATATGATGTTAATATTGATGATTAAGCTCACATATGATACTAAAGTAAGAAGTTGGAAGAAATTAAAGGAAATTATAATTTATGTATATGTTAGTGAAATTTTCAAATTTATAGGAAAAGGAAGTTGAATTTTTAATGTTGTTCTTCATATATCTTATGAATTGTGAACATATTATGTAAGTAAGGAGTAATGAAGCTTAATTGAGGAGTTTAGAACTAAGAATACGAAAAGTTGAATTTTATAAACATATTATGTTGAAATGAAAACTTGATGACAAAGAGATTAGATTATATGTTGTTAAGTGATTAGAAATGATTGATATACCTAAAAGTATACTAATAGAATTATGCTTGCTTTAGTTGTTAAGCGATTAATTGAAAATGTTGAGTCGAACTCCTTATTATATTTGGTTGGAAATGTTCTTGAGTTGAATGGTCGTTTGATTTGTGAATTATGTTGAAACCAAACTCGTGATATCCTTCGTTATCAAGTATAATTGATTGGGTTGTGATTATGATTTTCAAAAATATACTCAAATACAAATATTACAATATTCAAGAAAATACACTCAAATACAAATAAGGTTATTACATAATAATTAGTAACATGTTTCACCACTTTCTACGACTCTCGCTCACATAATTCAAAGATAGAACCGCTTATTTTCTTTCGGTAGCATATACATTCTCATTACCCCACTCAATGCTCTGGGAACACGAAATCATGCGTCGCGACATGCACATGAATGTTCCGCATCGGTGTTGTCTTGTTATTCGAATCGTAGATCGTGAGCAGTAATGTAAACGTCAAATCATGTGGAAAGGCACGAAACCGAGTGTGTTATCTTCAAACCAACGAAGTTCGGTAAGAACTGTAAATAACATCCTCAAGCCGATCCAATGCATCAACCGCTCTTCTTGTCGTCGGGGTCTAATGAATAATGCACCGGATCAAGATTTCACACACCCCGCCCATCATGTGCCTTCGAGCCAAAACGATGCGACCTACTGCTAAAACAAGGGACGATGATGCGTAAAGAGATTCAATTTCAGTAAAGGCACAAACAAAAATCTATTTTATAATTAGTCATCAGATAATTAAGTTACCTGCTCAGAAGAAGCCATGATCTATGACTTTGGCCCACCCTTCTACCACGGACCGCCCAATACCAATTATTAGATGGAGCCCACGAGATATACCTTGATCTAGATCCCACGATTGATTATTCTAAAAATATGCAGCCATGATCGACTAATATACAATTGTTCAAGAAGAAATAGAAATTAATATATATAAAGAATATATATATATATATATTCACATCTATAAGAAATACAAAATATATACTTACAAAGAAATCGGTGTCCAAAATAATAAGGTTTCGCCCTCATTGACCCCATTCAACAAGTCATGCTCGCTTATTAATCGATCCTCGATGCATCATGTACAAATCAAGATCCCGCAATAAATAATTTATTTTTAAATAACGATTTCATATATGAAAATAGAAATAGAAATAGAAGTGATATTTACCCCACTTCAAGATCGCGAAGGGTCTTCGATGCGAACAAAATCTTTGTAGGTCGCGGCATCCACTGCCTCTAATAATCACTAAACCCGTCCTCGCCTCAAGAAAATCTTTATAAGAAGCGAATACACTATCGGGATAGGATGAGGCATGTGGCTATTCACGCACGGTGACCTCAAGCAAAGCGCAATAACCTTACTCGCTCGCTTCTCACGAGTGGCTAATTTTGGTTTAAGCAACAGAGTTAGAAAAAGTAAACATATAAAATATGATACAATAATATAAAATAAGATAATTTACCAATGGTCTCGGCATCTCGGCATGGAATGACGAGTGGATCCTCATTGTGTGATGGGTTAATGAATCGAGATGTAGATCCATACTCCGTAGAGACCGACGATGAGGTGTATACTCGGCTAGTGTACGGGAGACGCCGGATCCGCTAGAGAGTCCGTTGGGTACACCAACCCGATAGAGAGTACAGTAGAAGGCCACGGTCACGATCGTCACCCGCATCGTCGGTGGGGTAGTTCCACGACGGACGGCGATATGCCTCGGTGCTCGCGAACATCTACATCGAGTCTTTCAGCATAGACTCAAATCACGTCTCGAGTCCTTGAATATCTCTCTAACCACATCATGGATCGGTTCGTGATCCAACGACGATCCCTCCGACTCGAGACGTCTTTGGTGCTCACCGCCACCGCTAGATGAAGAGGAATGTAGCTGCCTCGCACGCCCCGTATCCCTGCTCGTGCCCTCTATATCGATCGGCGCCCTCGTCCGACGCATGCTCTATCCCCACGCATCGATGTCGTGGCTCCTCATGCTCCTCATCAATCTCTTCAAAAATAGAAATACGCACCTGCATCGTCAGATCGTCGCCGACTACCCCCACGCCAAGATCGGTGAAGGTCCTACTCTAGAACGAGGTCGCCTAGTGCGGGCGGGGTTGTTCCTGGCGCATGAGATGGGAACGGACTCGCTATAGTTCACCCTAGTGCACCCGGATATAGAGAGGACGTATAGTACGGCATGCTCCTCTCATAGGTGTCTCGACTAACCCCCAAAACGGTTGCCCTCACGCCGAAGCAGGGCGTGTATCCTCGTCAATCATCTTCGTGAACCGCCACCTCATACATCTAGGATACGCATCCCCCCGGACATACTTCGCAACCGTCGTGCCAAGATCCGGAATGATCTCTAGTGACCAAATATATAATGCCCACGACGGTGCAGTAGAAGTGATATTTGGCCTTGGTCTTCATATTCCACATGTAGTATGTAGAATTTGATATGCATATGCAGCCCATGAAAATCGGCAACACGCCCGGATCGTTAACTAAGAGCCAAATCCACGGATCAACAGGTCGTGGCAAGTCGATACCCAAGACGAAAGCGTATAGAACTAAGATGTGGGCCACACGGAGATATAGATGACCGTCAACATCATCAATCGGACTGTCCGTATCAAAGAATCTCACACCTAGATTATCTATACTAGTCCCTCCGCCACCAACAAACCTTCGATAAACCTCAACGGATTACGGATCGTACTCGACTGTAGGATCGAAAGATAACGTCCCAAAACTCAAACCCGTCACGAGCGCAAAATCCGAGAAGGAAAAACATATTATCCTCCCATTGATAAAAAACCATATCGCCTGATCTTAAGCACTATGAGGCTTAATCTGTCGGGATACCACATGGTGCAAACTCATGTTTGACTTGGATCCAGGTTCCCAACCAACAAAGTGACCGAAACACCCTTGCCTAAACCTATCCACCAGGTCTTCACCGCCTATATCTCTCAATCTCATAATGACCCTTCTTAAATAATTGAACTTGAAGTACGTGCTGATTGTGGATGGACGATTGATGGTCTCGGGCCTTAAGAACTCGATTTCCTATTTATTAAAAAAATTAAACTATGCTTAATTAAGAAATATGTCAATTAGTGTGTTCACACATATTGTGAAATTAATTCCAAAATTATATTTCACTAGGGTAGTCTTAATTTGTATCATTATTGATGGTGAACTTTTTTGTGTCTTGATTAACATAGAATTGGAAATTTTTGTTACCTATGACTAATTTTTTGTGGATGGACTTAAGAACTTTACCCATGGAGCACATTATCAACTATATATTTTGTTACTGAGTTCACAAAAATTACAAGGGAAGTAAACTGCATTAGACAACCTTTGTGTGTTAGCATAGATGCAAGGATTGGAAATTTCTACCTAAAAATTAGTTGGTGGATATTTCTACCTAAAAGAAATATATTTGTCAATATATCATGCAAAATTCATGATCCTAAATTTAAATAATTTTGCTAACATTTATCCTAATGTTGTATTTCATATCCTATTCCAACTGTGAAATTGACACCAATACATAATTAACAATATATTCTAATTATAATTCACATATATTAATTCACAAAGCATAGACAACAATACATAATAATTCACAAAGCATAGATTCGAATTAATGTCCGAATTCACAAAGCATAGATTCACAAAGCATAATAATTCATGTCCGAATTCATAATTAATATCATATCACATATATTCGAATTATTTCAAAAAGCATAGACAACAATACATAGTTAACAATATATAGTTAACAAGGCATAGACAATACATAATTAACAATATATAGTTAACAATATATAGTTAACAAATCATATAAATATATAATTAACAATATATAATTAACAAAGCATATTATTAGAATTATAATTCAGAAAAGCATATAATTGGAATTATAATTCAGAAAGCATAATAATTAACAAAAATATACAACATAAAAATATAAATAAACAAAAAAAAAAAAAAAACCGTGAAGAAGAAGAAGTTTATAGGGTGGCGTGGGGGTTGGGCGGGGTAGGTTAGCCGCCGGGGGTTGGGCAGCGGGATGGGTTAGGCATGGGGTGGGTTCATTTGGGGAGGGTTGGTCGCGGGGTGGGGTTGGCCGCTGGGTGGGGTTGGCGCGGGGTGGGTTGGCCGCTACAGGGAGGGTTGGCCGCGGGGTTGGTTGGACAGGGGTTGGCCGCAGGGAAGGGATTGGCCGCGGGGTTGGCCGTCAGGAGGTTGGTCACGGTGATATATATATATATATATATATATATAGAGAGAGAGAGAGGGCGAGGAGAGAGAGAGAGAGTGTTGTTTTATAAGCAAATTTGAATTAAAATTGCATGTGATTGAGTCAATCTGATCGGCACAAATTTTGTGTGAAAAAAAGCGAAAAGATTCTCTCAATATTTTGACTGCACAAATTTTCGTGTGAATAATT